>CM045745.1:1150000-1157500 GCA_024760905.1 Plotosus lineatus | reverse complement strand
CAGTAGATTTTCTGACAAGAATATTCAACAATGTCTTAGAAAGTGAGCAGATGCCGGAGGAATGGAGAAGTGTGCTTGTGCCCATTTTTAAGAACAAGGGAGATGTACAGAGTTGCGGCAACTACAGAGGGATAAAGTTGATGAGCCATACAATGAAGTTATGGGAAAGAATAGTGGAAGCTAGACTAAGGGCAGAGGTCAGCATTTGTGAACAACAGTTTGGTTTCATGCCAAGAAAAAGCACCACAGAGTTTGCTTTGAGGATGTTAATAGAGAAGTACAGAGAAGGTCAGAAGGAGCTGCATTGTGCCTTTGTGGATCTGGAGAAAGCATATAATAGGGTGCCGAGAGAGGAACTGTGGTATTGCATGAGGAAGTCTGGAGTGGCAGAGAAGTATGTTAGAGTGGTGCAGGACATGTATGAGAGATGTAAGACAGTGGTGAGGTGTGCTGTCGGTGTGACAGAAGAGTTCAAGGTGGAGGTGGGACTGCATCAAGGGTCAGCTCTCAGCCCCTTCTTGTTTGCTATGGTGATGGACAGGCTGACAGACGAGGTTAGGCAAGAATCTCCATGGACTATGATGTTTGCAGATGACATTGTGATCTGTAGCGAGAGCAGAGAACAAGGGCAGGAAAATCTAGAGAGGTGGAGGTATGCCCTGGAAAGGAGGGGAATGAAGGTTAGCCTCAGTAAGACAGAATACATGTGTGTGAACGACAAGGACCCAAGAGAAACGGTGAGGTTACAGGGGGCAGAGATAAAGAAGGTGGAGGATTTTAAATACTTAGGCTCAACAATCCAGAGCAATGGAGAGTGTGCAAAAGAGGTCAAGAAGCGAGTGCAGGCAGGTTGGAGAAAAGTGTCCGGTGTGATGTGTGATAGGAAGGTATCGGCAAGAATAAAAGGAAAAGTGTATAAGATGGTATTGAGGCCAGTGATGTTGTATGGTTTAGAAACAGTGGCCCTGGGGAAAAGACTGGAGGCAGAGCTGGAGGTAGCACAGATGAAAATGTTGAGGTTCTCTTTGGGAGTAACGAGGATGGATAGGATCAGGAATGAGTACATCAGAGGGACAGCACATGTTAGAGGTTTTGGAGACAAAGTCAGAGAGGCTAGATTGAGATGGTTTGGACATGTACAGAGGAGGGATAGTGAGTATATTGGTAGAAGGATGCTGAGGTTGGAACTACCAGGCAGAAGGCCCAGAGGAAGACCAAAGAGAAGATTTATGGATGTGGTGAAGGCAGACATGAAGGTAGTTGGAGTAAGAGTATAAGATAGGGTGAGATGGAGGCAGATCATTTGCTGTGGCGACCCCCGAAGGGAACAGCCGAAAGGAAAAGAAGAAGACCCGAGAGGGCTGTAAACCCCTGCACTACTTGTGTATTTGTTTTGAATAAACGGCTTTTTTAAACTTTTTTTTTTTTTTGGAAAAAAAAAAAAGCAGCCAAGCTTGAGAATGATAATGAAGCATAGATAACGTTAGCGAGTCTCAGAATCTCAGGGAAGAATTGATGTTGGATTATGTGAAAATGTGCAGAATGTCAGATATTACACTCGAAGTCATTAAACTGAGGAGCTTTGTTGTTAAACGTTGTCGTCGAGGTGGAAAACTTCCACGAGCGTCTCCATTTACACAGCTGTATGTGTTACCATTGTTCCTGTCGCATGTTGACAAAATGAAAATACTTGTACATGACGTAGCTGTTTGTATTCTTGCTGAGGAAACAACTGATGATCACAGCGTATTAAATGTAGTTGCTGGTGTATAAGAAAAATACTGTCTAATCGATGTAGTAAAATTGGCCTCTTGCAGCCAGGCTGCACTAGGCTGGGCTGTAATTAGTGCTGTGGCTGGAGCAGAAATAAAGTTTTCCAATGTGATCACATTTGAAACAGATTCTGCTGCTTATTGTAAAGAGCATTCAGAGAGGTGCTGCAGCCCATCGTTCCAAACTCCCTTCATGTTTTGTGCCTTGTACACATATTGAATTTATCAGAAGACATTTTGGTCAACTGGGCAGATTTTGGACACACGTCTCCGCTGGTTTCTATGATCAAGTCAGCCTGCGACAAAAAACCTGGCCGCAAGACGCTAAGGATTATGTGGCACCAGATCGAGTCAAGCTTCCACCAGTACTTGGGTCCACCAGGTAAATATAATCACAATATTCAGGTAATATTAAAATTACAAATAATAATCATTTATTTATATAATTAATTATTATACTTTGATACATAGTATGCAGTTAAAAACTACTGTAATAAAAGTCTTTTAAAAATAACATTTTCATAAGAAACCAAGAGGGATCAATAAATATTTTAATAAAAAAATTTTTTTACAAGGTGGAACTCCTGGTTAATTGCTGTAATATATCATACAGTGCACATACAACTTATGAATTCTTCAAAAGTATAAATTACAAAATAGTTTAATAAAAAATATATTTTTAAAATTAAAATTATATATTTTTAAATTTGATTGATTTCATATGTAATACTGTATTTTACTGTATAATTAATTATAAATAGTAGCTGGTGCTAAAAACTAAATACAAATTTGAATTAAATTCCAATTCCGGGTTTATGAATAAATAAAAATTGCACATAACCGTACATAAGTGTAAAAATAAAATAAAATTTACACATAATAATGATACATATTTATAATAACTAAATTAAATATTTTTTCCAGCTGAGAAAGCCCAAGCCATTGAAGTGATACTTGATCACAAGCGCACACTTGAGCTTGTTACGCACAAGACCATTTACCCAGAGATTCTGCTGCAAGTCCAGTTCATTTCACAGAACCTTCAGCACCTGAGCGCTACACTCTGCTACACTCTGCTGATTTATGAGTATTTTTAAAGATTCTCTTGTAACGTTAACTTATTTTGGTCATATGTGATCTGCATCATATTTTGTTGTCTTTTTTTTGCATCGACTTTTATCACGGCGCCTGAGCTTGAGATTAAGTATCAAATAAAATGTATTCTTGGTCCAAACTTCTTTTAATGGTTCATCAAAAAGGCATTTAAAGTCCCGACAGCATACAACCACAATAAATAATGTACAGTACATGTCAATGTCAGATTTTGCAAGAAACTGATGCATGACGCGTGCAACCTTTGGAAATGGAAATGAAATGGAATCATTTACTGTCTGAAAGGGAAAATCCTCGTCCATACATAGCATCCTACATTACGGTCCCGTGAACCTGGCACGGGTGCATTTGAGATGGGAGGGCTTAAGCCAGCAACAGCATAGACCCTTGTAATAATTCAACGAGCCTAGAGCAATGAGGCAGGTGAGGTGCTTTGAGTGGCATTCGTGCATCAAGGTGTCAGCCAGTCCCTGGAGAACAATGTTCTGCCTGTTTTGAGGCACAAATATCACTTAGAATTCTTCTCAGCGCATTGCTTCATTGCCTTAAGCTTGTTCAGTGGAAACAGTTCAATGGTCCCCACTGCAGAATTCCCAAGCATCCCACAGACCTCAATGACGATAATGAAGATCTTTCATATGGGATTAATCTTGAAGGTTGGTGGTGTAAGGTGCTGGGCTCATGTTCAAAAGGTTTTGGGATTCAGACGTTCCTGGGCAAGGTGTTGACCAGAACTGTGACTCTATTAATGGGTACCGGCAAAAATACTGGGAAGGTAACTTGTGATGCAACATCCCATCCAGGAGGAGTTAATCTACAGAAACCAGAACAAGCTCCGGCTGTGATTGCCCTCAACGGTTGGGCATTAAAGGCCCAATAAATGTTGTTCATTCCCTGTATGAACTACAGTTTATTTGTTGAAAAGGCTACGCATGTCAGAGCGCTCATTTCAGAAAGCACAGTGCTGTAGGCCAGGACTGATCTGACACACACACAAATCTGCAGTGGGAGGTTCTACACCAGGGGTGCCCATTACGTCGATCGCGATCGACTGGTCGATCGCAAAGGCATTGTGGGTAGATCGCATGGCATTGAAAAAAAAAAGTTGGCGCCAGCCTATTATCCGTCCTCACAATGAGAGCTGACCTGACCTTGCTCTGACACGCGTCACTGCTCCAAGTGCTGCAAAACTCTAGCAAGCTAGCGAGTAAGAAAGTGTGAGTGAAGAAAAATGAGTGGAAAAGCTGGACCAAGTAAAAAGCCGAAGACCTACCACTACCATATGGAGTAGGAGGAAGACTTCTTTTTCAGAATGTCATTTTCAAAGTGTGGAGATTTAGGATTTTTTCCCTGAAGGTAAACATGCAGATTATAACCAACTAAATGACCATCAGTGGCTGCTGGACTTGGAATTTTAACTGATCTGACCAACAATGTTGAATGACCTTCTTAATCTCGAGCTGCAAGGAAAAGACAAAACCGTGACCAATATGATCAGCTCAGTTCATGCTTTCAAACGAAAAATACAGCATCTCTCCTCAAAGCTCCACCGCCATGATTTGGCAAACTTCCAGAATCTCGCGGCAGAGCTGGAGACACAAGCAGTCATACACGCAGCTGATTCCATTCAGTGCAATTCATCAGAGTAAGGTAATCACAAAACAAAATGTACAGAGTTGTATTGTGCAATATGGGTTGATGCAGTAATGCAAGGTACACCAGCATATACTGTACATATAAAAATAATTCTCAATATATTTATAAATAATTCGTTTTGCATTTTTAAGGTGGTAGATCATTTTGACTTTGTCATGTCATAAGTAGCTCTCATGCTGAAAAAGTGTGCACCCCTGTTCTACACAGTTCTCTTTTAATGCTTATCCGCATACTTCAAATTGTTCACGGAGGCACCGCCGAGCCTGTTAAGATACTTAAGTATTATTGGTTATCGAAGAAAATTCCATGATTTCCTGTTTCAGAAGGAAATACTTCTATTACTACTACTATTAATACTAAATAATAATAAAAACATTACATTAGGAGAAAGCCATGTGCATACCTGTGTGTAGGTGCATTTATTTTTTTTGCATCTCCCGCAGGTGAACAGGTCAGTCTGTGTGCCTCCAGTCTTGGCCATCTGGTGGTCCCTGATAGCTTCTTTGGTCATATTCTTGCGCATCTCTTTCAGTTCATCACTGGCCATTTCCTATTAGCACGCACGCACACACACACGCAGACGCATACACGCAGTCTCAGTAATACATCTCATGCCTTCATGGCCTTACACCACATCTCGCTTTGCTTTCCGGAACAATGGGGTGAAAGATCCCTAACCAGAGTTTGTGTAACATGTACCGTATTTTCCGGACTACAAGTTGCACTTTTTTTTCATACTTTGGCTGAAGGTGCGACTTGTACTCCAGAGCGAGTTATATGTAAAATTATCACATATAATTCTGTTCGTCATAAGAATAACAAACATAATTTCACATGTTTGTTATTTTTACATTCTCAACCACAAGAGGGCACTCTAAGCTTGGGTACCCGTACCTGCTCATCCACCACTGAAGAAATGGTACAAGCTGGAGTACAAGCTGCAAGTAGTGAAATATGCAGGAGAAAATGGTAATCAAGCACCAAAAAGTTTGGAGTGAACAAGAAATTTGTGAAAGACTGGGGAAAATTGGAGATTACTATTACTGCAATGAAGGGGGGGGGGGGGTAATCACGGGCTAAAAGATGGATGGCCACTGGAACTAGCTAGAGGAACAAGCTTGCACATGGGTGCTTGAGCAACGTGCTGCAGGAGAGGCTTTGTCAACAGTGCAGTTGTGTCTCTATGTCCAGGTAGTGAAATTATTATTATATAATTCTGTTTGTCATAATAATAACAAAAGTAATTTCATATGTTTATTTTTACACTCACAAACGCAAGAAGGCAAAAAGAGGGCAGAACAGCAGAGATTGTTATTACTGCAATGAAGAAAATCTCCCCAAAAAACCTAATCATGGGCTAAAAGCTAATCGGTCACAGCTAGAGGAACCAGTTCGCACATGGGGGCTTGAGCAATATGGTAGGCCCTTGACTACTCGCGGTTTGCATTTGCGGTTTGAGTATTCACGGACTGCCGAGCAGCTCGCATATGATTCAAATTTAGCCAATGGCTGACCTCCTTCCTGCTGATTGGTTGAGGTGATGTAACGCCCCTTTTCCCTCATTCGCACACAAGTTGGCAATGAGCCTTTTTTAGTGTGTTTTAATTACCAGTTAAGTTCTATGATATCACTCAAACACCTGCTTAAGCACCAGAAAAAGGTAATGAAGTTGGATGTCTCTTCTGAAGAAATAAGACTTTCTCCGGAAGAAACGACAGTTTTCTCTGAAGTCACGTCATTGCTGAAGAGTAATACTGTAATCCTTTGAACTGTTGGAAAACACTCCACTATTAAAGTCTTTTTTTAATTATATTCCAGTACATGACCTAAGGTAATGTTTAAAATGTTTGTGTGTTATATTTTATTTACTGTGGTGTAGCATGTTTCTCATTATGTTTTGTTTATCCAATTTATTACATTTCTTGTTCTTTTATGTCCTTTTTGTTATGGTCTGTGTTTTGGGGGACTTTGATTTTGGTGCTGTGCCTCTCACTAACTGTTTACTTCCTGAGGGGCGTAGCTGAGCTGCTCACACCTGAATTCACTATTCTCATTCACTCCCAATAAACAAAAGCCCGCTCAGCTCTGCGCCAGAGGATTAACTCACATCAACATCACCGCTTCTTTGATTTGTAACGCCTCTTACTCTATCACTCTAAAATTCTGTTTTGTACTTCGGCTCCGGTTGGGGGGGCGTGGCCGAGCTGCTCGGACTTAATGCAGTTAATACCTGAATTCAGTCGTGTCATGCCTAATGCAATACAGTACGTTCCTCTAGTGGGCATTTTTGAAAACTACAGTGCTGTATGTTTATAAACAGAATGCACTGAAAGGTGTTTTATGCGTATGCTGTATAATGTTTATATTTTAGCATCAATAAATAGAAGAGTAAAAATTAACAAGTTTTTCTTAATCATTACTACATTTTACTACATTAATACTGTATTAATGAGTAAGACTGTCTATAGAATGTGTTTAAGAAGCATATTTTAGCGCATGTAATAGATACATAGTATTTTACTTCCAGCTGCTCATTCGCGCATGTGATGTCATACATGGGGTTTTACTTCCGGGTACAGAACTCGCGGAATATATTGATTCGCGGGAAGGCCCGGAACCGTACCCCCGCGAATGTCAAGGGCCTACTGTATGCCTCAGGGAGAGGCTTGTCAACAGTGCTCTCTACGTCTACATTCAATGACAAGGAATGGACGTCAATTCCTGAAGCTTGAACGATGCTCATACAGGGATTGTCATAGCTCACATAGATCACAATGATCTACTGTATGATTCGCAAGGCCCCATACGAACCCACTCACACCTACAGGCAATTTGGAACAGCCAATTAGCCTACTGTGCATGATTTTGGACTGTAGAAGGAAACCAGAGTACCCGGAGGAA
The DNA here is from genome assembly GCA_024760905.1 of Plotosus lineatus. NCBI lineage: Eukaryota > Metazoa > Chordata > Actinopteri > Siluriformes > Plotosidae > Plotosus > Plotosus lineatus. The sequence goes on along the minus strand of CM045745.1, from coordinate 1,150,058 downwards.
TCCAACGCAAGCACATGGAGAACATGCAAACTCCACACAGATACGCCCAGGCCTGGAA
>CM045745.1:1032500-1145000 GCA_024760905.1 Plotosus lineatus | reverse complement strand
TTTATTGTTTAGTTATTTATACTATTTATGTATCTATTTATTTATTTACTTATATAATATATATGTATGTGTGTATGTTCGTACTTGTATCTATTTTTGCACCCCCTACTGATAGTACCTCAAGAGCCTGTAACAGTGAATTTCTCCATTGTGAGATTAATAAAGCTGTATCTTATCTTATCTTATCTTATAAAAGATTATTTTCCTTTAACATTAAGCATTGTAGTTTTCAAAAATGCCCACTAGATGGCAGCACTGTATTATACAGGGATCCCTCACTTTCCACAGTTAATTGGGACCGAGATTCCAACGTGACCATCGAAATCCGTGAAGTAGGATCCCCCCCACTGACGTATACGTACATGTGTACGTGTAAACAATATCAATAAATACATATCCAATGCTATGCTTACAATAACAATTAAGCATTGCAAAAATAACATAAGATGTAAATAAAATATAAATACCCCTCCCTGAATCGCCAGCTTATCGTGGTGGAGGGGTTTGCGTGACCTAATGATCCAAGGAGCTATGTTGTCGGGGGCATAATGTCCCTGGTAGGGTCACCCAAGGCAAACAGGTCCTGGGTGAAGGTCCAGACAAAGTGCGATTCAGAAGACCCCTATGCCATCTCAGAGGAAGCAATGGAAGCAGTCTCCCTTGCCCGGACGCGGGTCACCAGGGTTCCCTCCTGGAGCCAGGCCCGGGGGAGGGGCTCGAAGGTGAGCGCCTGGTGGTCGGGCTTATGCCCATGGAGCCTGGCCGGGCCTAGCCCGAAAAGGAGACATGGGTCCGCCCTCCCATGGACTCACCATCCGTGGGAGGAGTTTTAGGGGTCGGGTGCAATGTGAGTTGGGTGGCAGCCAAAGGCATGGGTTCTGTCGGACCGATCCTCGGCTACTTACTCTGACCCTCGGGACATGGAATGTCACCGCTCTGGCGGAAAAGGAGCCTGATTTGGTGCGTGAGTTGGAGAGTTACCGACTAGATAGAGTCAGGCTCACCTCAACGCATAGCTTGATCTCTGGAACCATCCATTTCGACAACAAGGCTGTCCTTTGTCACAGATTCTGTTCAGAATTTTTATGGACATAATTTCTAGGCGCAGTCGAGGCGTTCTGGTTTGGTGACCATCGGATCACGTCTCTGCTTTTTGCGGATGATGTTGTCCTTTTGGCTTCATCAATTTGGGACCTCCAGCTCTCATTAGAGCGATTCGCAGCCGAGTGCGAAGCAGCCGGGATGAAGATCAGTACCTCCAAGTCTGAGACCATGGTTCTCAGTCGGACAATGCTGGAATGCACCCTCCAGATCGGGAATGAGGTCCTGCCCCAAATAGAGGAGTTTAAGGGTCTTGTTTACGAGTGAGGGAAGGATGGAGCGAGAGCTCGACAGACGGATCGCTGCAGCCTCTGCTGTTAAGTGGTGCCTGTACCAGTCCGTCGTGGTATAGAAGGAGCTGAGCCGCAAGGCGAAGTTCTCAATTTACCAGTCGATCTACGTTCCAACCCTCATCTATGGTCACAAATACAAGTGGCTGAAATGAGCTTCCTTCGCCGGGTGGAGGGGTTCTCACTTAGAGATAAGGTGAGAAGCTCCACCATCCGGGGAGAGCTCGGAGTAGATCCGCTGCTCCTCCGCATTGAGAGGGGCCAATTGAGGTGGCTCGGGCATCTGGTCAGAATGCCCCCGGGACGCCTCCCTGGTGTGGTGTTTCGGGCATGTCCAACCGGGAAGAGACCCCAGGGTCGACCTAGAACACGCTAGAGGGACTATGTCTCTTGGCTTGTCTGGGACCGCCTCAGTGTCCCCCCCGGGAGAGTTGGAGGAAGTGGCTCGGGAGAGGGACGTCTGGACCTCTTTGCTTAGGTTGCTGCCCCCGCGACCCGACCCTGGACTAATAGGAAGATGATGATGATGATGATGACGATGATAAAATATAAATACAGATGCTCTCCAACTTACCAACATTCGTTATGCAAACACCCGGAGACACCAACAAAGCTGTCCAAGGTCGAACGTGAAAGTGAAATGAAATTGAAGAACAAGTAGAAATAGAAATGGAATAAAATCTCCAGAAAGATAGATCGTAAATATAAGCATGAAATATGATTAAACATTATCCTGAGCTCCACTTAATACTAGGCTCTGGTAGAGAGGGGCGTGGCTGGTTTTTGTGTTGGTTTAGGTTTTTTTTTATTTTTTCATAATTGGCCTTGTTTTTGTGACATTTTCCTTAACTTTTCCACCTATTCTTCCTTAATTTCCTTATTTTTATTTCGATGAGTATTTCTTCTTCTTTTCCTTTCGGCTGCTCCCTTCAGGGGTCGCCACAGCAAATCATGCGCCTCCATCTCGCCCTGTCCTCTGCATCTTCCTCTCTTACACCAACTACCTTCATGTCCTCCTTCACCACATCCATAAATCTCTTCTTTGGTCTTCCACCTTCTGCCTGGTAGTTCCAACCTCAGCATCCTACTGCCAATATACTCACTATCCCTCCTCTGTACATGTCCAAATCATCTCAATCTAGCTTCTCTGACTTTGTCTCCAAAACATCTTACATGGGCTGTCCCTCTGATGTACTCATTTCTGATCCTATCCATCCTCGTTACTCCCAAAGAGAACCTCAACATTTTCATCTCTGCTATCTCCAGCTCTGCCTCCTGCCTTTTCCTCAGCGCCACTGTTTCTGAGCCATACAACATCGCTGTCCTCACCACCGTCTTGTACACTTTTCCATTCATTCTTGCTGACATCTCCTATCGCACATCACACCGGACACTTTTCTCCAACCATTCCAACCAGCCTGCACGCGCTTCTTCACCTCTTTTCCACACTCTTCATTGCTCTGGATTGTTGAGCCTAAGTACTTAAAATCCTCCACCTTTCTTATCTCTGTTCCCTGTAACATCACCGTTCCTCCTGGGTCCTTCTCATTCACACACATGTATTCTGATTTTCTGAGGCTAACCTTCATTCCTCTCCTTTCCAGGGCATATCTCCACCTCTCTTGATTTTCCTGCACTTGTTCTCTGCACTCACTGTAGATCTGTAGATCACAATGTCATCTGCAAACATCATAGTCCATAGAGATTCTTGCCTAACCTTGTCTGTCAGCCTGTCCATCACCATAGCAAACAAGAAGGGGCTCAGAGCTGATCTTTGATGCAGTCCCACCTCCATCTTGAATTCGTCGGTCACGCCGTGAGCACACCTCACCACTGTCTTACATCTCTCATACATGTCCTGCACCACTCTAACATACTTCTCTGCCACTCCAGACTTCCTCATGCAATACAACTGTTTTTTCCAGATCCACAAAGGCACAATGCAGTTCCCTCTGACCTTCTCTGTACTTCTCTATTAACATCCTCAAAGCAAACACCGCGTCTGTGGTGCTCTTTCTTGGCATGAAACCAAACTGTTGTTCACAAATGCTGACCTCTGCCCTTCTTCTAGCTTACACTATTCTTTCCCATAACTTCATCGTATCGCTCATCAACTTTATCCCTCTGTAGTTTCCGTAACTCTGCACGTCTCCCTTGTTTTTAAAAATGGGCACCAGCACACTTCTCCTCCACTCCTCCGGCATGTGCTCAATCTCTAGGACCTTGTTGAATGTTCTTGTCAGGAAATCTACTGCTACCTCGCCTAGACACTTCCATACCTCCACCGGTATGTCATCAGGACCAACTGCCTTTCCATTCTTCATCCTCTTCAATGCCCTCCTCACTTCACCCTTACTAATCTTTGCTACATCCTGCTCCTCAATGGTCACCTCTTCTACTCTGTTTTTCTCTCATTTTCCTCATTCATCAGCTCTTCAAAGTACTCTTTCCATCTTCCCAGCACACTACTGTCATCAGTCAATACATTTCCTCTCTGTCCTTTATCAATCTAACTTGCTGCACGTCCTTCCCATCTCTATCTCTCTGCTGTACCAACCTGTATAGATCATTTCTCCCTCCTTACTGTCCAACCTATCATACAAGTCTTCATACGCCCTCTGTTTGGCCTTAGCTACTGCTACTTTTGCCTTACGCTGTGTCTCCTTGTACTCCTGTTTACTCTCTTCGGTCCGCTCAATGTCCCACTTCTTCTTAGCTAACCTCTTCCTTTGTACACACTCCTGCACTTCCTCATTCCACCACCAAGTCTCCTTATCTATTTTCCTTCCAGAGGACACACCAAGTATTCTCCTACCTGTGTCCCTGATCACATTTGCTGTGGTTGTCCAGTCATCTGAAAGCACTTCTTGGCCACCGAAAGCCTGTTTCAACTCCTCCTTGAAGATAACACGACACTCTTCCTTTTTCAACTTCCACCACTTTGTCTTCTGCTTTGCCTTTGCCTTCTTCACCTTCCTCACAATCAGCGTCATCCTGCATACCACCATCCTATGCTGTTTGGCAACACTCACCCACTACTACTTTGCAGTCACGGACTTCCTTCAAATTACATCACCTACACAAGATGTAGTCTACCTGTGTGCTCCAACCTCCGCTTTTATAAGTCACCCTATGCTCCTGTCTCTTCTGGAAGAAAGTATTCACCACAGCCATTTCCATCCTTTTTGCAAAATCGATCAACATTTGTCCTTTTGTGTTCCTGTCCTGGATATTTATTATTATTATTTTTTTTAAAACTGCAATGCATTGAAGCCACATTAATTGAAGCGCGAAGTAGCGATGAATCACTGTATTTACTTCGCATTGCGTTATTTTTACATCAAGTGCATACCAATGAAATGACATGATGTGGATACTATGAGCTTGAATAAACATGCTACAGAACATAAAATCTTACACACAAACATTATAAACATTAACTTCGGTACAGTACTGTACTGGAGTAATAACTGAAAATGGAACGTGCTGTACTGGAATAAGAACCGAGAATGGAACCTGCCTTAGATACTTCTAGTAACTAGAATTCTATTCTCATGGTTCCATTCTGATGATGACCTTGTTTCATACAACATTCACCTTCTTAACACTGCCACAAAAACTCCATGCTACACTCACTCTGATTGCCTTTTCTTAGTGGTGGACTGTACTTTCATTCACTTTATAATGGCAACCTACTGCAGCAAAAACGTTTTCCTTCCTGATCATATCAAGCAGTTCTACTTTTTCATGCAGAGTCATTACCTTTTTCTGGCGCTTCCGCACCTTACTAGAAGCCTGAGAAGGTGTGCAGCGTTTGGGTGGCATGATGGAGCTTAACTGTAATTAAAAACAGACACTAAAAAAAGCACATGCTCAAAGTGTGCGCAAATGAGGAAAAAGGGGCGTTACATCATCTCAACCAATCAGCAGGAGGGAGAACAGTCATTGGCTGAATTTGAATCACGTGACAGTTGCTCGGCAATTCGCGAATATGCGGAGGCACGAGTGCAAAACCGTGAATAGTCAAGGGCCTACTGTATTATATATATATATATATATACAGTGTTCACGTTTGCGTGCGTCCTTGCGTCCCTGACGCATGAAAATCCGTAGGGACGCATGGTGTCAAACCAATGTGCGTCCGCCGGACTCATTAATATTTTTCATCAATTTATGTAACATTGTCCCAAAACAGAAATATTTGCCAAAATATCTTGCGAAATCGGTCGATGCTTTGACAATACCGCCATATTTGTTTACCTTTCCGAGTGCGAGTTTTGCCTTCTGCGCTTTCGAGATATCGAATCGGGATCCTCTCACGAGATTTCGTCTGCTCACGTGATTTCGTCTGCTCGCCAGTGTTCATTCATTTCCGCTAGTTCTCGAGTGTTTAACGTGCAACATGCCTCCGAAAAAAGTATTCAAAGTCGACGAAAATCAGCGTAGATTAAGCAATTTTTTCTCAATGAACAAAGATTCAAACAGGGATAAAGAGAATGTCTTTGATGAAGAGGAAACCAGGAGACCCTCACGTCGTTATTTTACTACTTCAAGGGGAGCAGCAAGAGAGAGGCAGCACTTCATGACATTCAAATGATTCTGGACGAGCCGATTCTCAAGATTAAAGAAGTCCATGCAGTGCGATGGCTCTCCTATTTTTCAGCACTGTCAGTTGTGTTCAGGACATTAGAATCATTGTTTATTTACATGCGAGACTGTGATCCATCAAAGGACCCAAAGAGTGTTGGCCTGCACAAACGGATTGCTACAGAGAAATTTGTAGCAATCACCTACATGTTGATGGATGCTATGAACCCCGTCACCAAACTTTCAAACCTAATAAACTTTTCATAAAATGATTGAATGAACTTTGTGTTGGCAATGATCTATTTGAAGTTCTATACATTTTCGGGCAAATCTTTTCCGTTATTTGACAGGACTCATTACTATTGCATTTGGACTCATACTTTCCCAACCTGCGAGTCCCTGGGACTCATAACTTTCTTGAGCAAAAATGAACACTGTATATATATATATATATATATATATATATATATATATATACACACACACACACACACACATACATATGTATATATGAACACTGTATATATATATATATATATATATATATATATATATATATATACACACACACACACACACACACACACACACACAGACACTGGGTTAACTGGGTTATCAAAGGCGGGCCATGTCTCTCACTGTCTATGGTGAGAGCCATGTAAAAGAACCATTGCTGACTTTCGTAAAAAGAGTAGGCTGCAAAGCCGTCAGCGTGTTTCTGTCCCTTGCTAAAAGGGTTGTGACAGGAAGGGCATCCGACGTAAAAACCTATGCCAAATCAAATGTGCGAATCAAATGATTCGCTGTGGCGACTCCTGAGAAAAAGGTAAAAAGCCGAAAGGAAGAAAGAAAAAGAGAAGAAAATAAATAAATAAATAATAATTTTATATATATATATATATATATATATATATATATATATATATATATATATATATATACACACACACACACACACACATGCAGATAGATATACACTCACACACACACACACACACCTCCGCGGTCATTTTGGCGATGCGATCTGGAGACACATTACCACAGAGAACATTCCTCCTCAAGTTCGGATTCTTAACGTCCTTAAGGTTCGAGATTCGACTTCGAACACGGTTCTTATACTTCATGTCGGTGTTCTTGAACTCCAGGAAGATACGTGCACTTTGGTCAAGGATCTGTTCAAAATATCAGGACAGCTATGAAACTATGGTGTGGGGAACCAAACAACAACAACAAAAACCTTACAGTATACAGAGACCTGCTTCAGCCTCAAGATTCTTAAAGGATATATTCCTCAATCTGGGCTCCAAGTTCATCGCAGTCAGCCCCAATGGTGATATGGTCATCTATTGAGAAGAAAGAACATTTTATGACATTGACAGGGCTGCCAGCCCAAGAAAGGACCATTTTGTAGTCGATAAACCAAAAATTTGTGTTTTAAGCTGAAAATTAGTATTCGTAATAGACAAAATTAGTGCTCAAATTAGGATTCCACAAAATTACATATGGACATACAGGTTATCATTATCAAATTTTACTGCATTTTGAATTAATAATGAAACAACAGCATATTTGAGAAAGCCAGGTTTATTGAACATAATTCTACTGGTGTTATAATATAATATTTCAAGTGCTATTTTACACATGATCCTGAATAGTATTTGATAGCAGCATTTACAAATAAGAGTTCAGGACAAGAAAAAAAGTTATAAAGTAAGCACACCAGTCACTAGCTGGCTACGTCTGCCTCCGTTTATATGTGTTTTAATATCAAAAACGCCCAAACGCACAATGCTATATTTCGCAGAAACAGTTGCAGTAGTACAGCTCATGCCTTCATGGCTTGAGACTACATCTAGCTTTGTTTCCAGACCAATGGGGTGAAAGATTCTGAACCAGAGTTTGTGTAACATGTACCATATTTTCCGGACTATAAGTTGCACTTTGAACGCTCCCTCGGGAGACTCGCTCGTTGTCTTGGGAGACTTCAACGCCCATGTGGGCAACGATAGTGTGACCTGGAAGGGTGTGATCGGTAGGTACGGCCTCTCCAGTCTGAATCCGAATGGTGTGTCGTTGTTGGACTTCTGTGCTCGTCATAGTTTGTCTATCACGAACACCATGTTCGAACATAAGGGTGTCCATAAGTGCACTTGGCACCAGGACACCCTAGGTCACAGTTCGATGATTGACTTTGTAGTCGTGTCATCGGACTTGCGACCATATGTTCTGGACACTCGGGTGAAGAGAGGAGCTGAGCTGTCTACCGATCACTACCTGGTGGTGAGTTGGCTTCGGTGGTGTGGGAGGTTGCCTTCCAGACCTGGCAGGCCCAAGCGTGTAATCAGGGTCTGCTGGGAACGTTTGGCGGAGCCCCTTGTCTGAGAGGCCTTTAACTCCCACCTCCGGCAGAGCTACAACCACGTTCCGGAGGAGGCGGGGGACATGGAATCCGAATGGGCCATGTTTCGTGCCTCCATTGCTGAGGCGGCAGCCCATAGCTGTGGCCGTAAGGTCGTCGGTGCTTGTCGTGGCGGCACTCCCCGAACCCGGTGGTGGACACCTGTGGTGAAGGGGGCCGTCCAGCTGAAGAAGGAGGCCTATCGGGTTTTATTAGCCTGTGGGACTCCTGAGGCAGAAAACGGGTACCGACAGGCCAAACGTGCTGCAGCCGAGGCTGTCGCAGATGCAAAATCTTGGGCGTGGGAGGAGTTCGGTGAGGGCCTGGAGAGTGATTATCGGTTGGCCTCAAAAAGGTTCTGGGCCACCATCCGACGCCTCAGGAGGGGGAAGCAGTTCTTCACAAACACTGTTTACGGTGGAGGTGGGGAGCTGCTTACCTTGACTGGGGATGTTGTTGAGAGGTGGAGGGAATACTTTGAGGACCTTCTCAATCCCACCAACACGCCCTCCGTGGAAGAGGAAGACCCTGGGGTTCGGGTGAGGGTCCGCCCATCACTGGAGTGGAGGTCACTGAGGTTGTCAAAAGCTCCTCAGTGGTCGAGCTCCGGGTTGGACGAGATCCGCCCGGAATATCTCAGGGCTCTGGATGTTGTAGGACTGTCTTGGTTGACACGTCTCTGCAACATCGCGTGGTCATCGGGGGCTGTACCTCTGGATTGGCAAACTGGGGTGGTGGTCCCAATTTTTAAGAAGGGGGACCGGAGGGTGTGTTCCAGTTATCGGGGAATTACACTCCTCAGCCTACCTGGGAAAGTCTATGCAGGGGTACTAGAGAGGAGGATCCGACCGATAGTCGAACCTCGGATTCAGGAGGAACAATGTGGTTTTCGTCCTGGCCGCAGCACTCTTGACCAACTCTATACGCTCCACAGGATTCTGGAGGGGGCATGGGAGTTTGCCCAAAAATGTGCTTTGTGGATTTGGAGAAGGCTTTCGACTGTGTCCCTCGAAAGATCTTGTGGGGCGTGCTCCGAGAATACGGCGTTCCGGATCTGTTGCTACGAGCTATTCGGTCGCTGTATCACCGGAGCCAGAGTTTGGTCCGTATTGCTAACAGCAGGTCGGATTCGTTTCCAGTGGGAGTTGGAGTCCGCCAAGGCTGTCCTTTGTCACCGATTCTGTTCATAATTTTTATGGACAGAATTTCTAGGCGCAGTCGAGGCGATGAGGGGTTCTGGTTTGGTGGCCATCGGATATCGTCTCTGCTTTTTGCGGATGATGTTGTCCTTTTGGCTTCATCAAGTCGGGCCCTCCAGCTCTCATTGGAGCGATTCGCGGCTGAGTGCGAAGCAGCCGGGATGAAGATCAGTACCTCAAGTCCGAGGCCATGGTTCTCAGTCGGACAATGGTGGAATGCACCCTCCGGGTCGGGAATGAGGTCCTGCCCCAAGTGGAGGAGTTTAAGTATCTTGGGGTCTTGTTTACGAGTGAGGGAAGGATGGAGCGAGAGATCGACAGACGGATCGCTGCAGCCTCTGCTGTTAAGCGGTGCCTGTACCGGTCCGTCGTGGTGAAAAAGGAGCTGAGCCGCAAGGCGAAGCTCTCAATTTACCAGTCGATCTACGTTCCAACCCTCACCTATGGTCACGAGCTTTGGGTAATGACCGAAAGAACAAGATCACGGATACAAGCGGCTGAAATGAGCTTTCTTCGCCGGGTGGCAGGGTTCTTCCTTAGAGCTAGGGTGAGAAACTCCGCCATCCGGGGAGAGCTCGGAGTAGATCCGCTGCTCCTCCGCATTGAGAGGGGCCAGTTGAGGTGGCTCGGGCATCTGGTCAGAATGCCCCCCGGACGCCTCCCTGGTGTGGTGTTTCGGGCATGTCCAACCGGGAAGAGACCCCGGGGTCGACCTAGAACACGCTGGAGGGACTATGTCTCTCGGCTTGTCTGGGACCGCCTCGGTGTCCCCCTGGGAGAGTTGGAGGAAGTAGCTCGGGAGAGGGATGTCTGGACCTCTTTGCTAAGGTTGCTGCCCCCGCGACCCGACCCTGGACTAAGCGGAAGAAGAAGAAGATGATGATGATGATGAAGGTGCACTTTGGCTGAAGGTGCGACTAATACTCCAGAGTGACTTATACGTGAAATTATTACATTCATCCCTTGCCACTTCGCGATTTGAGCATTGCGGTCTTGGCACATCATGGTATTTTAATAAAAAATAAAATAATAAAAAAAAAAAAATCATAAAAAATTCAAAATTCGCGCTGAAACTCGCACGTACGCAAGCAAAGGGCAGGGACCTGAGGCAGACTGCGTCCATTGTTTCCAAACGACAGACTGAGGTGCCCCTCCTCTCCAGTTCAGGCAGGGACCGTCCACTCAACTCAATCTCACAAGCTGATTGGCTTAAAAGCGTGACGCTGTTGCCTCCCGCCCACTCAACTCAATCTCACAAGCTGATTGGCTTAGACGCGTGACGCTGTTACTTCGCACATTCCCGCGGGATTTTTTGTGATTTTATGATCTTACTGTATAGTGTTTGTGAACGTCCTGCACCACGGAGAAGAGCTATTGTCAGAGGTGAGTACAGTACTTCAAGTATTTATATATAAATTCTATTTAAATATTAATACATTACAGTATTTACATATGCATATAACTGTGTAACGTTTAATATACACTTCTTGATATTGTATAGACGCGAAAACATATAGAAATGAGACAACATGGTAGAAATGGGGCGTTCCTACTTCGCCGTTTTTCGAATATCGCGGCCAGGTCTGGTCTGCATTATCCGTGATATTCAAGGGATGACTGTAAATATAATTCTGTTTCTCATCATAAACATAATTTCACATGTTTGTTATTCTTATTGTATATTGTTATTGTTCCACAAGAGGGCACACTAGGCTTGGGTACCAGTACCTGCTCATCCACCACTGAAGAAATGTCCCAAAAACAAAATCCTACTCTGTGGATTACAAGCTGCAAGTAGTGAAATGTGCAGCAGAAAATGGTAATCAAGCAGCAGAAAGAAAGTTTAGAATGAACAAGAAACTTGTGAGGGACTGGAGAAAAACGGAGATTACTATTGCTGCAATGAAGAAAACAAAAGAAGCTAATTGCGGCCTAAAAGCTAGATGGTCACAGCTAGAGAAACGATTTCGCACATGGGGGCTTGAGCAATGTGCCACAGGGACAGGGTTGTCAACAGTACAGTTGCGTCTCCACGTCCAGGTAGTGAAATTATTGCATATACAGTGATACCTTGATACTTCGTGCTTCAGTTTCTGCAGAGTCAGTGCATCGTGGGTTTTTCAAAAATATTCATAGCATATTTTTTTTTTTAATATGGAAATTAAGGAAAAATAGGGGGAAATTTCAGGAAAATGCCACAAAACAAGATCAATAATGCAAAACTCCCCAAACAAATACAAACAAAAAATCCCAACCCAACAAAACTACTTACAGTAGGCCCTCGACATTCTCGGGGTTTCGGTTCCGAGCCCTCCCGTGATTCGAGATAATCCGCGAGTTCTGTACCCGGAAGTAAAACCCCATGTATGACATCACATGTGCAAATGAGCAGCTAAAAGTAAAATATTATGTATCTATTACATGCACTAAAATATGCTTCTTAAACACATTCTATAGACAGTCTTACTCATTAATACAGTGTTAATGTAGTAAAACGTAGTAATGATTAAGAAAAACTTTTCAATTTTTGCTGTTATATTTATTGATGATAAAATATAAACATTATACAGCATATACTTAGTCCTTCCCAAAAAATTAGCATATTGTGATGAAGTTCATTATTTTCTGTAATGTACTGATAAATATTAGACTTTCATGTATTTTAGATTCATCACACACAACTGAAGTAGTTCAAGCCTTTTATTGTTTTAATATTGATAATTTTGGCAAAAAAGTAAAGAAAAACTAAAAATCCATTTCTAAAAAAAATTAGCATATTTCATCCAACCAATAATAAAAAAGTGTTTTTAATACAAAAAAAGGCAACCTACAAATAATTATGTTCAGTTATGCACTCAATACTTGGTCGGGAATCCTTTTGCAGAAATGACTGCTTCAATGCGGCGTGGCATGGAGGCAATCAGCCTGTGAGGTGTTACGGAGGCCCAGGATGCTTCGATAGCGGCTTTAAGCTCATCCACAGTGTTGGGTCTGGTGTCTCTCAACTTTCTCTTCACAATATCCCACAGATTCTCTATGGGCTTCAGGTCAGGAGCGTTGGCAGGCCAATTGAGCACAGAAATACCATGGTCAGTAAACCATTTAGCAGTGGTTTTGGCACTGTGAGCAGGTGCAGGTCGTGCTGAAAAATGAAATCTTCATCTCCATAAAGCTTTTCAGCAGATGGAAGCATGAAGTGCTCCAAAATCTCCTGATAGCTAGCTGCATTGACCCTGCCGTTGATAAAACACAGTGGACCAACATCAGCAGCTGACATGGCACCCCAGACCATCACTGACTGTGGGTACTCGACACTAGACTTCAGGCATTTTGGCATTTCCTTCTCCCCAGTCTTCCTCCAGACTCTGGCACCTTGATTTCCGAATGACATGCAAAATTTGCTTTCATCCGAAAAAAGTAATTTGGACCACTGAGCAACAGTTCAGTGCTGGTGCTCTGTAGCCCAGGTCAGGCGCTTCTGCCGCTGTTTCTGGTTCAAAAGTGGCTTGACCTGGGGAATGTGGCACCTGTAGCCCAGTCCACTGCTTCCACAGGTCCCCCAAGGTCTCGAATTGGCCCTTCTCCACAATCTTCCTCAGGGTCCGGTCACCTCTTCTGGTTGTGCAGCGTTTTCTGCCACACTTTTTCCTTCCCACAGACGTCCCACTGAGGTGGCTTGATCGAGCACTCTGGGAACAGCCTATTCGCTCAGAGATTTCTTTCTGTGTCTTACCCTCTTGCTTGAGGGTGTCAATGATGGCCTTCTGGACAGCAGTCAGGTCGGCAGTCTTACCCATGATTGTGGTTTTGAGTAATGAACCAGGCTGGGAGTTTTTAAAAGCCTCAGGAATCTTTTGCAGGTGTTTAGAGTTAATTGGTTGATTCAGATGATTAGGTTAATAGCTCGTTTAGAGTACATATAAATCATATATGTATGTCATGATACGCTAATTTTTTGAGATAGGAATTTTGGGTTTTCATGAGCTTTATGCCAAAATCATCAGTATTAAAACAATAAAAGACCTGAAATATTTCACTTGGTGTGCAATGAATCTAAAATATATGAAAGTTTCATTTTTATCAGTACATTACAGAAAATAATGAACTTTATCACAATATGCTAATTTTTTGAGAAGGACTAGTACTGTTGTAAAGCACTCGTTTTAAAGTCTTTTTCAATTATTATTCCAGTACAGTACCTAAGTTAATTCTGAGAATGTTTGTGCGTGAGATTTTATCATCGTTTGTTAGACATGCTACAGAACATAAAAATCTCACGCATAAACATGAACTTAGGTACTGTAATGGAATAATAATTGAAAAAGATTTTAATACAACAGTTCAGAGAAAACCGTCGTTTCTCAGGAGAAAGTCTTATTTCTTCAGAAGAGACATCCAGCGTTTTCTATCACTGAGCCAGAGAAGCCACATAGCGTTTGAGTGGTATCATAGAACTTAACTGGTAATTAAAACATAAACAAAAAAAGAGGCTCATTGCCAACTTGTGCGCGAATGAGTAAAAAGGGGCGGGACATCAGCTCAACCAATCAGGAGAAAGGAGGACAGCCGTTGGCTGAATTTGAATCACGTGCCGGTTGCTCGGCAGTCAGCGAATACTCAAACCGTGGGTACAAAACCGCGGAATAGTCAAGGGAATACTGTACATTTTTATGTGAGGTGCGCATCTGAGTGTGTGCACGCACATCTGTGTGTGTGTGTGTGTTTATATTTTATTTACATCCTATGCATTATTTTTAAATGTTTAAGTGTTATTATAAGCATTTATAGCATTGAATATGTATTTATTAATATTACATACACATACTTATACGTGAGTTAAGGGGGTCGATCCATTGCGGAAATAGGTGGTCGCAGGGGGGTGTCTCTGTCCACATTAACCGCGGAAAGTGAGGGATCCCTGTAATTCTAACAAGAGGGCAGAAAAGCGGAGATTATTACAGGGATCCCTTGCTACTTTGCGCTTCAATTAATGCGGCTTCAGTGCATTGCGGTTTTAAAAAAATAAATAAATAAATATTCATCGAATTAAAAAATAAAGAAATTAAGGAAGTATTGGTGGAAAAGTTAAGGAAAATGTCACAAAAACAAGGCCAATTATGCAAAAAAAAGAAACCAAACAAAACAAAAAAACAACCCAAAATCTTACATCAAAACTAGATACATTTTTGCATCTGTGTGTGCACGCACATCTGCGCCCATGCATATGTATGTATGTCATCTTCATACCATCTGTATGTGTGTGTACAGACGCTCCCCAGCTTACGAACGAGTAAGGTTCAGGACAGCCGTCCTTAGATGAATTTGTTTGTAAGTCGTTACAGGGCACTCTGTAGAGGGGAACGTATGTTTAAACTTTGTATAAGTAACCTGTACGGGTTTATACTGTATACAATCTCTCTCTCTCTCTCTCTCTCGCCACATAATCATCTGTACATTATGTCCCGTGTTTAAACTCCCTAAAGCACAGCACAGCAGATCTGATCAGATTTACAGAGAGTAATATTATCCAGTTTATTTTATTATCCTCTTATCCAGTTCAATATAATACTGGAGTCAATTTGTTTCTTCTTTGAAACTTTTGGCAGTTCAGAAAAGTATCGGTTCTGCTTCTCTTCCCGGACCTAAGGTGTAAAGCATGCCACGCCCCTTAAATGTACCTCAGGATAATGTTTAATCATATTTCATACTTATATCATCTTACTATAAATTTTATTCTATTTCTATTTCTACTTGTGCTTCAATTTCATTTCACTTTCGACCTTGGACACGAATGTTTAAGTTGGGGAGCGTCTGTATTTATATCTTATTTATATCTTATGTTATTTTTTAATGTTTAATTGTTATTATAAGCATTTGTAGCATTGAATATATATATATTTTTTATCTTATATACACATATACATGTACGTACACGTTCGTCAGAGGGTGAGGGGTGGTGACCCTACTTCGCGAATTTTGATGGTCGTGTGAGGATCTCGGTCCTAATTAACCGCAGAAAGTGAGGGATCCCTGTATGACTGCAATGAAGAAAACCAAAAAAATTGCTAAAAAGCTGATCACAGGCTAAAAGCTAGATGGCTACAGCTAGCAGAACAAGCTTGCACATGGGAGTTTGAGCAACGTGCAGCAGAGAGAGGCTTATCAACAGTGCAGTTGTGTCTCCACGTCCAGGTAGTTGTCAAGGAGATGAAAAGAAATGACTTTGGGTGAGGACTTTCTTGGTGTTACCACTTCATGCAACGCAACCCCCTCTCTATATCAGAGAGAGGACCACAATGTCACCTAAACTGCCAACAGATTTCCAAGCAAAGGTAGACAGTTTCCATGAGTTTGCAACTTATAGTTCCGTGTGCTTATATATGGGTTTTTTTTTTTTCTTCTTTATTATGCATTTTTTGGTCAATGCAACTTGTACTCAGGAGCGACGTAGAGTCCAAAAAATACGGCATATGTAAATATAAATGTTTATGTAAATATTGTTCCGGATGCTTTTCCTTCGCAAAAGTCCGTTATCAGACCACCCTCATGCTCCTCAGTTCTTAAAAGTCTGTGCATGTTTTTTGAGTGAGTGACATTTGATTTTATGTGCGACTTTAATGCTCCTCTCCAAGAGCACCAACTGCAATGTTTTTGTCGCATGCCTTTCAAAATGCATGATGCCGACGTCTCTCCAATCACCGACCGCCTGTCATTGTGGCCGTTTGTACAATACAGTCCTCTTAAGCTTTTTTATGAATATTTATTCACTCGTGACGAGTGCAAAGATTGCTTGGGACTCTAGTCGCTTCACGCTATGGAAACCGGGGATAAATACCAGTCCAATGAGCCACTATGGCTCGGGTGGAAAAAAAAAAAACCAACGGACTTTACCTCAAAATCTTAAAAAATGTAGAAGCTTTGTCATAAAAAATCTAGAAGCATCTATAATTTTGTTGTAAATTAAATAATTTATAAACTGAATTTGAATATATTGTAGTACTGTATTAATGTTTGACACACTGTGTGAGTTTTATAAAATAAAAATACTTGTACTTGTGAAGGGGAATCTATGTCAAAAAATTAACGACTGTACTGTATACTCATACACAGTGTTGGTCAACATAGAATATATAAATAACAACACAGCAGCGGAACTTCCGGGAACATGTGTTAGCAAATGACGCTTGATAAACATCAATTTTCTGTCAATTTAATGTAGAAAATATTTTTTAAAAAATCAGCGGTTTCTCATAAAATGTGATACATTTATTGCGCAGATCGACCCAAAGCTAAAAAATCAAGTATGATTCAGGGGAGGAGAAGAAAACCTTTGGTTTTTAAGGGGTGACCTGGCGATTCCAGGGGCCTTGAAAATAATTTATTATTTCAAGTACTTTTCAAGGCGTTCCGGCCCCAATGCAAACCATTCATTCATTCCATACAATCATTAAAAAAAGTGAAAATAATAAGACGGGTTTTCACTCTAAATAAAGGCAGTCAGCAACGAAAAGCTCTGTTTATATAGATTTATAGCACAATGGCAAATTTATCTGCACGTAAAACTCTAAGCACTACAATGCTAAACATTCATATTTAATGGTTTGGCTTCATGTGAACAGCACGGGAGAAGCTTTTCCTCATTTTATTTTAACTAAATTTGTTTGCTTTCTAAACATCACATGACAGAATACACCAGTTACACTAATGTATCTTCACTATTAAAGCCTTATTTTTTAATATTCTTTGTTTCGTGGATCTGCGATGTTAGTATTCGTAATTTTAAAAAGAATATAACCCTCCCCACCCCCAATTATTCCCGCTAGTCTTAACTTGTAGTGTGCACTGAATTTTAAAACCCCGAACATTTTAGTAATTAATAAAGGTTAACATAAAAGCAAAAGGACTAGTTTATGAAAGTATTTTTAGGACAACCTCCTTTTAGAAGGGTATTTAAAACATTGTGACAATGTATGTCATAGGTCTGTCTAAAGCAGTAGCACATACATAGTATTATATTACATATATTTGACCTAATATATTGAAGATAAACATGTTAAAATAATAAACAGGGATGAGAACAGGCCTTTATGGAAAAGGAGGAAAAATTGACCGGGGTCAAGGGGGCCGCTCAGGCTCAAGCCCCCCCAAAAGGTTTGGGGTCATACTTACAAAAAGGAGCTAATTCATGTCTCCTGGAAGGAATATTTTTAAAAAGAACCTTATGAAAATTAATTACTAAAATTCTAAAAAAAATATAATTTACTATTTTATATATTTTTAGATATATAAAAATATATAAATAATAAAAAAATATATATATATTATTTTATTTTATATAATTCATAGGCCTACAGTGGGCCTCGTTTTAATTTCAAATACTTTAAACCAGGGGTCGAGAACCTTTTTGACGAAGAGAGCCAAATTAAAGATATTTTAAAATCGAATCCTCTGATAGCCATATTATATGTTGTCACTGTCCCACCAGTGCAGCTAACTGGGTTATCAAAGGCGGGCCATGTCTCTTACTGTCTATGATGAGAGGCATGTAAAAGAACCATTGCTTTCGTAACGTGTAGGCTGCAAAGCCGTCAGCATGTTTCTGTCCCTTGCTAAAAAGGGTTGTGACAAAAAGGGCATCCGACGTAAAAACCCATGCCAAAATCAAGTGTGGCGACTCCTGAGATATATATATATATATATATACATATACAGTGATACCTCTGCTCACGAACATAATTGGTTCCCAGAAAGTGTGTGTGAGGCGAAAAGTTCGTCTTCCGAACATTTATTTCCCATAAGAAACCATTAAAATGAGAATAATCCGTTCCCAGGTCCCCATAAAACATAATTTTCTACTAAATAAGCCTTAAAACTACACAAAAATATACCTTATTTTATGTATAATAAATGTGCTATTGTATTGTAATTAAAGAAATAAACTGTACTGTATAATAAAGTCGTTTTATTTACCTTTGTGATGGTAGTTGACGGCTTGATGGAATGGAGTGGGAGGAGGAGGGAGGGAGGGACTTACTGTTTGGAAGGAGAGTTTGGAAACGCCTACTGTTTGGAAACACCCTTAGCCACACACGCACCCTTAATAGCTTCCTTGTTCTTAAGGATGGGAGCAATGGTAGACTTAGCGTACTGGTATTGGGACGCTAAGTCACACAAACGCACACCTCGTTCGTGTTTTTCAATGATCTCCGCCTGTGGTGGGGTCTTTTTCGGTCCCATAATAGCAAAAGTACACTCATTATGGTCCAAAATGTCTAGCAAACACAAACCATATATATATATATATATATATATATATATATATATATATATATACAGTAAAACCTCCGCTGACGACGCTTAAGCTCACGAACTTTTCGCCTCAAGAACATTAAATTTGCGAGCATATAGTCTCTGCTGACGAACTAGTTTTCGGCGGACGAATCAAACCACGCGGTCGAACAGCGCCACGGTGGCGGCCACGAGAAGCTGACGCACGCTCACGGCGTCACAGTTCGTCACACCCCTTTCTTTGAGTGCGGAAGTGGTTTGCATTTGCTAGACATTATTGGTTATTGAAGCAGTCATTTCTGCAAAAGGATTCCCCACCAAGTATCGAGTGCATAACTGAACATTATTTGAAGGTTGATTTTTTTGTATTAAAAACACTTTTTTTAATTGGTCGGATGAAATATGCTAATTTTTTGAGATCGGAATTTTGTGTTTTCATGAGCTGTATGCCAAAATCATCAGTATTAAAACAATAAAAGACCTGAAATATTTCAGTTGGTGTGCAATGAATCTAAAATAGACCAAAGTTTAATTTTTATCAGTAAATTCCAGAAAATAGTGAACTTTATCACTATATGCTAATTTTATATATATATATATATATATATATATATATATATATATATATTATATACACACACACACACACACACACACACACACACACACACACACACACACACAGTCAGTAATGCAGCCATGAGGATGGGCACAAACAAGTTCCGGCCTTCATGCCGGTCCCAAGCCCGGATAAATGCAGAGGGTTGCGACAGGAAGGGAAACCGAAGTCAAACTTTTGACAGAATACAAAATGAAAACCATAAAGAAAAATTTCATACCGGATCGGTTGAGGCCCGAGTTAACAACGACCGCCATCAGTGCTGTTAACCAATAGGGTGCTGGTGGAAATTGGACTACTGTTGGTCGAAGACGTCGAAGAAGGAGAGGCGGGAGGTGTGTCCGTAGGCAGAGAGAGAAGAGGAAAGGCAGGAGTCTCGGACTGAAAGTAGGGACTTTGAATGTTGGAACTATGACAGGAAAAGGTAGAGAGCTGGCTGACATGATGCAGAGGAGGAAGGTGGACATACTGTGTGTTCAGGAGACCAGGTGGACAGGTAGCAAGACTAGAAGCTTAGGAGCAGGGTTTAAGGTGTTTTATCATGGTGTGGATGGGAAGAGAAATGGAGTAGGAGTCATCTTGAAGGAGGGATTGGTCAGAAATGTTCAATAAGTGAAAAGAGTGTCAGACAGAGTGATGAGTCTCAAGTCAGCAATTGAAGGTGTGATGGTCAATGTTTTAGTGCTTATGTCCCACAGGCAGGATGTGAGCTAGAAGAGAAAGAGAGATTCTGGAGTGAGTTAGATGAAGTGATGCAGAGTACCCCCAGAGGAGAAAGACTGGTCATTGGGGCAGACTTCAATGGACATGTCGGTGCAGGAAACAGAGGGGACGAGGAAGTGATGGGCAGGTTTGGTATCCAGGACAGGAACATAGAAGGACAGATGATAGATTTTGCAAAAAGGATGGAAATGGCTGTGGTGAATACTTTCTTCCAGAAGAGACAGGAGCATCGGGTGACTTATAAAAGCGGAGGTAGGACCACACAAGTAGACTACATCTTGTGTAGGCGATGTAATTTGAAGGAAGTTAGTGACTTCAAAGTAGTAGTGGATGAGTGCATGCAGTGTGAGCATAGGATGGTGGTGTGCAGGGTGATGCTGATGGTGAGAAAGGTGAAGAAGGCAAAGGCTAAGCAGAAGAAAAAAGTGGTGGAAGCTGAAAAGGGAACAGTGTCGTGTTGTCTTCAAGGAGGAGTTGAAACAGGTTTTGGGTGGCCAGGAAGTGCTTCCAGATGACTGGACAACTACAGCTAATGTAATCAGGGAGACAGGTAGGAGAGTACTTGGTGTGTCCTCTGGAAGGACAGTAGATAAGGAGACTTGGTAGTGGAATGAGGAAGTGCAGGAGTGTGTACAAAGGAAGAGGTTATCAAAGAAGAAGTGGGACATTGAGAGGACCGAAGAGAGTAAACAGGAGTACAGGGAGACACAGCATAAGGCGAAGGTAGCGAAGGTATAAAGTAGACCAAATTAAGTCAGTCCATGCAACTCAGCCACTAAAACAAGTGGGTAAACGGTACATATCCTTCCAGATCATGCCGTCCAATATGTCATGTAAACATAAGTCACGTGACCCTGTGCCGTTACGCTCTCAACTCGGGCTTATTTTAAGGGGAGGGCCTATATTAAAATCATCTTGTAAAATCATGGTCTTATTTTCGGGGAAACACGGTACTTGACACGAGCGTCAGGCAATAGTATTTGTCAACCCCTGATTATCAGGATTGATTTGTTAATTAAAATCAATAAACATGCACACGTCAAATTTTTAATTATTTCCACACGACCTACCTGATTGTTAACTTCTCTCTCTGCAACGGGGATCGGCTGTCGGGGCGGATTATTTCTTCCGATCTTTGTATTGTTGGCCGTAAGCAATGGATGAATTCCTTAAGGTGCACTTACTTTTAGTTCACATCCAAAAGTCCCATCAAGCGAAGCGTTTGTTTTTCTTGCATGTGGTTGTTTAACATGCTTCTGGCATTTTGCGTGGCATTCTAATGCTTTGAATCCACGCGATCCATAGTCTATTTCATCGTGACACCACGTGCACAATACTTTTCCAGGCTGCTCAATCTTGCGAATGAAGTCGCCGAATAACGTTGTCACAATCTTTTTTCCCGATGGTAGTATTGTATTCTTTTTCCATCCAGTCCCAGCGGGACTTATTTTTGACCAATTTGTCAATTATTTTTATTCGCGCAGTGTCCTTTCTCTCCACAACCGTCATATTTCTGCTGACAAGTAGGTAATTGGACATATGGGTACTACAGAAGCATTCACTGGCCAAAATGCATGACTATTAGCCAAAATGCATTAAGTCAGCATAGTCAGCCAATCACAGCCAATCACAGTCCCCATTCACAAGCAATAGGTTCCCGACCCCTGCTTTAAACTGTGTAGGACTATTCGTAGCATACCGAGTTTAATAATATCAGTAGAATTTATTAATGTACACGAAGCTTTATAATTTAATACTATAATAAGACTTAAATCTAGTTCTATTCATACATAATGCTGTTCGATCACTTCTGTTGATGATCTGACATTTGCTCTCTGTGCCACGGGCCCACGGCAAGATGACCATACTGGCATAAATTACAATGCCTGACACGTGCAATAAACCAGACCCAGCTGTGTTTCACTCTCCTAGGCGATATCAACAACCAAATAAACAAAACGAGGGTAGCACCTCGTGGATTTGGATATAATATGACCAGATGACCAGTAATGATGGCACTACCTCGTAACAAGAAGTCAACTAACCCTTTCGATCATCGACAGTGGCAAAGATGTCACATGGGCGCAAAGATGTCATGTGAGCAGGCATGAGGTAGTGCGTAACAGAAGGGAGAGAAGAATTTTGTGCGTGTGGCAAATGCCAGCGAGGAAAGGCTCGTGGTGAGCTCCCACAAGGCCAGTGCTTCTGAAACAGTGGGGCACGGTGTGGTGCTGGGGGGGGCGTATAACCCCTGGAAACATGCTTTTGTGCCATACTGTACTGTACTAGAATTAAGTGTAATTGCGCATCCTCTACAGTAGGTGGCTGTGGCTCTCATTGTCACGCTGTGGTTTAGGGAAAAAGCATCGAGCAAATGATACGAAGTGTAGTAAACACTATAGTCGCGTGCAGGGCGTGTGAAATGGTTTTTTTCTTCCTATAGGGGGAGTCAGAAAATAATTGCGAAGCACTGCACAAAGCATTCTCGAACCATGGAGAGATACACGCAGAAGAATATGAGGCTAATATGAGACTCGGAAAAGCCATTTCCCCAGCGAAGCTCGTAAATCAAAATTTTGCTGTTTGGATGGGGCAGATTTTTGGTGGAATCAAAGCTTGTATCATGGAAAATTTGTTATAAAAGACACTCATAAGTACCACTGTATATGTACACCGTCAGCTCAGAACAGCCTTGCAGCGACCCTAATAGGAGAAAGCGATTTGGCAAAAGAGTGACAAGTATAATGAAGGTTTCTCTTTATGTATACGATCTAGAACCACATCGCTCTCATTGTTCTGAAATAGATATTTGTCTTCTTTAGATTAAATGAAGGAGTTCGGGTACAAACTGTTCAGTCCTCATAAGATTTTGAATTTAAAATCTTATGTATGATTCCGAAAGTTCTTGTTCTGCTCAGAATGTTCTATTCCTGAAAGCAGGAAGTGTGTACGTGAAGTATGACTTGCCTCCAGTCTGTAGAGCGTTGGACAGCATTTCTCTGCACTTAAGGCGCACCGAGTCGGAAGTTCCCGGTGCTCGAGGGAACATTGATGTGTGAGTGGTGGGCATCATTTCAACAGCGTCACTCTTATTACTTGAGTTACTGCTGGAGCTGAAGAAAAGCACGGCCCAGGAAGAGGAGAAAGTGAGTCAGGGACATCCAGAACAGATGCATTGAAAGCAACAAGCGCGCATACTGTATCTTACATTACGATTACACACAATCTTAACGTACATGGATTTAACATTTAATCTTTGCACCTTAAACATAGAACCAGGAACACAGAGAAATAGGTTTCCATTGAATATGTGTGGATGAGTGTGGTGTTTTATATCACTATCACAAGCACAGCCATGAGGCTCGTATCAAGTTTTATATTTAAGACTTGAGTCTTACAACAAACCAGAAAGTTATAATAAAAATGAATATACAGGGATCCCTCACTACTTCGCGCATCAATTCTTGTGGCTTCAGTGCATCGCGTTTTTTTTTTTTTTAAATATTCATCAAATTAAAAAATAAGGAAATTAAGGAAGAATAGGAGAAAGTTTTGAAGTTCAGGAAAATGCCACAAAAACAAGACCAATTATGCAAAAAAAAAAAAAAAACAACCCAAAACCTCCCATCAAAACTAGTTACATTTTTGTGAGATGCACATCTGAGTGCATTCACGCGTATCTGCATCTGTATGTGTGTGTATTTATATTGTATTTACATCTTATGCATTACTTTTAAATTTTTTGTTATTATAAGCATTTATTATATATACATATACGTCAGTCGGAAGGGTAGAGGGGGTGATCCTACTTCACAGAATTTGGTGGTCGCAGGGAATCTCTGTCCCAATTAACCTCGGAAAGTGAGGGATCCCTGTAAACCATTTTGATACTGCAGTTTTCTTTCAGCTTCATGAAATGTTATCATTTGTTTGTTTGATGTAACACCCGAATCACTTGTCATTGCTTCCATGCTGATGGCATGTCTGGGAATGTGCTGCGTTTGACCGCATTAATCAATACACAATTCTGATGCTGTACTTGTAATATTTACATCAGCGAATAGTTGTGCTCTCTTCAGTAAATAACACTACATTCCAAAGATTGTGGATACCTTTCCTCTCTGGGTTCAGGGCTATCCTGTGATTGGGACATAACTGTTGCTGCAGGTTCCTTCTTTTTCTCTTCAGCAGGTTTGTCTCCACCAGAAGGTTCATCTATACACCAAAAAAACAGACAAAACATCATGCAATGTAGTGTTGGTTGTTTTATTTTTATTTTATTTTATTTTATTTTTTTTTGGGGGGGGGGGTTGCTGGATTTTCTCCCTAACTTAGTTGTATTCAATTCCCACCCATCAAGTTTTTGGCTACCCCATCACACAACCTCCATCAATCAGGGAGAGGCAAAAGCATGCGCACACACCCTCTGTGACATGCAATGCTAGCCTCTTTTCGAACTGTTGCACATGCATATTTTGAGAGAGTTCTAGTATGGGGAAAAGCACTATCTGACCCCTCGTAAGAATGAGCTCACAGACACCCATGATTTGGCGATCACAGTGAGTGACAGAAAAGTGAGCGTATGACAGCATACCTCCCATCCGTGATATCTCAGCCAATTAGCTCCCATGGACTCCTGACTACAGATGTCTGCGGCATTAACCTGGCAAAGTAGTTTTTAACTACACCGTAATAACTACAAGGGTTAAACCTACCCAGAAGCTTCTTCCAGGACTTGATAAGAGATTTAGCCAGCGACGTCACCTCCTCATCTGTGCTCTGTTTACGGATGGCATTCACGGACATCCCGATTCTGGTCGACTGTAAAAGTAATAATAAAATTAGTTTCATAAATAAGAGCAGAAAAGATGTGATTTGATTGGTTCAAGTTAAATTAAGTGACAATGAATGAATGCCACTGAAAGGAAATGATGTAATACCTGAAGTAACTCCAAAGTCATGGGTATGTTCTTCAGTTCCTTGAGAAGATCCAAAGCCCCAGACTGAAAGATAATACAATTAAGAATAACAATATTTAATAAAATAAATTGTGTCCATCTCCAAAACTGCTTATGTTTATACATTAGAATATAAATACATCTGTGGTCAACAAGCAAACAGCAGATATAATAGTAAAAGCAAGCTGGTCATTATTACAAAATACAGTGGTACCTTGATTTACGAGTGTATTCTATAACAAATTTTCCATGATACGTTCTTTGATCTCACCAAAAGACCACCCCAACCAACAAGCAAAATTTTAATTTACGATCTCTGCTGGGGAAATGGCTTTTCCGGGCCGATTAGCCTTCTATTCTTCCGTGCTCCAAGAACACCTTGTGCAGTGCTTCTCAATTATTTTCTGTGATGCCCCCTATAGGAAGGGAGAAAGAAAAAAAAAATTCACCCCAACCCAGCCCAGCACCATGTGCACGCAACTATAGTGTTTACTGCACTTCATATCATTTGCTCTGTGCTTTTTCCCTACACCAGGGGTGTCAAACTCATGCCACAAAGGGCCATGTGCCAGCAGATTTTTGTTTTAAGGAGTGGTCTTCAATCTTGAAAATAATTATTTTGCAATTATTCCTCCTATCACATGGCATCCCACTAAACAAAAACCCCCACAACACAAAATCTTCAATGTGACATCATACTGATTTTAAAATTATTTATTAGTTGTAAATCATTTGATTGTTGACACACTATAGGAACAGAACAGAACCAATCAGAATTGCTCACTTAGAACCACATAAATATTACGCCGATTATGTTGTACTTTACAGCCTTTGAAGATTTAAAGTCTTTAACTCGTATGCCTTTTTTATGTATTTATGTTCATATTCGTGTTTTTTTGCTTTTATTTGTATAAACCAATCTGATCAGTTTCTGTTTTGAATATTTTTTCAGAATTGCATGACGGCATAGTGGTTAGCACATCCACCCTAGCAAGAAGGTCCCAGGGTCTGTGAGGGGTGTCCATAATCTCCCCGTCCGTGTGTGGATCTCCTCCATTTATCCAAAGACATCAGGTCGACTGGCTGATCCAAATTGCCAAGTTGTGAGTGTAAATGGATGTGTGTTCGCTCTGCAAAGATATTGCGAGTTGTTCAGGGTGTACTCTGTTTTGAAGGGGAATATATAATACACACACATATATAAAAAAACGTGTGTGTGTGTGTGTGTGTGTGTGTGTGTGAGTACATACAATACATACACACAAACCGGATTCCAAAAAAGTTGGCACACTGTACAAATTGTGAATAAAAACTGAATGCAGTGATGTGGAAGTGCCAAATTTCAATATTTTATTCTGAATAGAACATCGATGGCGGGGTCTAAAGTTTAAACTGAAAATATATCATTTTAAGGGGGAAAATATATTGATTTTAATTTACATGGTGTCAACAAATCTAAAAAAATTGGGACGAGGCCATTTTCACCACTGTGAGGCGTCCCCTCTTCTTTTTACAACAGTCTGCAAACATCTGTGGACCGAGGAGACAAGTTTCTCAAGTTTAGAAATAGGAATGCTGTCCCATTCTTGTCTAATACAGGCCTCGAACTGTTTGACTGTCTTGGGCCTTCTTTGTTGCACCTTCCCCTTTATGATGCACCAAATGTTCCCTATAGGTGAAAGATCTGGACTGCAGGCTGGCCGTTTCAATACCCGGATCCTTTTCCTATTAACAGCCATGATGATGTAATTAATGCTGCATGCGGTCTGGCATTATCATGTTGAAAAATGCAAGGTCTTCTCTGAAAGAGACAAAGTCTGGATGGGAGCATATGTGGTTCTAGAACCTGAATATACCTTTCTGCATTAACGGTGCCTTTCCAGATGTGCAAGCTGCCCATGCCCACTCATGCGACCCCATACCATCACAGATGCAGGCTTCTGAATTGAGCGCTGAAAACAACTTGGGTTGTCCTTGTCCTCTTTAGTTCGGATGACATGAGTAAAAGGGAAAAAGCCGAAAGGAAGACAGACTCAGGAGTCGCCACAGTGAATCATCTGATTCACACGTTTGATTTGGCAGAGGTTTTTACGTCGGATGCCCTTCTTGTCACAACCCTTTTTAGCAAGGGACAGAAACACACTGACGACTTTGCAGCTCCTCTTTACGAAAGTCAGCAATGGTTCTTTTACATACCATAGACAGTGAGAGACATGGCCCGCCTTTGATAACCCAGTTAGCTGCACTGTGACAGTGGCAACCTTGTGGAGAGTGGGACTTGAACCCCCAACCTTTGGATCAGCGATCCAGCGCCCTATACCACTAGACCACCAACTGCCCCCTATATATATATAAACACACACATATATCAGAGGATTTGATTTTAAAATGCGTGTTTATTTTTGGCTCTCTTAGGGGTCATTCAAGATTTTCCTAACCGTACAAAACGTACGCTACGGGGGAGGGGGTAAGATGTCTGTGTACACTTTTTAATATAAAATGTCGATCAACAATAATACATGCGCTCGTGAATAGTTTTTTGTGCGTGTACTGTACGTTTGAAACTCTCAATGCACAATTCGCCAACCACCTGCGGTGTTGCATATCTGCAAAGTCTGCAATGAATACAGTACAGTCCAGTACTACCCAACACGGTATCAGCTGCTGAAACATCAGAAGGCAGCTGATCAAGGGTGTAGGCTGGGGACGTGCACAGGGTGCACATGCACCCCCAACAGCAGGAGTTGAGTTCCGTTGGACAAGAAATTATGATTCACATAATTCACAATCTTATAAATAAACTTTATGACTGTTATTGAAGAGATAAATTGGAGATAAATTCCGCATGACTAGAGTCAGGAAGGAAACCGAAAGTTAACGTGTAACGGGCACTACGCATGTGCACGCCCGAGCTGACCAATCAACAAACATAATATCAGTAAGCAATAATAGCCGAACACTGTCAATCAAACAAAGTGCGATTGTGAGAATAAAGCACAGTTTGTTAGTACCGCCTCCGGCTCCTGCACATGTGTTAGAATACAAACATTGAATCTTCTTTCTTCTTTTCTTTTCGGCTTCTTCCTATTCTCAAGAGTCGCCACAGCGAATCATGTGATTCGCACATTTGATTTGGCATGGGTTTCTACGTCGGATGCCCTTCCTGTCACGACCCTTTAGCAAGGGACGCTGACGGCTTTGCAGCTCCTCTTTACAAAAGTCAGCAATGGATCTTTTACATGCCTCACACCATGGACAGTGACAGACATGGCCCGCCTTTGATAACCCAGTTAGCTGCACTGGGGGGGTGGGGGGGTGGGGGGGGTGCAGTGACAACCTTGTGGGGACTCGAACCCCCCAACCTGAGGATCAGCGATCCTGTGCCCTATCCACTAGACCACCACTGCCCTAAAATAATCATAATCCATCCAGCCTGGATCTGCAGCCTAATGCTCAGTACTTTTATAAAATTAATAGTTTGTTTTTGTGCTGTAAATATCTATTAATATTTGTTTGTGCCTTGGAATAGATAAATAACTTTAGCTCAATTTATAAATGTATTTAGAACATGTACTTGCAGATGAAATTTGAAATATATTTGAGAATGTTTTTGGTTGAACTATGTGATTGGTCTTCTGAGAGGAATAGATGAATCGTCTTCTGCTGAAAAACTGCGTGTTGTTGGCGTGAGATTCCATGTTGTTTATATCATATGCTGTGACATGCATGCACTATATTTCATGTGGTACTTTGTATCAACTCAGTGACGCCATGGTAACTTTGTGTAGGCGGGCACTCAGCGACGGCGACAAGCACATCAAACAAAAGCGCTGTGTGTGCAATGGTTTATTTATGAGATCAAATTTAAGCCACAATCGCTTCAATAAACTATACTTAAGCTACCGACAACTTATCTAGTCGGTGTTTCATTTCCCCTTCAAGGCTTAAGCTCCTTTCCACCGAGATGTGCACCCCGCCCACGGTCAGACCAGCCTACGCCCTTGCTGATCACAAACTGAAGCGTGGTCGTCCAAAAGCCAATGACCAATAAAAAAAACACAGACATTTTGAATTATACTTGAATATAAAACAATATTATTAAAAACAATGTCATTTTTATTATTAAAACCAAATGTCTTAATATTAAAGCAAGTGTTATTAAAAATAATTCTTTTAAAGGTATATATTTTTATTCATTTCTTTATGATTTGACTGGTGAATAAAAGAGGCATCGATCAAGGAAAGACATTGATTTATTTTATAAAAGAGGTTTGACCATTGTTTTGTTTACTATCTTATTTAAAAATCCTGCTGCGAGATCATTCACATTTATTTGTACGCTTTCGGAGGGGCGGATCAAAAGCGTACTCTCTGTCCACTTGGGGAAAATGTTGAAAATGTAAGTCAAAAAGGTTCCCGACTCCTGGTGTAGAACAAAACATCTCAACTGAGGCTTTAGAATACATAATTTGCATGAAAATCAAAATATATTAATTTTAATTTATAAAACTAAATTTAAGCCTTATTAAAAATTAGCTAAAATTAAGTCAGCGTTTGGTTCTCAAATGGCATGTAAGCTATATAATCTATAGCATGTATAAAATTATATTAATAAATAATGTACATACACACACACATTAGGAGGGTATTAGATATACTGCACACTCATTTACTCACATTTGGACTGGCAATTTGAAAACAAATGGTCGATTTTTGAATATAGAAATGGAAATTAGGTGTACAAGACGGTGTTGAGGCCAGCGATGTTGTATGGTTTAGAAACAGTGTCCCTGGGGAAAAGGCAGGAGGCAGAGCTGGAGGTAGCAGAGATGAAAATGTTGAGGTTCTCTTTGGGAGTAACGAGGATGGATAGGATCAGAAATGAGCACATCAGAGGGACAGCACATGTAAGATGTTTTGGAGACAAAGTCAGAGAGGCTAGATTGAGATAGTTTGGACATGTACAGAGGAGGGATAGTGAGTATATTGGTAGTAGGATGCTGAGGTTGGAACTACCAGGCAGAAGGCCCAGAGGAAGACCAAAGAGACGATTTATGGATGTGGTGAAGGAGGACATGAAGGTAGTTGGAGTAAGAGAAAAAGATGCAGAGGACAGGGAGAGATGGAGGCGGATGGTTTGCTGTGGCGACCCCTGAAGGGAAAAGCCGAAAGGAGAAGAGAAATGGAAATTTAAAAATGTTTGTGCTCTTTCCAATTAATCGGAAAAAAATAATGGATTAATCGATTATTAAAATAATTGTTAATTGCAGCCCTACATAAAAAGGTGGTCTTTTAATGTTCTGTATACAGTCTCATGGCAGCTTCCCAAACATAATCATCTTCGTGGGTTGCTCAGTAAGATGGATAAGTGCTCGTGCATCACCTCAGATGGTCCAGTCCAATCAGACAGATAGCATTAAAAGCTAACTATACAAGTCACCTTCATTCAGTAAACAACGCAGCTGCTGCTTATCCAGTAAATACATCAAGGTTTATCTTCTCTCTTCTCCTTCACTGTGTGGACTAATCAATCAGTGCTCTCTAATTTTATAGATTTATTCACAAAAAAAGTTACTATTTGTTCAACGTCAAACAACAGATTCTTCAACTAAAAGAACTCGTCGCTATTATCATTAACGTCGAGCTGAGTTTAAATGTCGCCTACAAACTATGAGACGGTTTAATCCACATAACCGTTGGTAACTAACCTCTTCACAACGTCTATTTTCGATTTAAAAAAAATTAAGATCCCAAATCGCTCGTTGCTCCCTACAGACGTGCACTTACATCGCACTCGGCTTGGTGGTACTGTAGTGCACTACATGCCCACTAGGAGGCCATTTAAGATGACTCTCCCGCTACTAGCCAAGCTAAAGCGTTAGCATCTCTGTCCCTGTGTCTGTGTTGGGAATTCATTCATGGCAGAACAGCTCACCCCGTTTTTCTTCTGCGCCAGTTTATCGAGCTTCTTCGCGATCTTAATCACCTCTTCCTCTTCCTTCTTGCCCATAGTGAAGATATATTCAATGATGTCAAGAATAAGCGAGAATAAACCAATAAATCTTTAGCGCCTAAAAGAAGCCCAGCGGCGGCCCGCCGAGCAGCGCAGGCAGGAAGGAGATGTGTGTTTACGTCTCATAAGGCATGGTTAATCGAGTTTGACAAGCCGATTTAGTAAGGCGTGGCTAATCGAATTTTTAAAGGATTCGACTATGCAGAGACATTTTAGTGATTACGACCAGAGCCGTGCTTTTTAGGTCTTGTTTATGTTTGTCATATGAAATAATACATACTCACTCATAACTCATTTGCTGAATCGCTTAATCCTAGTAGGGTCTAAGAAAGTACCTAGTGTAGCCAACACTGGGTAAAGGTGAGGGAAACCATGAACAGATCACCAAACCAATGCAGGGTCAGGACATACCATTAAGACTCCCATCAAGTGGCACTTTGCAAGAGGCAATTAGTCTAAGGTGTATGTCTTCCAAAGACATACAGTCGTACCTATATATCTTCTTTTCCTTTCGGCTTTTTCCCTTTTCTCGGAAGTCGCCACAGCGAATCATCTGATTCGCACATTTGATTTGGCATGGGTTTTTACGTCAGATGCCCTTCCTGTCACAACCCTTTTTAGCAAGGGACAGAAACACGCTGACGACTTTGCAGCTCCTCTTTACGAAAGTCAGCAATGGTTCTTTTACATCAACCTCTCACCAAAGACAGTGAGACACATGGCCCGCCTTTGATAACCCAGTTAGCTGCACTGGGGGGACAGTGACAACCCTGTGGGGACACGTACCCCTAACCTTAGGATCAGCAATCTTGCACCTAAACCAGTAGACCACCACTGCCCCACAGTCGTACGGTGTGGTGTCGGGAAAAAGCTTCAAGGAAATGAAGCGCAGTAAACATGATTTATCATGTTATATACAGTTATACCTATATATAACATGATAAATAGTGTTTACTGCACTTCATATCATTTCCTCAAAGCTTTTTCCTGACACCACACCGTGATAATGAGAGCATTACTGCCACCTACTGTAGAGAATGCACAATTACACTTAATTCTAGTACACTAGGGCAAAAAAGCATGTTCCCAGGGTCATACGCATTCATGCAGGCGTCATACTGCGCCCCCCCTTGAGGAGGTCACCACAAACTTTGCCTCGCTGACATTCGAAGTGTGCACATATACAAAATTCTCCTCCTCCTCCTCTGTTACACACCACCTCCTGCCTGTTCACGTGACATCTTTGCCGCAGTCAATGATCGGAAGAGTCAGTTGACTTATTGTGTATTCTTGTTTTATTATTATTTTGATTAATTATTATTAATGTTAATGAACATGTATTACTATTTTATGTATGTGTATTATTATTATTAGAGAACATGTGCATGAATGACAAGGACCAAAGAGGAATGGTGAGATTACAGGGAGCAGAGATAAGGAAGGTGGAGGATTTTAAGTACCTAGGCTCAACAATCCAGAGCAGTGGAGAGTGTGGAAAAGAGGTCAAGAAGCGTGTGCAGGCAGGTTGGAATGGTTGGAGAAAAGTGTCCGGTGTGATGTGTGATAGGAGGGTATCGGCAAGAATGAAAGGAAAAGTGTACAAGACGGTGTTGAGGTCAACGATGTTGTATGGGTTAGAAACAGTGGCCCTGGGGAAAAGACAGGAGGCAGAGTTGGAGGTAGCAGAGATGAAAATGTTGAGGTTCTCTTTGGGAGTAACGAGGATAGATAGGATTCGGAATAAGCACATCAGAGGAACAGCACATGTAAGACGTTTTGGAGACAAAGTCAGAGAGGCTAGATTGAGATGGTTTGGACATGTACAGAGGAGGGATAGTGAGTATATTGGTAATAGGATGCTGAGGCTGGAACTACCAGGCAAAAGGCCTAGAGGAAGACCAAAGAGACGATTCATGGATGTGGTGAAGGAGGACATGAAGGTCGTTGGTGTAAGAGAAGAAGATGCAAAGGATAGGGTGAGATGGAGGCAGATGATTCGCTGTGGCGACCCCTGAAGGGAAAAGCCGAAAGGAAAAGAAGAAGAAGAAGAGGCATGAGGACTGAGAGTAGGGACTTTGAATGTTGGCACTATGACAGGAAAAGGTAGAGAGCTGGCTGACATGATGCAGAGAAGGATGGTGGACATATTGTGTGTTCAGGAGACCAGGTGGAAAGGTAACAAGCTGTTTTTTCATGGTGTGGATGGGAAGAGAAATGTGTCGTGTTGTCTTCAAGGGGGGAGTTGAAACAGGCTTTGGGTGGTCAGGAAGTGCTTCCAGATGACTGGACAACTACAGCTAATGTGATCAGGGAGACAGGTAGGAGAGTACTTGGTGTTTCCTCTGGAAGAAAAGTAGATAAGGAGACTTGGTGGTGGATTGAGGAAGCACAGAGGTGTGTACAAAGGAAGAGGTATGTACAAATAGAGTGCATATGATGACTTTTATGCTAGGTTGGATGAAAATTTGTCTTAAAATGTCTTAAAATGTCTTAAAATGCTCCTGCTGTCATGGACATGGCCGGCTTTTGATAACCCAGCTAGCTGCACTGGGGGGTCAGTGACAACCTTGTACAGAGTGGAACTCAAACCCCCTACCTTTGGATCAGCAATCCAGCGCCCTATACCACTAGGCCACCACTGCCTGACTGATTTCAGTCTCTTTAATATACGGTATCATTTTAGCTGTTTAAACTGCTAAGTAGTTATGGGTCTGTGATTTTTTTCTTTTTCTTTGTTATTGTTGTTGCATACTGTTGGCAGGGGAGATCACATGAAGGTATTCCCATCTTTGGTGGGGTAAATTAAAGCATATGTGTACAAGAAGTTTTTTGGAATTACAGTATTAAACAATTTTCCTTTCTGGATTCACAGTAATATATATTCAATCATTCATTTGCTTTATCTTACGAGGGTCATGTGGAGGCTGGAACCTATCTCATACAACTCTGGGTGAAGAGCCACCCCCCCCCCCACACACACACACACACACAAACAAAAAAATCAATCAATCAATCAATCAATCATGTATATGAGTAATTTGAAGCAGTCAAGTAACCTAATGTGTAAGTCATTGGACTGTGGGAGGAAAACGGAGCACCCAGAGGAAACCCACACTAGCACAAGGAAAACATGCAAACTTAACATTGAAACGCCCTTGTGAAGCTTGGGAACCCAGGACCTTGGCAGACATGCTAGTCACTTGGAAGTACAAAAGGCATCATATACTGTGGTGAAATGTTCATGTACACAAAGAAAATTGTACACAAGGAAAACAAAATTATAATCACTCAAACATCTGGTGGAGGGTCACTTGATGCTTTGGAGGGGGGTGCTTTTGGCTGGTGACGTTTGCTGAAATTCCACAGGATGTCCCTACAAGAAGCTAAATGTGGCCGTTAACCCTCAGATGAAGTAAAAACAACAACAACACAAAATCATGGTTTTGTGTGTATATTTGCCAGTAGTAGTAGTAGTAGTAGTAGTAATAATAATAATAATAATAATAATAATAATAATACTGATAATTAATAATAATTGTTGGCCCCGTCGATCTCGAAAGATCATGGGGGGGGGTTGTGCTTTGGGTCTTTGGTCAGGGATCTGCAGCATCGGGTCAGAATGGCAAACATACTGGGCACATCTGCTCTGGCCAGGACGTCGATGTTGGAGACATGGTCCTGCCAAGTGATGCCCAGTAGTCTGCGAAGGTGGAAGGCATTCAGCCGGCGTTCCTGGCGATAGTAGAGGGTCCATGCTTCACTGCCATAAATGAGAGTACTCAGTATGCAGGCCTTGTAGATTCTTATCTTAGTGTTGGTGGTTAGCATGGAGTTGTCCCAGACTCGCTTTGCCAGACGGGCCATCACTGTCGATGCGTTGCTGTTCAGTTTGGCGTCTAGAGGGAGGTTGCTGGAGATGATCGATCCAAGGTAGGTGAACTTTTCCACCACCTCAAGAATGTGGTCACCGATGTTGATACTAGGAGCACTGCTGACATCCTGGCCCATGATCTCAGTCTTATTCAGGCTGATGGTGAGGCAAAACTCAGAGCAGGCACCAGCAAAGCAGTTGATGAGACGCTGGAGCACTTCCTCGGTGTGGGCAGCAAGACCAGCATCATTAGTAAAGAGCAGCTCCCTAATGAGAATGCTCCACACCTTGGTCTTTGCTCTGAGGTATGCCAGGTTAAAGAGGCCTCTGTGACTCCTGCCATGGGGGAAGATTCCATCTTCAGAGTTTCGGAAGGCAGAACACAGGAGCAAGGAGAAAAGATGCCAAAAAGAGTTGGAGCGACGACAAACAGTCCATCCCAGCTGACCAAGTCAAAAGCCTTGGTTAGGTTGATGAAGGCCAAATAGAGGGGTTGTCTCTGCTCCTGGCATTTCTCTTGCAGCTGCCTCACAGAGAAGACCATATCTGTGGTCGACCTGGCTGCCCTGAATCCACACTGCGCCTCTGGATACACACGTTTGACAAGTAGTTGGAGCCTGTTGAGGATGACACTGGCAAAGGCTTTGTCAACTAGGCTTAGAAGTGAGATGCCACAATAGTTGTTGCAATCACTTCACTCCCCCTTGTTCCTGTAGAGGGTGATGATTTTGGCATCACGCATGTCTTGGGGAACAGCCCCTTCCTCCCAGCACTGCAGTAGGAGCTCATGGAGGTGTTTCAAGAGCGAGATCTCCTTTGCAGTTTTGACGATTTTAGGCAGGATGTTTTCACTGCCTGGAGCTTTGCTGCTTGAGATGGAGTCTATCGCCTTGCTGAGCTCCTCAATGGTGGGTGGAACGTCAAGCTCATCCATAACAGACAGTGGAGGGATGTTCTCAAGGGCTATGTTCGAGACGGTGGTTTCTCTCGAGTAGAGCTCTTGGTAGTGCTCAGCCCATCTCTCCATTTCTTTGCCACGATCCTTGATGATGTCGTCTGCAGCTGATTTGAGTGGGGTGCTCTTGATGGCACTGGGACTGAAAGCCTTCTTCATGCCTTTGTACATTTTGTGCTTGGTTCCAAGATCTGCAGAAAGCTGTATGTCCTGGCAGAGGTTAAGCCAGTAGTTGTTGGCACAACACCTTGCAATCTTTTGTGCATTATTTCTTGCAGTGCAGCAAGTGTTCGCACAGAGGGCGCCTTCTTGTGAGTGACTAGGGCTGCACGTTTGGTGGTGATGGCAGGTTCCATCTCAGCCGCTCCTGCTTCAAACCAATCCGCACTCCTCCCCACCTTCTTCCCAAAGGTGCCTATGGCAGTCTCAAACATAGCCTCGCGGATGTGGTCCCACCTTGCAGTAGCACAGTCAGTGGGGCAGTCCGCCAGGGCTATATTTATGGCTTTCGCAAAGCGTTCCTGCAGTTCAGGCACTGCAGTCATAGCTGTTTTGATGTGGGGCCGGGGTTTCTGCTTGGAGCGGTTGACACGTTTGAGGCAGAGACGTACGTACCTTGGTGGCGACCAGGGAATGGTCGGTGTCACAATCAGCGCTGTGGAAACTGCATGTGACCAGCACTTGGTTCAGCATGGATCTCCTGGTGATGATGAAGTCCAGCTGATGCAAGTGGTGAGACTCCAGGAGTGGAGCAAGTGTGTCTCCAGGACACTCGGTGGCAGGACTTGGTGGAGAAGAATGTGTTGGTCAGACAGAGGTCATGAAAGGAGCAGAATTCAAGAAGGCGTTGGCTGTTCTCATATAGCTTGCCAATGCCAAAGCGTCCAATGCAGCGGGGCCAGGAGTCGTGATCTGCCCCTATCTGTGCGATAAAGTCACAGAGCAGAAACAGGTGCTCCTTGGCAGGTATCTGCTGGATCCTGACTTCGAGCGCATCGTAGAATGCATCCTTCACTTCAACTGGAGAGCAAAGTGTCGGAGCATGTAATAATACTGAACATGCAACAAAATACATAATAAAACCTCCTACCATAGTAGTTATATTTGTAGCAGGATGCTGATGCAGTGGCGCACTGTTGCCTCACAGCATGCAGGTTATGGGTTTGAATATACTGGCCAGCAGGGACCTTTTTGGGTGGTGTTTCCAGGTTCTCCTCGTGCCTGTCCACATGTACTACAATTTATCCCACCACAGTCTAACGACATTCGGATTAGATCAACCGGCTACTCTAACATGCCTATATGTGTGAAGGTTGGTCTGAATGCCTGTCAGTCTCTTTGTGTTATTCCTGGAAGTGAGTAATCACCTGTCCATTGTGCACCTCAGAGTCAGCTGTGATGGGCTCCAGCTCACCTGTGAACCACAATACACTGGATGCATAAAAAGTCAGGAAATTAATCAAACTTGCCTGTGAAGTTTGTGTCTCTCCTCACTACTCCTTGCCACGCTAATCTTATACCTCTTGATGGCGGTATCCCAACTTAGAGTTCTTTCAGCCTATCTGTCTGTCTTCCTTTCGGCTTTTTTCCCTTTTACTCAGGAGTTGCCACAGCGAATCATCTGATTCGCACGTTTGATTTGGCAGAGGTTTTTACGTCGGATGCCCTTCCTGTCACAACCCTTTTAGCAAAGGACAGAAACACACTGACGACTTTGTAGCTACTCTTTACGAAAGTCAGCAATGGTTCTTTTACATGCCTCTCACCATAGACAGTGACAGACATGGCCCGCCTTTGATAACCCAGTTAGCTGCACTGGGGGGGACGGTGACAACCTTGTGGAGAGTGGGACTTGAACCCCCAACCTTTGGATCAGCGATCCAGCGTCCTATACCACTAGACCAATCTATAACCAATCTATAACCAATCTAGACCAAGCTAAACCAGCCTAATCAAACATTATATACTCGCTTGGTCTGTAGAACTCAAACTCCCAATATGAGCTTGTTTCACTTTTAAAAGCCAA
Organism: Plotosus lineatus; assembly: GCA_024760905.1. NCBI lineage: Eukaryota > Metazoa > Chordata > Actinopteri > Siluriformes > Plotosidae > Plotosus > Plotosus lineatus. The sequence continues at coordinate 1,106,972 of CM045745.1, read as the reverse complement.
TTCCACAACACCAGTGTTTTTAAAGTTTCTGCCAATTAAGAAAGCTTCATGTTACTCTGCATCACTTCAAGGACAAACCATTTATTTGCTTTAATAAGTTCAACTTCAAGCTTTTTTCAAACTGTTTTTCATAAACAGTGACTGAATGTTGTTCTGCTCGGACAATTGCTATTGATCTGCAGCTGAGAGGCACCTGCTCTAAATATTCCTTTCCCTTATTGCTAGCTGAAGAATAAACCCCCACTATCTTTCTCGCACTAATCCCTATTCGCACAACACTCAAATCTGATTACATCTCCGCAAGTAACTAGAAATACTCTAAGCCAACCGCTTGCCATCACAAACTGGAGACATTAAACAGTGTTCATAATATGAACGGAATGAAAATAAGAGCTGAAAAGTAAGCAAAGTTACATAAGAGGACAGAATCCCGGAAGAAATTGAGGTCCTGTTGTTGGTGGTAATGTTAGTGATGATGATGGTATCGGTCAGTTGTTGTTTATTGGCTTATGCAAATCATAGCACATTCACAGTAAAATCATTTTCATTATTAAAATTGAAAACAGGGTTCATCTACAATCTTCTGTGGCATATTACCTTTCTTAATATGTTGAATGATCATGAGCAAAGATTACACAAATTAGATCTGATGCTGGTCATCCCAAAATAGCCACGTATGTGTCACAGATAATCTTTTCGGTGACTGTACTAGCAGCTCGCAGTGACACACCAGGATGACCTGAAATGTAAATTAAGGTAAGATGTATTTATTTTCTTTGTTTATTTTAATCAAGTCACAATAAGATTTCCTTATGTCTTTTTCCCTTTATCAGGGGTCGCCACAGCGAATGATTCTCATGTTTGATTTGGCATAGGTTTTTACGTTGGCTGTCCTTCCTGAGACAACCCTTTAGCAAGGCACAGAAACATGTTGACAGCTTTGCAGCTCCTCTTTACAAAAGTCAGCAATTGTTCTTTTACATGCCTCACACTTTAGGCAGTGAGAGACATGGACTGCATTTGATAACACAGTTTAGCTGCACCAGGGGGGACAGTGAGAACCTTGTGGAGAGTGGGACTCGAAACCCCAAGCTTAGGATCAGAGATCCAGCACCATATACCACTAGACCACCACCTACCCTCTTAATCAAGTATCAACAATCCTCTTAATTAACAATAAGTATGTTTCATCAGTATGAACATTGTTGAGTTTCATCTATAATAGATAGATCGATAGATCTGATATTAAGGTCTGCAGCAGTAAGAACAGTTTGTTTTCCATAGGAGAGATATTCCAAATAATGCAGTATTGCAATGTCTCTCCCATCCTTCATTCATTCGTTCATTCATTTTCTGAACCATTTAATCCAAATTGGGGTCACAGGGAGGCTAGCGTCCATGTCAGCTGACTGGGAGAGGGCAGAGTACATGCTTGACAGTTCAACAGGCCATTGCATGGCTAACACTCACACAACCATTCACATTCACACCTAGGGGTGATTTGGACCAGACAACCAGCCTACTTTGCATGGTTTTTTTGGACTGTGGGTGGAAACTGGAGTACCTGGACGAAACCCGTGCAAGCACGGGGAGGACATGCAAATTACATACAGAAACAGCCAAGCTGGGCATCAAACCCAGGCCTTCTTGCTGTGACGTAGATGTGCTAACCACTACACCATCGTGCCACCTCTCTTCCATCCTATATTGCTTAAATTATCAATTGCATTTAGATGGGTTTTTAGATTTATTCTTATTTCCAATATTTATGTATAATTATGCTTATAAGTTTAAAAAAAAGTTATTGTTTTCATTTTCTGGAAACACATCATAATGTGGATACTGTCAACTAGAATCCAATATAATTTTGTAACTAAGCCAAAGAAATTGCATTAAAAGCTTTATAATGATTATAAATAAGATCGACAATGTGTTAATTCATTCATTTTTTTTTATCTGGACCCCAAATAGGGTCACGGGGAGGCTGGCGTCCATTTCAGCAGACTCTGGGCAAGGGCAGAGTACACCCTGGATGGCTCGCCAGGATATTGCACTCTTTATGAAAATCAGCAATGGTTCTTTTACATGAACATGAGACATGGCCTGCATTTGATAACCCAGTTAGCTGCACTGGGGGGGGACAGTGACTACCTTGTGGAGAGTGGGACTCGAACCCCCAACCTGAGGATCAGCGATCCAGCGCCCTATACCACTAGTAATATGGTACTGCATGAGGCACGTGATCATTCAGCAATAATAGACAATTTTGTAAGATTTTGTAAAATATTAATTTGTAATCTTTTTAAATGCAGATCAAGTTGACCATGAATACCCAACATGATCCGCAACAGCCAGATGTTTTCTCAGGGAGCATGCAGACTCCACCCTATCGACCACTACTCACATCCAAAGATTCAAAGAGAGTCTGCTTTTACAAGAGTGGAGACCCGCAATTTTCTGGACACTGGATTGTCATCAACAGTCGGACATTCAAGACTTTTGAAGCCCTGCTGGATGCGCTTTCAAATAAAGTGCCTTTACCGTTTGGGGTGCGCACCATTACAACACCCAAAGGTACACATACTATCCAGGGCTTAGATGATCTTAAGCATGGGGCTTCTTATGTGTGCTCAGATCAAAGAAAGGTCAAACCCTTGAGTCTGGATGAAGTCACTCGCAGACCCTGGAACAGCACCAAACCTACAAGCTCAAAACCTCAGGGACGCAGAGGACTGATCCGGCAGCTGGTAAAGAAGAATGATGTGGGAAGGCTGGCAAAAATGGATGAAAGTTCAGTGACATTCAGGACGCCTAAAAGACTTGTAGTATTTAAAAATAGGGATCCCAGAACTAAGCGTATAGTTGTTTTGCAAAGGAGGACAGCTCCGACTTTTGAGGCTCTGTTGGAATACCTTTCCCAACTGATGCAGTTCCTGGTGCACAAGCTATACACCACCGATGGTAGACGCGTAAGTGCATTGCAAATTTTAGCCAAAATTTTTAATTGCGGGTGGCACAGTGGTTAAGATAAGATAAGATACAGCTTTATTAATCTCACAATGGAGAAATTCACTGTTACAGGCTCTTGAGGTACTATCAGTAGGGGGTGCAAAAATAGATACAAGTACGAACATACACACATACATATATATTATATAAGTAAATAAATAAATAGATACATAAATAGTATAAATTACTAAACAATAAAAGAAAAGAATGGAGCAACTTTATAGATTGGCCTATATTAAAGTGTAATGTATCTGAGTGCAGAGTAGATGGGTTGATATGGTTGATATGGTTCATAGTCAGTGGGGTAGATGTGGTTGATTAAAGTGCGCGGGGGTTTTTATTGCACATAACCGGTATTTTCACAGACAGTTACAAAGTGGCGTTGTACAGTCTGATAGCGGTGGGAATGAACGACCTGCGGTAGCGCTCCTTCCTGCACTGAGGATGCCTCAGTCGTACACTGAAGGAGCTGCTTAGCTCCTCGACAGTCTGGTGCAGTGGGTGAGAGCTGTTGGACAGGATGGATGTGAGCTTTGCTACCATCCTCCTCTCACTCACCTCCTCCACAGAGTCCAGTGGGCAGCCGAGGACAGAGCTGGCCCTCCTGACCAGCTTGTTCAGTCTCTTTCTGTCCCGCTCTGTGCTGCCCGGGGCCCAGCAGATGGCAGCGTAGAGGATTGCAGAGGCTACCACAGAGTCATAAAATGTCCTGAGCAGAGGTTCTGCATATGCCGAAGGACCTGAGTCTCCTCAGAAGGTGGAGGCGACTCTGGCCCTTCTTGTACAGGGCGTTGGTGTTGTGGGACCAGTCCAGTTTATTGTTAAGGTGAACACCCAGGTACTTGAAACTGTCCACTGTCTCAATGTCCTGTCCCTGGATGTTCACTAGTAAATGTGTGTGTGTGTGTGTTTGAGTGCTTCTCCTGAAGTCGACCACCATCTCCTTCGTCTTCCTAGTGTTCAAGCACAGGTGGTTGCGCTCACACCAGTCCACGAAGTCGACGATGACCGACCGGTACTCCAGCTCGTTCCCCTCTGACACACGGCCCACGATGGCGGAGTCGTCCGAGAACTTCTGGAGGTGGCAGCTGTTTGTGTTATATATGAAGTCCGAGGTATAGATGTTAAAAAGGAAGGGTGAGAGGACGGTGCCCTGCGGTGCCCCCGTGCTACAGACTACCACCTAGTACATCTTAAGTACATTAGTACATCTTAAGTACATTAGTACATCTTCCTCATAGCAAGAAGGCCTGGGCTCAAGTGTTTCTGTGTGGAGTTTGCAACCACAGGGAGAACATGCAGAACTCTGCACAAAAACACTTCAGCTAGGGGAGTTGTCCCTGGGCCTTTTTGCTGTCAGATGGACATGGTAACCCCTGTGTCACCATGCCACCCCAAAACAAAATATAAAAAAAGTTTTTCCCTTGTTAAGTGATTTTTAGCAAAAGTCAGTTTCAAGTAAACAAACAAGTTATAAGAAATTAAGGTACTCTGTTGGGCTTTTTTTTTTTTTTCCTTTTTTTATTTTTATTTATTTTTTTTTTTTTACACCCGAGCCCAGTGGCTCATCAGGCCGGTGCTTATTCCCAGTTTCCATGGTGTGAAGCTACCTGGAGTTCAACTCCTCCAGGATGGGATGCTAGTCCATCGCAGGTTACCTTCCCAGTATATTTTTAATGGTACCCATTTATACTGCTGGGTGAACAGAGGCACACTTGTAATTAAGACCTTGCCCAGGGGTCTTAGCACAGTGAGGGTCTAACTGGGATTCTAACACACAACCTCCTGATCACGAGTGCAGCACCCTCACCACTACGCCACCGTCCCCACTTTAAGAAAGAACAAGACAACTTTACAATGTCCGGTACACCTATGCAATTGTAACTTCATCATACAAATCTTTTCCAACTTTTCAGAGCTTAATTTTCAAACTTTGCCTGCTATATGCACTGTAGATCCATCTCTAATGTAACCACAACCAGGGCAGTGCTGGCTTAATGGTTAAGGCTCTTGTGGTCAAATTTTCCCAGGACCACCAAGCTGCCACTGTTGGGCCCTTAACCTTTAATTGTTCAGTTGTGTAAAAATATTATAAATGAAAGTCACTCAGGATAACCGTGTCTGCCAAATGCCATAAATGTACATTTTTACAGGCAGTACCTGAATATATATATATATATATATATATATATATATATATATATATATATATATATATATACAGGGATCCCTCACTTTCCGAAGTTAATGGGGACCCAGAGCCCCCCCCCCGAAAGTAGAATCCACCCCTCTGACTGACGTATGCGTACACTGTACATGTATATATAATAGCAATAAACACATATTCAACACTATAAATGCTTATAATAACAAATAAATATTAAAAAATAATGCATAAAATGTAAATAAAATATAAATACACACACATACAGACGTATGCGCACACACAGATGCGCACCTCACGTAAAAATGCAAATCCTACGATATATGCTTCTGTAATTGACAACATGTGTTGTTACGATGTGCCTACTGCTTTACGGCCCTTGCGCACATGACCTGATGACTTCATTAAAAATACGACTTGAACTCGCTATGGTCGTCTGCTTCAACTGATATGTTACATGCTGTCAGAAGTGGTACAAGAGTGAAAGAAATCAGACATTTGGAACGTTTTACTTCATCAGATGCATGCGTACACCATATCAACTTGAGTGAGTAATTGTGCGAGATTACGAGCCTTATTGAAACGGACTTTCATTGCTAAATTCGTAACGCTAACCAATTCAGTTTTCAAGCATGGCAGACAACGGCAGTAAACCTATGATGAATTGGCATGCAGCCGACATTAGCAAATAATGAAAATGATTTCAACAACATGTTGACTTTACATTTAAGGGCCCACTAGAAGACAAGTCTGAGGTTCAAAAGGTCAATTATTTGATGACTTACATCGGGGATAAAGGGAGAGAGATTTACAATACAATACATGGAATCCTCCCGTGGAAGGTCAAGCACCTGAATATGAAACTCTTGATAGCGTATATGCTAAGTATGCTGCATACACAGCCCCACCAAAGAAGAGATTTATGGATGTGGTGAAGGAAGACATGAAGGTCATTGGAGTAAGAGAAGAAGATGCAGAGGACAAGGCGAGATGGAGGCGGATGGTTTGCTGTGGTGATCCCTGAAGGGAACAGCTGAAAGGAAAAGAAGGAGAAGCTGCATACACAGCCCCCAAGAAGAATAAAATCAGGGCAACAGTTAATTTCCTTAGGAGAAAACAACAGCCTAATAAGAAATTTAACAATTTCGTCACTGACCTGAAACTGTTGGTTCGAGACTGTGGGTACACAGACAGTGACCGCATGGTTAAGATAAGATAAGATAAGATAAGATACAGCTTTATTAATCTCACAATGGAGAAATTCACTGTTACAGGCTCTTGAGGTACCATCAGTAGGGGGTGCAAAAATAGATACAAATACAAACATACACACATACATATATATTATATAAGTAAATAAATAAGTAGATACATAAATAGTATAAATTAATAAACAATAAAAGAAAAGAATGGAGCAACTTTATAGACTGGCCTATATTAAAGTGTAATGTATCTGAGGGCAGAGATGGGTTGATATGGTTCACAGTCAGTGGGGTAGATGTGGTTGATTAAAGTGCACGGGGTTTTTATTGCACATAACCGTATTTTCACAGACAGTTACAAAGTGGCGTTGTACAGTCTGATAGCGGTGGGAATGAACGACCTGCGGTAGCGCTCCTTCCTGCACTGAGGATGCCTCAGTCGTCCACTGAAGGAGCTACTCAGCTCCTCTACAGTCTGGTGCAGTGGGTGATAGATGTTGAACAGGATGGATGTGAGCTTTGCAACTATCCTCCTCTCACTCACCTCCTCCACAGAGTCCAGTGGGCAGCCGAGGACAGAGCTGGCCCTCCTGACCAGCTTGTTCAGTCTCTTTCTGTCCCGCTCTGTGCTGCCTGGGGCCCAGCAGATGGCAGCGTAGAGGATTGCAGAGGCTACCACAGAGTCATAAAAAGTGCTGAGCAGAAGGTTCTGCATACGCCGAAGGACCTGAGTCTCCTCAGAAGATGGAGGCGACTCTGGCCCTTCTTGTACAGGGCGTTGGTGTTGTGGGACCAGTCCAGTTTATTGTTAAGGTGAACACCCAGGTACTTGAAACTGTCCACTGTCTCAATGTCCTGTCCCTGGATGTTCACTAGTAAGTGTGTGTGTGTGTGTGTGTTTGAGTGTTTCTCCTGAAGTCGATCACCATCTCCTTCGTCTTCCTGGTGTTCAAGCACAGGTGGTTGCGCTCACACCAGTCCACGAAGTCAATGATGACCGACCGGTACTCCAGCTCGTTCCCCTCAGACACACGGCCCACGATGGCGGAGTCGTCCGAGAACTTCTGGAGGTGGCAGCTGTTTGTGTTATATATGAAGTCCGAGGTATAGATATTGAAAAGGAAGGGTGAGAGGACGGTGCCCTGCGGTGCCCCCGTGCTGCAAACTACCACCTTTGACTTACAGCCGCGCAGCCGCACGTACTGTGGACGGTTGGTAAGGTAGTCAATAATCCAGGCAGCAAGATGCCCGTCCACTCCCACGTCCTCCAGCTTCCCTCGCAGACGCCGCTGGCCTGATGGTGTGGAAGGCGCTGGAGAAGTCAAAGAACATGACCCTCACAGCGCTGCCGGCGATCTCCAGGTGGGTTAGTGCCCGCTGCAGAAGGTAGATGACGGCGTCTTTTGCTCCGATGTTGGGCCTGTAGGCAAACTGCAGCGGGTCTAGGGTGGGGCTCACCATAGAGCGGAGGTGTTCAAGGAGGAGCCTTTCCATGGTCTTAATGAGGTGGGAGGTCAGGGCGACAGGTCTGTAGTGGGCTGGTTCCTTCGCTTGTGCTGTTTTGGGAACCGGAACCACACAGGAGGTCTTCCATAGGACGGAACCTTCTCCAGGCTGAGGCTCAGGTTGTACAGGTAGCATAGTACCACACAGAGCTGGTCTGCGCAGGTCCTCAGCAACCTGGGACTGATGCCATCAGGTCCTTCAGATTTCCTCTGATTTAGTCGCCTCAGCTGTCTCCTCACCTGGTCTGATGTAAGGGAGAGGGGGGGCTGGGGTGGGCTGCAGAGGGAGGGGGATGTGTCTGTCGGGCTGTAGCAGTCAAGTGAAGTTGGCCTGGGGAGGGGAGGTGTCAGCTGGTCTGGAGACGTGTGAAGAGGGGAGGGGAACGGGAGGGGTGCAGAGGGGAGGGGGGAGAATCAAACCTGTTGAAGTAACAGTTTAGTTCATCCGCCCAGCGCTGGTCACCATCAGCTGTCCCTCTGACACTCTGCCCAAATCCAGACATGGTCTTTAGTCCTCTCCAGACGTCCCGCACGTTGTTCTGAGCCAGCTTCTCCTCCATCTTCTTCCCATAGTCCTTCTTTGCCCTCCTGATTCTCCACTGGAGCTCACGCTGGACCTTCTTCTGCTCCTCTCTGTCCCCGAGATGAAAGCCCTCTTTTCTTGTTCAGGAGGACTTTAAGCTCAGGGGTGACCCATGGGTGGTTGTTGGAGAAGCACCGTACCCTCCGTGTTGGCACAGTGCTGTCCACGCAGAAGTTCATGTAATCAGTGATACAGTGTGTGAGGCCGTCGATGTCATCACCAAAGGAGTCACAGAGCATGCTCCAGTCTGTGGTCTGGAAACAGTCCCTAAGCCTCTCATTGGTCTCCTCGGTCCACACTTTCACAGACCTCTTCTGTGCAGGTTCCTTTCGCACCCTGGGTGTGTATTGGGGAGCAGGTAGACCAGGTTGTGGTCTGATCGTCCCAGTGGGGGAGGGGAGGAGCTGTAAGCGTCCTTCACATTTGCATACAGCAAGTCCAGTGTTTTGTTTTCTCTTGTGGAGCTCTTCACGTTGTGCGTGAAGGTCGGGAGAGAGGCGGAGAGAGGGGCGTGGTGAAAGTGCCCGCTGATCAGGATCGTGGCGGGGGGGTGACGAGTGTGTGGCTGATTAATGGCGCTGTGTAGACGCTCACACGCGACGCCGCATCAGCCGAGGGCGGAATGTACACGCAAAACACAATCACGTGTGAAAACTCCTCGGTAGATAATATGGCGGCGCTTACGCGAGCATTTCCAGGTCCCGCGTGCACAGCTGCTCCTTCACGTGCACGTTTGCCGGGTGGCACCATCGTTCATTTACATAGATCGCCACACCCCCTCCTTTCTTCTTACTGCTCTCCGTTACACTCCGATGTGCACGCCGAGTGTAAATCCGTGAAGAGAAACCACAGAGTCCGGTGTAAGTTCATTCAGCCACGTCTCTGAGAAACACATGAGGCTGCAGTCCCGGTACTGCCTCTGCTGCCGGGTCAGCGCCGCCAGCTCCTCGGTCTTGTTGGCGATCGCGCGGACATTTCCCATGATGACAGAGGGAACACATGTCCTCCGCGTCTTTCGTCCCCCTCTGCAGCCTCTCCTTTTCCTCCGTATTTCCACAGGTACAACGGGCTTTTCCGCGTGAAGGAGGGCGGGGCGCGCAGGCCGAGGAGGGTCTCACGTGTGTAAGACCTGCGTTGCTCAGAGCCGTCGGTGAATGAGTTTCCTGACGCCGATCCAAAAAGTGAAAATAAAAGTGCAAAGAAAAACAAAAGCATCATGAAAGTATGTTTTCCAGATGCAGGATTGAAGAAAGAAAAAGAAAATTTGAAAAAAGATAAAGAAACACGCCTATATACAATAGAAAAGAGAAAAAAAAGAAAAATAAACTGAAGAGCTCCTGTAACTGGCTGCAGGTCACCCGGCGCCATCTTGGAAAAAAAAAAAAAAAAAAAGGACGCCATTATCATACATTCTCACAAGGAAATCTTGTGAAAAGTGTCTTGAAAAAGGTGACGAATTAACATTGCATATGGCCATCAAAATTGGACAACCTCATGAAATTTCACAAGAAAACATGAAAGCAATCGCGGATGAAGATCCAAAAGTTAACTATGTGAATAGTCCTAGACCTAGAACAACAAAGAAGATGCGTAGAAAATGCAATAATCACGGTGTAGATCGTAAGTCAGACAAGTGGAAACAAAATGCTTGTGGGAGATGTGGATACTTCAGCAGTCATAAACCATGTCCAGCAACAGGTAGCAAGTGCAAGAACTGTCGCAAGATAGGATATTTTGCGAAAGTATGCAAAAGCCAGAGTAGTGGAAATAACTCTGCGCATAATCTTGACTCAGACACAGACTATTCAGATGAATTTTCACATCTCATCAATCAAATCGATGCTGCAAGCAATGAAAATAAATGGTATGAAGAAGTCAACATTCTTGGACATGTTCTGAATGCACAGATCCATACAGGTGCTGCAAGGTCAATTGTTCCATACAAGATTTACATAGACATGAAGTGAAAACTTCCTCTCGTACCCTCACACAAGGCATTCACATCCTACACTGGACAAAAACTTGATGTCAAAGGTTGCATTACTCTGCCTCCAGCATACAAGGACCGGTCTGTAAATGTACGGTACACAATGGTGCAGACAGACAAAGGTATATTATTGTCGGGGAAGACTTGTAAGCTCCTAGGGCTTATCAAGCGTATTCATGCAGTGTCAGGGATTGATCAGTATCCTGAGCTGAAAGAGACGACAGGTCTGCTCCCAGGTACATACAGTCTTAAAACAGATCCGAAGATACAACCAGTTGTACACAGACCAAGACGTCAGCCTAAAGCCCTTAGCTTTAAAATAGAAGCCAAGTTGAAAGAAATGGAAGAGTCAGGCCACATAACTAAAGTGACTGTTCCGACAGCCTGGGTCAGTTCAATGGTGGTAGTGTTAAAGAACAACAAAGTAAGGATTTGTTTGGATCCGAAGGACCTCAACTCCATCAGACGAGAACATTACCCTATACCTACTGTCGAAGAAGTCATTACCTCTTTTCCTCATGACAAAATATTCTCTGTTTTGGATGCTAAATCAGGCTTCCGAAAGAGCTAACTTGATTACAAGTCCAGCTTACTCGCCACATTCGACACACCTTTTGGCAGATATCGATGGCTACGGCTTCCGTTTGGTGTGAAGTCGGCTCCAGAGATTTTCCAGCGCATTATGGACACAATGTTAGAGGACATCCCTGGTGCCCGAGCGATAATGGACAACATTCTTATTGGAGGTGAAAATGAAACTCACCATGATGTGATCCTGAGAAAAGTTGTCCAGCGTGCAACAGAGTTCAACTTAAAACTCAACATCAACATGATTATCAACATCTTCCGCTTAGTCCAGGGTCGGGTCGCGGGGGCAGCAACCTAAGCAAAGAGGTCCAGACATCCCTCTCCCAAGCCACTTCCTCCAACTATCCCGGGGGGGCACCGAGGCGGTCCCAGACAAGCCGAGAGACATAGTCCCTCCAGCGTGTTCTAGGTCGACCCCGGGGTCTCTTCCCGGTTGGACATGCCCGAAACACCACACCAGGGAGGCGTCCGGGGAGTATTCTGACCAGATGCCCGAGCCACCTCAACTGGCCACTCTCAATGCAGAGGAGCAGCGGATCTACTCTGAGCTCTCCCTGGATGGTGGAGCTTCTCACCTTATCTCTAAGGGAGAACCCCGCCACCTGGCGAAGGAAGCTCATTTCAGCCTCTTGTATCCGTGATCTTGTTCTTTCGGTCATTACCCAAAGCTCGTGACCATAGGTGAGGGTTGGAACGTAGATCGACTGGTAAATTGAGAGCTTTGCCTTGCGGCTCAGCTCCTTCTTCACCACGACGGACCGGTACAGGCACCGCTTAACAGCAGAGGCTGCAGCGATCTGTCTGTCGATCTCTCGCTCCATCCTTCCCTCACTCGTAAACAAGACCCCAAGATACTTAAACTCCTCCACTTGTGGCAGGACCTCATTCCCGACCCGGAGGGTGCATTCCATCATTGTCCGACTGAGAACCATGGCCTTGGACTTGGAGGTACTGATCTTCATCCCGGCTGCTTCGCACTCAGCTGCGAATCGCTCCAATAAGAGCTGGAGGGCCCGACTTGATGAAGCCAAAAGGACAACATCATCCGCAAAAAGCAGAGACGATATCTGATGGCCACCAAACCAGAACCCCTCATCGCCTCGACTGCGCCTAGAAATTCTGTCCATAAAAATTATGAACAGAATCGGTGACAAAGGACAGCCTTGGTGGACTCCAACTCCCACTGGAAACGAATCCGACCTGCTGTTACCAATACGGACCAAACTCTGGCTCCGGTGATACAGCGACCGAATAGCTCGTAGCAACGGGTCCGGAACGCCATACTCTCGGAGCACGCCCCACAAGATCGTTCGAGGGACAGGGTCGAAAGCCTTCTCCAAATCCACAAAGCACATGTGGACAGATTGGGCAAACTCCCATGCCCCCTCCAGAATCCTGTGGAGCGTAGAGAGTTGGTCAAGAGTGCTACAGCCAGGACGAAAACCACATTATTCCTTCTGAATCCGAGGTTCGACTATCGGTCGGATCCTCCTCTCTAGTACCCCTGCATAGACTTTCCCAGGTAGGCTGAGGAGTGTAATTCCCCGATAATTGGAGCACACCCTCCGGTCCCCCTTCTTAAAAATTGGGACCACCACCCCAGCGATGTTGCAGAGACGTGTCAACCAAGACAGTCCTACAACATCCAGAGCCCTGAGATATTCCGGGCGGATCTCGTCCAACCCCGGAGCTCGACCACTGAGGAGCTTTTTGACAACCTCAGTGACCTCCACTCCAGTGATGGGCGGACCCTCACCCGAACCCCCAGGGTCTTCCTCTTCCACGGAGGACGTGTTGGTGGGATTGAGGAGGTCCTCAAAGTATTCCCTCCACCTCTCGACAACATCCCCAGTCAAGGTAGGCAGCTCCCCACCTCCACTGTAAACAGTGTTTGTGAAGAACTGCTTCCCCCTCCTGAGGCGTCGGATGGTGGTCCAGAACCTTTTTGAGGCCAACCGATAATCACTCTCTAGTCCCTCACCGAACTCCTCCCACACCTGAGATTTTGCATCTGCGACAGCCTTGGCTGCAGCACGTTTGGCCTGCCGGTACCCGTTTTCTGCCTCGGGAGTCCCACAGGCTAATAAAACCCAATAGGCCTTCATCTTCAGCTGGACGGCCCCCTTCACCGCAGGTTTCCACCACCGGGTTCGGGGATTACCGCCACGACAAGCACCGACGACCTTACGGCCACAGCTATGGGCTGCCGCCTCAGCAATGGAGGCACGAAACATGGCCCATTCGGATTCCATGTCCCCCGCCTCCTCCGGAACGTGGTTGTAGCTCTGCCGGAGGTGGGAATTAAAGGCCTCTCGGACAGGGGACTCCGCCAAACGTTCCCAGCAGACCCTGATTACATGCTTGGGCCTGCCAGGTCTGGAAGGCAATCTCCCCCACCACCGAAGCCAACTCACCACCAGGTAGTGATTGGTAGACAGCTCAGCTCCTCTCTTCCAGAACATATGGTCGCAAGTCCGATGACACGACTACAAAGTCAATCATCGAACTGCGACCTAGGGTGTCCTGGTGCCAAGTGCACTTATGGACACCCTTATGTTCGAACATGGTGTTCATGATAGACAAACTATGACGAGAACAGAAGTCCAACAACGAAACACCATTCGGATTCAGACTGGAGAGGCCGTACCTACCGATCACACCCTTCCAGGTCACACTATCGTTGCCCACATCGGCGTTGAAGTCTCCCAAGACAACGAGTGAGTCTCCCGAGGGAGTGTTCTCCAACACCCCCCCAAAGACTCCAAAAAGGGTGGGTACTCTGAACTGTCATTTGGTGCATAAGCACAAATAACAGTCAGGAAAGCTACCCTTTCGTCAACCAGGGAGAACCCCAACATTTGGGCACCGAGATGGGGGGCAACAAGAATACCCACACCGGCTCGCCGCCTCTCCCCATGAGCAACTCCAGAATAGAAGAAGGTCCATCCTCTCTCGAGATGGATGGTTCCAGAGCCCAAGCTATGCGTTGAGGTGAGCCCGACTATATCTAGTCAGTATTTCTCCACCTCACGCACTAAATCAGGCTCCTTTCCCACCAGAGAGGTGACATTCCATGTCCCGAGGGTCAGAGTAAGTAGCCGAGGATCAGTCCGACAGAACCCATGCCTTTCCCACCAGAGAGGTGACATTCCATGTCCCGAGGGTCAGAGTAAGTAGCCGAGGATCAGTCCGACAGAACCCATGCCTTTGGCTGCCACCCAACTCACATTGCACCCGACCCCTAAAACTCCTCCCACAGGTGGTGGGTCCATGGGAGGGCGGACCCATGTCTCCTTTTCGGGCTAGGCCTGGCCAGGCTCCATGGGCATAAGCACGACCACCAGATGCTCGCCTTCGAGCCCCTCCACTGGGCCTGGCTCCAGGAGGGAACCCCGGTGACCCGCGTCCGGGCAAGGGAGACTGCTTCCTGTGCTCTCTCAGATGTCATGTGTCATAGGGTTTTTTTTTTGTTTTTTTTTTGAATCGCACTTCGTCTGGGACCTGTTTGCCTTGGGTGACCCTACCGGGGGCATTTGCCCCTGACAACATAGCTTCTAGGATCATTAGGTCACGCAAACCCCTCCACCACGATAAGGTGGCGATTCATGGAGGGGCAACTTAAAACTCAACTTTGACAATTGCCAAATCTGCAAACCAGAAGTGAAGTATTCAGGTCATATGATAACGGAAAACGGAATCAAGGCTGACACTGAAAAAGTTAGAGCACTCGTCGAGATGCCTACACCACAAAGCAAAGACGATGTCAGAAGATTTCTAGGAATGATACAGTATCCTGCTAAGTTTATTCCTAACTTGAGCGAGATAGACACTCCACTCAGAGAAGTAGTGAAGAAGAATAAAGACTTCTTCTGGGAGAAACCTCAGCTAAAAAGCTTCGACAAGCTCAAGAAAATATATTCAAAGTCCCCAGTGCTTGCAACATTCGATGTGTCGAAAGACATTACCATCCAGTGTGATGCCAGTAACTATGCACTAGGTGCAGTACTTCTTCAGAATGGAGCACCGATTGCCGACACCTCACGTGCATTCACTGAGACAGAATCAAGATACGCACAAATCGAGAAAGAGATGTTAGCTGTTTTCCACAGTTGTAAGAGGTTTCACTATTACATCTTCTGAAAGCATGTTGTAGTTGAAAGTGACCACAAGCCACTTCAAGCTATATTCTCCAAGCCATTGCTGTCTGCTCCCATGTGTTTGCAAAACATGATGCTGAGACTACAACCATATGATTTCTCTGTCACATACAAGCCCAGAAAGGACATTCCAATAGGTGATGCACTAAGTCGTGCCAACTTGCAAAACAGTGAACCAGATATTCAGCCAATTTTGATTAACATGGTGGATTTCATTGCTGTAACTCCAGCAAGATGCGAAGAGTTTCAAAGAAGGACAGCAAATGAACTAAATGAACTCCACTCAATTATCATCAAGGGATGGCGAGATACTCATCAGGAGACTCCACGCACAGGAGACTCTTAGTGTTTGCACATCTTGCTCTCTGCACTGCCTTATCCAGCTCCGCGACTAAAGATTGCTGAACAAAAGTCACGTGCATTTATTTACCCAGTCTGTTTTCTTGATGGATTTTATTATGTGTACTGTATCTATCTAATGTTTGCCTTAGAACCCTGTTACCTTTGGCTCAGTGTGAATCTGCATGATTCCTGATAAATATGATATCTGTTATCACATATGAAAGTATCCAAAATCTCCCAAATAATAAGACCTGATGGCTATCACTGAGCGTTTGACAACAACTTGAAAACTGTAAATAAACAATTCTGTGAGAAGAAATTATATACATTGTCCACCATTCTGTTTGTAGGTTGATGGTCTGCAGGCTCTGATTCTATGCTCTGGTGTGATTGTCGCAGCTGGTCATGAACCCTTTCAGCTGGCTAACTTCAATCTCCAAGCATCCAGTCAACTAGCACACTCAGCCATATCTGAATCCACTGGGCCAACAAATACACAGCCACGTAAGCTGTGTCATTGTCTCTTTAATGTACTCTTCAAATGTTAATGAATTACAGAGCCTTCCAGATGTAATACGTGTGAGTAATAGGAAATTCTGTACACAAGTCTGCTCAGTCCACCCGACTGTCCAACACACACACACACACACACAACAATTGATACCCACACTAGGGGCGATTTCAACAGCAAGTTATCAGATTTTTTTTATTTTATTTTACTATACTGTATTAATTCCACAAGGAAACTTATTGCCTCTGTATTTAACCCATCCAAAGTGAGCACACACACACACACACACACACACACACACACACACACACACACTTGAAGCAGTAGTCTGCCACACAATGAATGAGGAGCGGTTGGGATTAGATGAGTTGCTCAAGAGCACTTCAGTCATGAAGATGGAGGGGAGGAAGGTGAAACTCACACCCTCATCACCACACATTTTCCCCCCTGCTGGTTCGGGGAACAAACCAGTGACCTTTAGGTCCCAAACCTGCTTCTTTATTCATAAGTTTGATCATGATGATTTCCTTTCGGCTTTTCCCTTTTTTCAGGGGTCGCCACGGCGAATGATTCACATGTTTGATTTGGTTCATAGGTTTTTACGTCAGATGCCCTTCCTGACACAACCCTTTATCAAGGGACAGAAACACACTGACGGCTTTGCAGCTCCTCTTCACGAAAGTCAGCAATGGTTCTTTTACATCAACCTCTCACCATAGACAGTGAGAGACATGGCCGGCCTTTGATAACCCAGTTAGCTGCACTGGGGGGACAGTGACAACCTTGTGGTAAGTGGGACTCGAACCCCCAACCTTAGGATTAACGATCCAGCGCCCTATACCACCAGGCCACCACTGCCCATGGCTGCCCTGTTAGCCTAATGTGTGTATTTTTGGACGTGGGAGGAAACCAGAAACAATATAGAACACTTGAATAAAAATGGCAAGCTTGCCAAACTCTGCACAGAAGCAACCCCACCAAGCTCGGGACTCGAACCCTTGCTGTGAGGTGGACATGATAACCACAATCATTATTGAACCCAATTAGGGATAGAAAGGACTCCCAACTACAGCTTAAGGATAAATAAATGTAAATAGATAAATAAATGGATTTTTAATGTGTGAACCTTGAACCTGGGCCATCAAGTAAATTTTTCTAATGCAGTTGTTTTGTTTTTGTTTGTTTGTTTGTTTTTTTTGCCAACTTGGTCACATCCATAGACTTGAGAACACATCTTAAAACAGGTACATTACATAGATGTTTAAGACCAGTACCCATGCAAGGCCTATTTACTGCATTATCCATGTTGCATAGCAGAGGTACCTTGCACACTGTAACTGCCCCTCTAATAGTAAATGTAAATATGCTGTTTCATAAAGGTCAAATCGGGTAATGAATAACAACGCCACACATTAAAAATGCCACTGTGCTCAATTAACAAAAAGTCTTATTTGACTGAAACATTTGGGCACGCGCCCTGCAATGGCCTGGCAAGCTGACTGGGGTCTATTCTGCCCTCAGCCAGAGTTGGCTGAGATGGATGCCAGACTCCCTGTAGCTCTAATTAGGATTAAGTAGTTCAGAAAATGAATGAATGAATTTTGGGACTTTACTCAGTATCATTTGAACAATACGGCCATAATTAAATCTTTTCTACAAACAAGGGAACCACAGTCAAAGAAAATCATCCACTGTTTAAAAAAAAACAATATTATGGGAAGCTTTTAAAATCTTTTTAAAAATTGAGTCTGGAGAATACCGTATACGACGTGATAAGCGCCCAGGCAAGGGCGTAGGCTGGTCTGATCGTGTGTGTGTGTGTGTGTGGGGGGGGGGGGGTGTGTGTGCACATCTTGGTTGACCGGAACTCGAGTCCCAGGGGCTATAGGCCTTAAGCCTTAAAGGATTATAGAGAAACACAAGAACAAATTGAACACCAGACTGTTTTAATTATATACATAATTTGAGTCATAATTAAAACTGGCGTAGAGGTCTTATGAATTATGTTATACAATCATACAACACTAATGAATCTCAATGCACCAGAGTTACACTGCACACTACAGTTTAACAAAGACGTATTTACAGTTCAATTACAAAAACAATTAAATCTATTTTACAACATTTGCATTTTATAAACACTTTCACATAATCTTTCATATAATTTTAGCAATTTAATAAGTTATTTTACTCAGCACTTTGGGGGAACCAGGTACACCCGTGGGTCGAATTGTAACTTTAAAAAATGGCTGTCTATACAGGGGTGAACTGCATTGAAATATTATAGTTCAACCAAAACCATTCTCAAATATATTTCAAACTACATCTGCAAGTACATGTGCTAAATATATTTACAAATTGAGCTAAAGTTATTTATCTATTCAAAGGCACAAACAAATATTCATACATATTTACAGCACAAAAACATGCAGTACTATTAATTTTATACTGAGCATTAGGCTGCAGATCCAGGCTGGATGGCTTATGATTATTTTATCCATTCATTCTCTGTGCGTCAACGTTTGTGTTCTGACACATGTGCAGGAGCCGGTAACGGGACTAACAAACTGTGCTTTATTCTCACACTCGCACTTTGTTTGATTGACAGTGTTCAGCTATTGTTGCTTACTGATAATATTATGTTTGTTGATTGGTCAGCTCGGGTTTGCACAGGCGCAGTGCCCGTTAACTTCCGGTTTACTTCCTGACTCTAGTCATGTGTAACTTATCTCCGACTTTCTCTTCAATAACAGTCATTAAGTTTATTTATAAGATTGTGGGCAGCACGGTGGCGTAGTGGTTAGCACGTCCGCCTCACATCAAAAAGGCCTGGGTTCGATTCCTGGCCTGAGTGTTCCTGTGTTGAGTTTGTATGTTCTCCCTGTGCTTGCTGGGTTTCCTCCAGGTGCTCCGGTTTCCTCCCACAATCCAAAGACATGCACAGTAGGTTAATTGGTTCTAAATTGCCCGTAGGTTCGCATAGTGCAGAACGCAATAGCAAACCACTGCACTAATCCTGCCAAGGAAACCTCCATGAAGATGATATCCAGGGTGTTATCCTTCATAGTGGGTGGCCAATGGTTGTCCTATGACTCAGGCACTAGATAGATAGATAGATAGATAAGATTGTGAATACACATAATTTCGTGTCCAGTGGAACTCAACTCCTGCTGTGGGGGGGGGGGCACGTGCACCCTGTGCATCCCCCAGCTGATAACCCTTGCCAGGGTGCTTTAAAATTGGAGTGGGTGGGCGCTTATTAAAATGTTTACCAGTGGAGTGGAACAGTAAGTGCTTATTACCATCGAGGTGGAAAACAAGAATAATAACAGAACAATAAAATAGTTTTACTGGTATCTGCGTTATTCATTTTAGGTATCAACCAAATTACTTACATGCAAGCTGAAAATAAACAGAAAACAGCGTAATTTAAAAAAGACCCTTTAATGTTCCCTCCTGGTGCTTTTTCTTTAAAGATTTTCCCCGATGTAAAATCGAGCCAAATAACATGAATGTCAACTTTAGCACATGGCATGTTAAACCAATCAACACAAAGGTGAACTTTAGCACAAGGCAGGTTGAAAAGCACATGGCCAGGAACGTGCTTAAGTGTATGAAGTTAGTGAGCAGGAGAATTGAGTGAAAAATACTGGTCATCACTTTCTGATAGGTCCATATCTGGCTCATCGCTCCATTAATTCAGAGCATAGTTTTGCTGTAGCACTTTCTAATGGTTCATTTTGTTGGACATTTACCAAGAGAACACAAATGTGTTGTTACTGATGAACATTATAGACATTCCCCAATGGCAGGAGGTCTTGAAATACCATGTAAACTCACTTTTACAGGCAGTGAACACCTCATTTTACTGTTACAGAGACTGATCAAATAAAATTGGTAAGTTTGAAATGCAACCATGAGAGAAATGCAGCCGTGAGGGCGGGGCACAAACTAATCTCTCCCTCACACCGGTCCCAAGCCCGGATAAATGCAGAGGGTTGCGTCAGGAAGGGCATCCGGCATGAAACAAATGGCAGATAAAATATGCGAGTCACAACAAAAAAATTCATACCGGATCAGTCGAGGCCCGGATTAACAACGACTGCCATCAGTGCTGTTAACTAACAGGGTGCTGGTGGAAATTGGACTACTGTTGGTCGAAGAAGGAGAGGCGGGAGGCGTGTCCGTAGGCAGAGAGAAGAGGAAAGGCATGAGTCTAGGACTGAGAGTAGGGACTTTGAATGTTTGAACTATGACAGGAAGAGCTATAGAGCTGGCTGACATGATGCAGAGGAGGAAGGTGGACATACTGTGTGTTCAGGAGACCAGGTGAAAAGGTAGCAAGGCTAAAAGCTTAGGAGCAGAGTTTAAGCTGATTTTTCATGGTGTGGATGGGAAGAGAAATGGAGTAGGAGTCATCTTGAAGGAGGGGTTTGTCAGGAATGTTCTAGAAGTGAAAAGAGTGTCAGACAGAGTGATGAGTCTCAAGTTAGAAATTGAAGGTGTGATGTTCAATGTTGTTAGTGCTTATGCCCCACAGACAGGATGTGAGCTAGAAGAGAAGGAGAGATTCTGGAGTGAGTTAGATGAAGTGAAGCAGAGTACCCACAGAGATGAAAGAGTGGTCATTGGGGCAGACTTCAATGGACAAGTTGGTGCAGGAAACAGAGGGGATGAGGAAGTGATGGGCAGGTTTGGTATCCAGGACAGGAACGCAGAAGGACAGATGTTGATAGATTTTGCAAAAACGATGAAAATGGCTGTGGTAAATACTTTCTTCCAGAAGAGACAGGAGCATAGGGTGACTTATAAAAGCGGAGGTAGGAGCACACAGATACATCTTGTGTCGGCGATGTAATTTGAAGGAAGTCAGTGACTGCAAAGTAGTAGCGGGTGAGAGTGTTGCCAAACAGCATAGGATGGTGGTGTGCAGGATGATGCTGATGGTGAGGAAGGTGAAGAAGGCAAAGGCAGAGCAGAAGACAAAGTGGTGGAAGCTGAAAAAGGAAAAGTGTCGTGTTGTCTTCAAGGAGGAGTTGAAACAGGCTTTGGGTGGCCAGGAAGTGCTTCCAGATGACTGGACACCCACAGCTAATGTGATCAGGGAGACAGGTAGGAGAATACTTGGCGTGTCATCTGGAAGGAGAGTAGATAAGGAGACTTGGTAGTGGAATCAGGACGTGCAGGAGTATGTACAAAAGAAGGGGTTAGCAAACAAGAAGTGGGACATTGAGAGGACCGAAGAGAGTAAACAGGAGTACAGGGAGACACAGCATAAGGCGAAGGTAGCGAAGGTAGCGTAGGTAGCGTAGGTAGTGTCAAAGGCCAAACAGAGGGTGTATGATGACTTGTATGCTTGGTTGGAAAGTAAAGAGGGAGAAAATGATTTATACAGGTTGGCACAGCAGAGAACTAGAGATGGGAAGGACGTGCAGCAAGTTAGAGTGATTAAGGACAGAGAGGGAAATGTACTGACTGATGACAGAACTGTGCTGGGAAGATGGAAAGAGTACTTTGAAAAGCTGATTAATGAGGAAAATGAGAGAAAAAAGAGTAGAAGAGGTGACTGTTGAGGACCAGGAAGTAGCAAAGAGTAGTAAGGGTAAAGTGAGGAGGGCATTGAAGAGGATGAAGAATGGAAAGGTAGTTGGTGCTGGTGCCCATTTTTAAGAACAAGGGAGACATGCAGAGTTGTGGCAACTACAGAGGGATAAAGTTGATGAGCCAGACGATGAAGTTATGGGAAAGAATAGTGGAAGCTAGACTAAGGGCAGAGGTCAGCATTTGTGAACAACAGTTTGGTTTCATGCCAAGAAAGAACACCACAGATGCAGTGTTTGCTGTGAGGATGTTAATAGAGAAGTGCAGAGAAGGTCAGAAGGAGCTGCATTGTGCCTTTGTGGAGCTGGAGAAAGCATATGACAGGGTGCCGAGAGAGGAACTGTGGTATTGCATGAGGAAGTCTGGAGTGGCAGAGAAGTATGTTAGAGTGGTGCAGGACATGTATGAGAGATGTAAGACAGTGGTGAGGTGTGCTGTCGGTGTGACAGAAGAATTCAAGGTGGAGGTAGGACTGCATCAAGAGTCAGCGTTGAGCCCCTTCTTGTTTACTATGGTGATGGACAGGCTGACAGACAAGGTTAGGCAAGAATCTCCATGGACTATGATGTTTGCAGTTGACATTGTGATCTGAAGTGAGAGCAGAGAACAAGTGCAGGAAAATCTCAAGAGGTGGAGATATGCCCTGGAAAGGAGAGGAATGAAGGTTAGCCTCATTAAGACAGAACACATGTGTATGAATGACAAGGACCCAAGAGGAACGGTGAGGTTACAGGGAGCAGAGCTAAGGAAGGTGGAGGATTTTAAGTACTTAGGCTCAACAATCCAGAGCAATGGAGAGTGTGGAAAAGAGGTGAAGAAGCATGTGCAGGCTGGTTGGAATGGTTGGAGAAAAGTGTCTGGTGTGATGTGTGATAGGAGGGTATCGGTACAAGACGGTGTTGAGGCCAGCGATGTTGTATGATTTAGAAACAGTGGCACTGAGGAAAAGGCAGGAGGCAGAGCTGGAGGTAGCAGAGATGAAAATGTTGAGGTTCTCAAAGACAGTATGTTTCAATAAAATATCACAGTGTTTGTTAGAAATTAAAATTGTGCTTCTCGTTCTAATATTGAATAATGGTGATGATTATTCTGGAGTATATTGTATATCAAAATTAATCATTATATGTAAACTGTATTTATTTATAGTTGTACTTATTTACTATGTTTTTCTCTTTGTTTTGCCTCTTTGCCACATGACCCTTCTGATCAACCCTGCAAATGTGAAAACTGTAAAGAAGTTGAACAACAATCCGTCAGCAGTAGAAGATTCAGAAACTTCTCATTGTCTTCAGAAAGACACTTGGTAAATCAGATCCATAATTCTCTAAACGAAAGTCACACTGAAGAAAATAAAGGTGAAATAGTCTCAATGGTGAGCATGAACAGCCAAGAATCAGAAAAGGTGGAGAAATGTGACTTCATGTCTGATATAGAGGATCGAGATCCCCTGATTATAGCTGCAGATGACGAGATTGAGAAATCGTTTCGTGTGAATCAGGATGGAAGCATTACCGTCGAAATGAAAGTGCGGCTCACTATAAAGCAAGAGGAGATGATTTTCTGGACCAGCACAGTGAGTCGAGCCCGTGTTAATGGCCAGGAGATGGCAGCATTCTCTCCAGCAGTCTCAAGTAGCAAATCCCCAGATAACAAAAGTCATAATACCAACAGAACAAGAGAGTCAAATATAGACAACCGTGAATCTAAGGCTGAGAAGAACCAGGCTTATGAAACAATCAAACTAAATAAGCAAGAAGAAAAACCAAAACCACGTTTCAGGAGGCCGCCTACTCCAGGACCTTGGCGTGCTAGAAAGAAAGAAAGGTCACTTGAGAATATAAAGCAACAATCACATACTGAGGTTCAGGAAAGCATAGCTGGTGCATACGCATATGATAGTGAGTCATTGGAAGGGTACCGTGTTGTCAGTCAGGGCAACTCATGCAGTCCCAAACCAGTACCAAGGATCAGGAAGAATACTTCAGGAGGACCCAAATACAATAAGACTCGTTTCTCTCAGTCAGAGATGATAGAGGTTGTTCAGCTTCACAATAAAGGAAAAGAGATTACAGAAACTGTATTGCATGTTCATCAACCACGGGATACATTCCAAAACTATCTGGCTAAAACCTGGGCTGATGAGGGTGATGGATTCGAGTTTATGTCTCCAGAATACAACAAGCCAAACTCAACTGCATCAGGGCATCAGTCTTCAAGCATTGACTCTGATACTGAGCTTTGCAAACAGTCTGCAAGTTCTGGTTCTGGGAATGCTAGGAACAATGAACTCTTATCTTTGCTGTGTGGCCAATCAGATCATTCACAAACAATGAATAACGATTCACCCTCCATCACCGACTATGAAATTTCAGATAAAGGACTAAAGACATGCATTAAAAAGACGTCTGAAAATAAAAAGGTTCTCTCTATGAAGACAAAAATTGCACACAAAGAACAGAAAAGTAGTGTTCCAGATTTTTTAAAAGACCTAAAGCACAGTGGTTCTCCAGAATCACACAGCTTTACAGGAAGTGAGAAATACGAGCAGAAGGTTAAAAAAAGAAAGAAAGTTCAGTCACCTCAGAAGGTCAATGTATGTTATAGTAACATATCGAGAGATCCATCTCAAAATAGAGCTTTATGTTGGTTAGGTATGTCAAGGCCTCATGCCAAGGACAGATTTGATATTGCCTCAACATGTCCTTCAACACCTTTCAAGATTCTGAGAAAGCAAAGGTCTGTGAATGGCAGTATAATGAAATCACATAAAGAGGGTAAGGAGTTGAGTGAAAGTGTTTCTCTGCCCGTGCTCCATACATCTCCCTGTACTGTGCATCAGTATGTGGAAAAATGGCTGGAAAAAAATCACCCTGAAGCCATGGCCTGTATGGATGAGTTGAACCTACATGAATCTAGAGTTCAGTTCCAGATTGAAAGTGATTTTTCAGACATATCAGAGATGCAAATTGAATCAAACACAGACAATTTGGTGGAGACCTGTGCTTCTGTTGAAGGTTCGACTCTCAGGAAGCCATCGTCTCGACAACCTGTGCGATTAAGTTTGGAGGGACAATCTGTGGAAACACAAAACTTGGCAGGATCCTGTGTGCAAAATAAGAGACTGCATGCTGTTAAACAGGACACTGGCACAAGAAAGAATATGTCTTCGGAAGACTTGGTTTCCAAATTGGCAGATGCCGAAGGTGAAACAACAAACACTCTGGTGACCCCTAGGTCAGGTATAAAACACATTTTGGAGCAGTTATGTTTATCTATTCAGCTTATCCAAAGAGCCTGCAGTCATTCTCATCTATCATCCCTGAAGAAAAAGAAATACAGTAACCATTCTGACTTCTCCTCGCAGTTAGCCTCTATGTTTGGCTCTCCACTGCAAGCGCTTCTCTCCTTCTTGATAGTGATGACTCTGAGGGATGGAATTGCCAACTCCGCCAATGAAGACTCAGGTTCTGCCAATACTAATGACTCAGGTAACTCAGAGGCTCTGCAATTTGTACAATCCATACAAAAATTGGCTAGAATAGAGGATGAAGAAGAGCGACAGACCAGCCTGGTCAGTCTCCATGAATCAACATCGGCTCAGTTAAAGAAGAGCTGGAGAGATTTCCAAGAGAAAAATATTTTTAAAGAAAGTCCCCCACTGTCAACAAGACAATCAGAACAGGAGCTTGCTCTTGAGGTCAACTCAGAGGAGGACTATCAAGATAAAGAGCACATTTTTGGTATCAGAAAGTTAATGGGTGAGCTTAACATGTCTGAAAGTCTCCGCAGAGAGATATTCTCACTTGTAAGAGATTTGACTTATTTCAGTAGCACAAAGCTCACTAAGGAGCATTCTGGTTGTGAGAATGAAACAACTAGTATTGATTCCGAGCACAATGCCTGCATGAAAGAGAATTTACAGAGGTTCTTGGAGGAAGGAAGAGGACATTTAGAGCAAAGAGAAGGTCAACACAGTGATATTACAAATTCTAAGATTGCAAATTTGTCCAAAGGTCCTGAAAAATTACACCTACTCGAATCAGGTTCCTATAACACGGTGCTTTTGAGTACAGACCTAGCTATGGAAGAATCAATCATAGGTAAACATGCCCAAATGAAGACTATGATGAACCAAAAAAACCTAGTTGTATATAGAAGTGAAATTGTGAATGATGCTAAGACAAACCAGGGAATGTGCACAGATAACAAACTAGGAAATACAGATCTGTGTGAGCAGAACCAGGAAATGATGAATAATAGCCAAATGGTTGGGGGAAAGTGTACAGAGGATGAGATAAAGCAGGTTGATGAAGTGCCAGATTACAGCCCAACTAATCGAGAAAACAAAGTAGAATGGCAACTAGATATAGGATGTGTGGAATGTGAACCCAAACACTCATCTCTCTCTTCAGAAATAGTGGAAAAGAATGTCCAATCAGATTCTGAGCTGAATGGGAACACTGTCAGTAAAGAGGACGTTTGTACAGATAGTTTAGAAGGATGTGGCATGAACTCAAAGGACGATTCATATTATAAAACCAAGGAACATCTTGAACAGACAGATATAATATCAGTGACTACAGAAACAGAGTGTGTAAACACATACCTCCCAAGCAATAGAACTATCCAACCAGAAGAGAAGAATGCAGTACACAACAATTCTAGATCACGGGCATCCTACTTTAGTATAGATGAATCTTGTCCACAGAGTAGTGATGATGATGATGATGATGATGATGATGATGATGATGATGATGATGATGATGATGATGATGATGGTTCAAAGGCAGTTGAGAGCAACAGTGGCCATGAAGAAACAATGTATAGCACATCTGAATGTGGAAATCCAGCTGCTGACACACACCATGCTTCAGGGTCTGATCAAGAGCATGACCTCTACAAGTCTGAGCATGAGCCCCAGAAATCAGAAGAGGAAATCATCACTGGGGCACAGGTTCATAATGCTAATAAGAATGATAAAGAAGCAGATGAAGATGAAAAGTGTGATGTAGAACCAAGCTGTCCTCTCCACCTTCTTCAGAACGATGAAGACTTAAACTGCTCAGAGTCTTATCAAAGTCGAGACCTGGTATCCAAACCTGACCTCCAGACACTGGAGGAGGAAAGTCATGCAGCTGACGAGAAAGATGAGCATGATGACAAACAGCATAATGCTTTAGATGTTGACAAAGACTTATATATTCTGCCACGATACTGTAACTTGGAAGATCAGTCAAATACACACTTTCTGAAGAGCCAATTGGGCATAAATACAGAGAAACCCAAATCTCATTCAGAAGATTCTGCAGGAACAGGAGATGCAGTTGCAAAACAAAAATGTGGTGGTGTGCATTCTATGGTATTACCGCAGCAGCTGCTGGATTTTGTCAACTTGGCTTTAACGTCATCAGCTCTGATTTTCACATATGATTCAAATGGCTATCTACGAATTGAACCAGACAGAAACAGTGATAGAGCAATGTCTTCATCTAAAAAACATATGGAGAATCAGTATTCTTGTAGATGTCTTCCCAGCCCAAATACCTCTGATCTTTCTGATTACAGATCTGATACATCAGACATTGGGGAAGACCTGTCACGGGTTTCTCCAGATCTTTTAACTGAGAGTGGAGAGGATGAGACAGATCGACTGTTTATGGACCCAGGCATCATGAAACAAAGCACAGAGGACATCAACAGAAAAGTTATCACCCTGGACAAGATTGCACAGACACCTGATCTGGATACAAAACAAACATCTAGCCCTTATTTAACAAGCATCAACAGCCGTAGCTCTTTTCCTGACTCCATGGTTAACAGTACTATGCCAGGTCAAGTCTACTTCGACTCTTCAGACTCTTTTGGGAATTCTGAACTTGAACGACGTCAGGCTTTTTATCCAAAGCCTGACTCTGGGGAAGGAATCCTTATAGATAAGGGTAGGTGGCTTCTCAAAGAAAATCACCTCATTCGTAAATCTCCTCCTGTTCCAATGGGAATAGATGACAATGTAGATACAACTTCAGTTGACACAGTTCAAGGAAACACAAGTGAGGATACACCCTCCATACCTTGTGGGACACAACTATCCGCACTAGCTGTTATATCCTCTTCTGAGCTGGAAGACATTGCTAAGCCATTCACACCCAAGTGTACATACTTCAACATGATGCACAGTAGTGACTCTGACCCTTTCCTAGATAACCAGAGCATTAGCAGTAGCAAAGGAAGAGGTTTCGCCCGAAAAAACAAGGAAGTAACACCACTGGGAGAAACATGTACAATGTTGCCAAAGAAAAATGGAAGCTTCCCCTCTTTCGCATCTGTGGATTTTAAACTGACTGATGGGAAAGTCCATCCAGAGGATGCAATCGCATCTAGTGTGGTAGAGAATTCAGCCAGATCCCAAAGTTTAAGATTAAACTCCCCACACCAAGAAGAATCAGAACAGTGCCTCAGGTGTGGGCTGCATTGTCTGATATTGTAAACAATGACTATATACCCTCAGATGAATAAATAAGCACATCACATAGAAACAGTTTTTTGAATGAGCTTCCTTCGCTGGGTGGCGGGGCTCGCCTTTAGAGATAAGGTGAGAAGCATAATCATCTGGGGAGAGCCCGGTGTAGAACCGCTGCTCCTCCGCATTGAGAGGAGCCAGTTGAGGTGGCTCGGGCATCTGGTCAGAATGCCTCCTGAACGCCTCCCTGGTGTGGTGTTTCAGGCATGTCCAACCGGTAAGAGACCACAGGGTCGACATAGAACAAGATGGAGGGATTATGTCTCTCAACTTGTATGGGAAAACCTAGGTGTTTCCCCCCCGGAAGAGCTGGAAGTGGCTGGGGAGAGGGACGTCTGGACCTCATTGCCTCGGCTGCTGCCCCCGTGAACCAACCCTAAAATAAGCAGAAGATGATGATGATGATGATGATGATGATGATGATGATGGTATTTAAACAAGAAAACATTTCATCTTCGTTAATACAGTGCCTACAGATAAAGGTGATTATACTTGAACAAAACCACAAGGAAAATAAGCTTTCAATAATTCAGTGAAAATAAAAGATGAATAGATACAGTGACCAAGTAAAACTTCCACATTTTAAAGGTATAAGAAAAGGGATTGTTAAAGATAATTAAATTACTGTATTTGCACACATTAAACTTTATATGGTATAGTTTTTATTGATCATGTTTTAAAGACGATTAATGCAGCCGTGGTGGGGGGAGGGGGGCACAAATGAGTGTCTCTCCCTCACGCCAGTCCCAAGCCCGGATAAATGCAGAGGGTTGCGTCAGAAAGGGCATCCGGCGTAAAACAAATGCCAAATAAAAAATGCGAGTCACTACAAAGAATGTCATACTGCATCGGTCGAAGCCCGGGTTAACAACGACCACCATCAGTGCTGTTAACCAATAGGGTGCTGGTGGAAATTGGACTACTGTTGGTCGAAGACGTCAAAGAAGGACAGGCGGGAGGCGTGTCCGTAGGCAGAGAGAGAAGAGGAAAGGGAGGAGTCTAGGACTAAGAGTAGGGACCTTGAATGTTGGAACTATGGCAGGAAAAGGTAGAGAGCTGGCTGACATGATGCAGAGGAGGAAGGTAGACATACTGTGTTCAGGAGACCAGGTGGAAAGGTAGCAAGGCTAGAAGCTTAGGAGCAGGGTTTAAGCTGTTTTTTCATGGTGTGGATGGGAAGAGAAATGGAGTAGGAGTCATCTTGAAGGAGGGGTTTGTCAGGAATGTTCTAGTAGTGAAAAGAGTGTCAGATAGAGTGATGAGTCTCAAGTTAGAAATTGAAGGCGTGATGTTCAATACTGTTAGTGCTTATGCCCTAAAGGCAGGATGTGAGCTAGAAGAGAAGGAGAGATTCTGGAGTGAGTCAGATGAAGTGATGCAGAGTAACCCCAGAGGTGAAAGAGTGGTCATTGGTGCAGGAAACAGAGGGGATGAGGAAGTGATGGGCAGGTTTGGTATCCAGGACAGGAACGCAGAAGGACAGATGTTGGTAGATTTTGCAAAAAGAGTGGAAATGGCTGTGGTAAATACTTTCTTCCAGAAGAGACAGGAGCATAGGGTGACTTATAAAAGCGAAGCTAGGAGCACACAAGTAGACTACATCTTGTGCAGGCGATGTAATTTGAAGGAAGTCAGTGACTGCAAAGTAGTAGCGGGTGAGAGAGTTACCAAACAGCATAGGATTGTGGTGTGCAGGATGATGCTGATGGTGAGGAAGGTGAAGAAGGCAAAGGCAGAGCAGAAGACAAAGTGGTGGAAGCTGAAAAAGGAAGAGTGTCGTGTTGTCTTCAATGAGGAGTTGAAACACGCTTTGGGTGGCCAGGAAGTGCTTCCAGATGACTGGACAACCACAGCAAATGTGATCAGGGAGACAGGTAGGAGAATACTTGGCGTGTCATTTGGAAGGAGAGTAGATAAGGAGACTTGGTAGTGGAATGAGGAAGTGCAGGAGTGTGCACAAATGAAGAGGATAGCAAAGAAGAAGTGGGACATTGAGAGGACCGAAGAGAGTAAACAGGAGTACAGGGAGACACAGCATAAGGCGACGGTAGCGGTGTCAAAGGCCAAACAGAGGGTGTATGATGACTTGTATGCTTGGTTGGAAAGTAAAGAGGGAGAAAATGATTTATACAGGTTGGCACAGCAGAGAAATAGAAACGGGAAGGACGTGCAGCAAGTTCGAGTGATTAAGGACAGAGAGCGAAATGTATTGTCTGATGACAGAAGTGTGCTGGGAAGATGGAAAGAGTACTTTGAAGAGCTGATGAATGAGGACAATGAGAGCGAAAAAAAGAGTAGAAGAGGTGACCGTTAAGGACCAGGATGTAGCAAAGATTAGTAAGGGTGAGGTGAGGAGGGCATTGAAGAGGATGAAGAATGGAAAGGCCTTGATGACATATGAGGTATGGAAGTGTCTGGTGTATGTGGAGGTATGGAAGTGTCTAGGAGAGGTAGCAGTAGATTTCCTGACAGGAACATTCAACATGGTCTTAGAGAGTGAGAGGATGCCGGAGAAATGGAGGAGAAGTTTGATGGTGCCCATTTTTAAGAACAAGGGAGACGTGCAGAGTTGTGGTAACTACAGAGGGATAAAGTTGTTGAGCCATACCATGAAGTTATGGGAAAGAATAGTGGAAGCTAGACTAAGGGCAGAGGTCAGCATTTGTGAACAACAGTTTGGTTTCATGCCAAGAAAGAGCTCCACAGATGCAGTGTTTGCCTTGAGGATGTTAATGAAGAAGTGCAGAGAAGGTCAGAAGGAGCTGCATTGTGCCTTTGTGGATCTGGAGAAAGCATATGACAGGGTGCCGAGAGAGGAACTGTGGTATTGTATGAGGAAGTCTTGCGTGGCAGAGAAGTATGTTAGAGTGGTGCAGGACATGTATGAGAGATGTAAGACAGTGGTGAGGTGTGCTGTCGGTGTGACAGAAGAGTTCAAGGTGGAGGTGGGACTGCATCAAGGGTCAGCTCTCAGCCCCTTCATGTTTGCTATGGTGATGGACAGGCTGACAGACGAGGTTAGACAAGAATCTCCATGGACTATGATGTTTGCATATGACATTGTGATCTGTAGTGAAAGCAGAGAACAAGTGCAGGAAAATCTAGAGGTGGAGGTATGCCCTGGAAAGGAGGGGAATGAAGGTTAGCCTCAGTAAGACAGAATACATGTGTGTGAACGACAAGGACCCAAGAGGAACGGTAAGGTTACAGGGGGCAGAGATAAAGAAGGTGGAGGATTTTAAGTACTTAGGCTCAACAATCCAGAGCAATGGAGAGTGTGGAAAAGAGGTCAAGAAGCGAGTGCAGGCAGGTTGGAGAAAAGTGTCCGGTGTGATGTGTGATAGGAAGGTATCGGCAAGAATAAAAGGAAAAGTGTACAAGGCGGTGTTGAGGCCAGCAATGTTGTATGGTTTAGAAACAGTGGCCCTGGGGAAAAGACAGGAGGCAGAGCTGGAGGTAGCAGAGATGAAAATGTTGAGGTTCTCTTTGGGAGTAACGAGGATGGATAGGATCAGGAATGAGTACATCAGAGGGACAGCACATATAAAATGTTTTGGAGACAAAGTCAGAGAGGCTAGATTGAGATGGTTTGGACATGTACAGAGGAGGGATAGTGAGTATATTGGTAGTAGGATGCTGAGGTTGGAACTACCAGGCAGAAGGCCAAGAGGAAGACCAAAGAGACGATTCATGGATGTGGTGAAGGAGGACATGAACGTAGCTGGTATAAGAGAAGAAGATGCAAAGGATAGGGTGAGATGGAGGCAGTTGATTTGCTGTGGCGACCCCTGAAGGGAAAAGCCAAAAGGAAAAGAAGAAGATGTTTTAAAGACGATTATCCTTTAAATGGTGGACGTAATTGTCTATACATGCTTATTGGTGATTTCTGAAGGCTGCCATGGGTTCAGGAGTTAGAGTCCCCTGAGGCAGTTTGTTCACAGCAACATTCTGGCAACTCCTGCTGCAGCACTGGAACCCAGTTATATCGGCTTCCGCCCTTCCATTGGATCCTTCCGGTGGTGCCGAGAGGGGGGACATGCTGCTTGAGTAACAACCTATCCTCCATACTTCCTACCCAGGCTCTGCACACTGGAGAGTATCACCAGCCCGGATACCAACCAGTCTTCGGACTGACGGGAGGCCTACTACTACTACTATACTACTACTACATGGTTTAAGGGTCATGTCTGATGGAATAGGGGCTACCACTTGTTAAATAGCAGCCTTAAGCGTTTCAAGAGTTTTTGGTTTACTGTCCCATAGAAAACATCACTAGGGGCGAGGTCAGGGGAATGGGCCAGGCACCCAACATCACCACCCAAAATTGTCACCCAACTAGATCATCTCTCGATCAACTAGATCTGGAAACAGTTCCCTCAGGATTTCCAATAATCTTAAAGCTGTGTGTGCTGCAGTTCCATCTTAGAGTAGTAATTTTGTCCCACTTCAATGCACATGTTGAAGTCACTGTACAAAAGTGGAGCAAATACAGTTTAAGCAAAACACAAAGTGTATCTGTACAGTTTGAGGAATGGTTTGGAAAAGTCCTATATAAAGGATGGAATGTCTGCTATTCTTAGTCTAATGCGCATCATAATGCTATGTGTATCACATAAACAACGTCTCCAGGCAACGGATACGGTGGAGGCCGGGTTGAGTCACAGTGAGCGAAGTGTATGGGCTGTACACAACCCACCATCAGAAACCTGACTGACCGCCACAACATGACAGGGTCAGCTGATGACAGGACACATCCAGGGCGAAAGAGAGTGACGACTCTGGAACACGATCGCTCCACCCGGTGCAGCACTTGTGGGACCGGTTTCGCCACCTGCATCAATGCAAACGGAGGCCATACCCAGTACTAACTGCTGTGACAGTCATTTTAGGAGATAGAATTTCTTTTGTTGTGTTTTTGATGTTCATAATTTATCTTGACCCGTTCGTTTGTTGTTGTTTGAAGCCAACATGCTACACAAATTATCTATATTACAAAAATCCAGTTGTGGGTGCCAGAATTAAAATTATGTCGAACATTATGGTCCCAGAGTTTTTAATGATTCTTAGTATAATTTAATAGAATGAATTATAGTTAGAGCCAGTGGTGGCCTGGTGGTAAAGGTGCTGGATCACTGATCCTAAGGTTGGGGTTTCAAGCCCCACCCTCAATAGGTTGTCACTGTCCCCCCCCCAGTGCAGCTAACTGGGTTATCAAAGGCCGGCCATGTCTCTCACTGTCCATGGTGTAAGGTTCATATAAAACAACCACTGCTGACTTTCGACAAGAGTAGCTGCATAGCCGTCAGCGTGTTTCTGCCCTGCGATGGCCTGGTGATCTGTCCAGGGTGTACTCGGCCCTTGCCTGGAGTCAGCTGGGATGGGCACCAGCCTCCCTGTGACCCCAGTTAGGATTAAGTGGTTACAGAAAATGAATGAATTGTATTTAATTGTTTAACCTTTAATTCTTACATTATATGTATTACTGAATTCTCTAATCAGTACGTTTTTGAAACTTAAAAGGAAACCTGTCGATCCATGACGTACCAAAACGCCATGCTGCATTTTATGTTGAAAGTTGGCCGTCATCATTTTTTTCTATTATTATTATTATAGGGACAAAACTTTTTTGATCAGTCTTATCAAGTAATCGTGAAACTAGGGAGAAAAAAACACTTGATTGGTAATATCATTGCAGCACAGTAGTGGGTTAGTACTTCCGCCTCACCTCAGGTTCTGGCTCAAAGCCCCAGAGGTAGTTTCTTTGTTGGAGTTTGCCTGTTCTCCCAGTGCTTCTGTGGGTTTCCTCCCATAGTACACAGACATGCAAATCAGAATCCGGATCAGTTTTATTGGCCAAGTTCGTGTATACGACAGAGAACTTAAGTCTGACTTAACTTCAGTCACTGTACAGAAAATAGTGACGGAGGCTTATACAAGAGTTTAGGCAATTAAGATTTACTATAAAATAAAGAAATTGCATGTAAGGAAATGTGTGAAAAAAGTGACTATAATATAAAAAGAATACTGCAGATTTTTTTATTGGCATTGAGGAAACCAGTTTTCATGAGGTAGAGTTGTGAACACACGTGCACGACGGACAGATGGAACGTTCTTGATTGCCTTTAGGTGTACATGTGGATGGTCCTGTTTCCCTTCAGTGAACTGGCAGGCTCGAGAGTGTACGCCACCTTCACCCAGAGTCAGGATGGACATACTGCTGCTTCCCCAAGGCCCGAGTAGCCATTCAGCAAATGAGTGGAGATTAGAATGAGTTTTGTTTGCAGTGATAATATCCGGTTATTAAATAAAAAATGCCAGAAAGAGTCTTGAATTCTTTAACATTAAATAGCAGTAAAATATTATCACAGAATATTATCTTCTTTGGTTTCAGTATTACAGCTTCACATTATTACATTCATTTTCTAAGATGAATAATCTGAATTATGGTCACATGGAGACTGGCACCTACCTCAGCCAAGTCTGGCCAAGGGCAACGTAAACCGTGAATACTTCGCCAGGCCATCACAGGACCAACACTCTTGCTGTGAGGCAAACTTGGTAACCACTGTGCTGCCTCACATTGTTACATTTTTTAAAAACTCTATAAAAAAATAAGTTCTCAAATTTTATTTTATTATACAAACAAGTTTATGACAATGTGATCATTTGGTGTACTCATCGTCATATCTTTTCCCGTAGGGTAGTGTAGCAATCGGTCTCTTCCGGAGAAGATTAACCGGGACGTGGGAATGCTTGCTACTTGTCCCCAGAAAGACGCTGACAGCTTTGCAGCCTACTCTTAACGAAAGTCAGCAATGTTCTTTTACATGCCTCTCACCATAGACAGTGCCTTTTGATAACCCAGTTAGTGCACTGGGGGATTTGGTGTACTAACTAGAGTAGACAAAAATAAATAACAATTGCACAATTAATATATATATTTTTAAAGAATTTTATAAAGTTGTATTTGTACAGTTTGTAGAAGTTGTGTGGAAAAAAAGTAATTCATTTACATGCATACAAGAAAAGAACAAACTCTGCGAGATAAACGTGCAGCAGTCGAGTATCCAGTCCAGTTCAACCCCCACTGGAAAAGAACCATTTCTCATCAGAAACAAACCTACAAAACTGTTTTTAAAGTTATATGGATATGTGCAGTGCAAATAAATAAATAAGAAAAAGATTACAAAAACACTTACACAATGATGTTGTTAATGGGAATGTGGATGAGCTTAACGAAGAACCCGATGAAGCCCATGATTGCAAAACCGATTGCTGTGGCCATGGCGATCTTCTGAAACTCTGTATAGATTTACACAAGATGGAAATTAATCAGAAAATATTCATTTTGGAAAAAGTTACTTAATAGTAATCTGGCTCGAAATTATATTCTCATGAAATGATGGGCACTGATGTTCTGATCCACACTGGCAGCCCACAGCCAGTTCTTCTCTTGCCCACCATTTAAATAATGAGAAGTGAAAGGCCTGATGTGAGGACACTACATGTACCTTTCCTATCAGGTTTTGTACATCTCTTCACCAATCTGATGGAATCCTTCACAAACTGCCTCCCAGGCTCCACGAACTGCATGACCTGGTCCATCTCAGCCTTCTAGAACAAGAACCACAACTTAACTGGAACCATTGATCAACAACACACAGTAGTCCTGTACTCACCTGTATAATACCCGGGATTACGCCCCCTATATATTTATATAGTTCATACACCAGCTATTATGACACGTGTAATACCGTCAACAGGAAAAAAGAACGACACGAACCTGGAACAAACCAAATGGATCACCTTCCCCCACGAGAGATCTGTTATTCCCAACGCCAAGAAACACCAAGAGCTTGAGACGAGTGATGACGTCGCCTATTACCGGCACATGCGCAGTGCATATATCGTTGTGCACAAGCGGAAGCATTTTTCCACGTGACCACAGATTACAACAAACTAATTAATGCACGTGTGATATTTTTCACTGAAGTTAATTCTTTTCCGATAGCAAAGCTACGAAGTGTGTCCATGTAGTTAAAAAAAACAACAACACAATTTTCTTAAAAAAAAAAAAAAAATCGTACCCGATTCATGATTCGCTCTACCACAAACACGTGACCAATAACGAGTCTTCTCGTGACTAAACCACGTAACTGATTTGGGAGCAGGATTTTAAAAATATGAAAATTGTAACACGAGATTCTGAGGCTCTTTCAATCAGTTTGCAACTTGAATAAATACGTGAAACTTATATATGTATATATATATATATATATATATATATATATATATATATATATATATATATATACACACACACACACACACACACACACACACACAGTATGTACAGTACTGTATACTCTTCTTCTTTTCCGTTCGGCTGTTCCCTTCAGGGGTCGCCACTCGGCACCACCGGAAGGATCCAATGAAAGGGCGGTATGTCATCAGGACCAACTGCCTTTCCACTCTTCATCCTCTTCAATGTACTCTACAGTACAGTACTGTAGACTGTATATAAAAATAATTACATTTAATGTATCCTATTGACCACTAGATGCCACTAATATGCGTTGTGAGAAAATTACATTGTACAGTATGTTGCTCGCCTTCGAGTCCCACTCTCCACAAGGTTGTCATTGTCCCCCCCTAGTGCAGCTAACTGGGTTATCAAAGGCGGGCCATGTCTCTCACTGTCTATGGTGAGAGGCATGTAAAAGAACCATTGCTGACTTTCGTAAAGAGTAGGCTGCAAAATCGTCAGTGTGTTTCTGTCCCTTGCTAAAAAGGGTTGTGACAGGAAGGGCATCCAACGTAAAAACCTCTGCCAAATCAAACGTGCGAATCAGATGATTCGCTGTGGCGACTCCCGAGTAAAAGGGAAAAAGCCGAAAGGAAGACAGACAGACAGTATGTTGCTCTCCTTGTTTGAGTGGGTTTCTTCTGGGGGCTCTGGTGTCGTCCCACTGTCCCTCGGCATGCATAATTGGCTAATTGACTGTGCCAAATTATCCCTAGGTGTAAATACCAAAAGTTGTGTGTGTTTTCCTGAGATAGTCTGGCAAGCTGTTCAGGCACCTTTGCCACCAGGCCACCACTGCCCTCTCAAGGCACATAACGGAAACAAATAGAAGATTATATTTTTAAAAAGTCTATTAATACAAGCATAGCCAAGATTCACACAACCATTCATACTAACACCTAGGGCCGATTGGGAATGGCTAATTAACCTCCTGTGCACAGTTTTCAACTGTGGGAGGGAGAAAACCCACACAAACATGGAAGAGCATGCTAAAGCCACACAGACACTGAGCTGGGAATCGAACCCAGTACATTCCTGCTGTGAGGCAGACGTGCTAACCTCTGCACCACCATGCTGCCCTAAAAATGCAAATCATTTGAATGTACATGAACATCCACAAAGTAGGAATAGTCTACACAGTACAGATACAGAGTTGGGGCTTTTTACACACGAGCCCAGTGGCTCATCAAGCCAGTGCTTATCCCCGGTTTCCGTAGTGTGAAGCGACCAGGAGTTCAACTCCTCCTGGATGGGACGCTAGTCCATCGCAGGTTACCCTCCGAGTATATTTTTACTGGTACCCATTTATACTGCTGGGTGAACAAAGGCACACTTGTGGTTAAGACCTTGCCAAGGGGTCTTAGCACAGTGGAGGTCTAACTGGGATTTCAACACACAACCTCCTGATCATGAGCACAGCACCCTAACCACTATGCCACCAGCCCCACTGTAGTATATATATGATTAATCCTTTCCAGAGCATTTTTCGTAGCCTGCAGTTTTCGTAAGTAGAGAGTAAACAGGAGTACAGAGAGACACAACGTAAGGAGAAGGTAGCGGTGTCAAAGGCCAAACAGAGGGCGTATGATGACTTGTATGCTCAGTTGGGAAGTAAAGAGGAAGAAAATGATTTATACAGGTTGGTACAGCAGAGAGATAGAAATGGGAAGGACGTGCAGCAAGTTAGATTGATAAAGGACAGAAAGGGAAATGTATTGACTGATGACAGAAGTGTGCTGGGAAGATGGAAAGAGTACTTTGAAGAGCTGATGAATGAGGAAAATGTGAGAGAAAAAAGAGTAGAAGAGGTGACCATTGAGGAGCAGGATGCAGCAAAGATTAGTAAGGGTGAAGTGAGGAGGGCACTAAAGAGGATGAAGAATGGAAAGGCAGTTGGTCCTGATGATATACCTGTGGAGGTATGGAAGTGTCTTGGAGAGGAGCAGTAGATTTTCTGACAAGAACATTCAACAAGGTCCTAGAGAGCGAGCAGATGCCAAAGGAATGGAGGAGAAGTGTGATGGTGCCCATTTTTAAGAACAAGGGAGACGTGCAGAGCGGCGGCAACTACAGAGGGATAAAGTTGATGAGCCAGACGATGAAGTTATGGGAAAGAATAGTGGAAGCTAGACTAAGGGCAGAGGTCAGCATTTGTGAACAACAGTTTGGTTTCATGCCAAGAAAGAGCACCACAGATGCAATGTTTTCTTTGATGATGTTAATAGAGAAGTACAGAGAAGGTCAGAGGGAACTGCATTGTGCCTTTGTGGATCTGGAAAAAGCATATGACAGGGTGCCGAGAGAGGGACTGTGGTATTGCATGAGGAAGTCTGGAGTGACAGAGAAGTATGTTAGAGTGGTGCAGGACATGTATGAGAGATGTAAGACAGTGGTGAGGTGTGCTGTCGGCGTGACCGACTAATTCAAGGTAGAGGTGGGACTGCATCAAGGGTCAGCTCTGAGCCCCTTCTTGTTTGCTATGGTGATGGACAGGCTGACAGACGAGGTTAGGCAAGAATCTCCATGGACTATGATGTTTGCAGA
The DNA here is from genome assembly GCA_024760905.1 of Plotosus lineatus. Classification (NCBI taxonomy): domain Eukaryota; kingdom Metazoa; phylum Chordata; class Actinopteri; order Siluriformes; family Plotosidae; genus Plotosus; species Plotosus lineatus. Next base: position 1,067,954 of record CM045745.1, on the reverse strand, counting down.
TGACATTGTGATTTGTAGTGAGAGCAGAGAACAAGTGGAGGAAAATCTAGAGAGGTGGAGGTATACCCTGGAAAGGAGGGGAATGAAGGTTAGCCTCAGTAAAACAGGATACATGTTTGTGAATGAGAAGGTCCCAGGAGCAACGGTGATGTTACAGGGAGCAGAGATAACGCAGGTGGAGGATTTTAAGTACTTAGGCTCAACAATCCAGAGCAATGGAGAGTGTGAAAAATAGGTGAAGAAGCGTGTGCAGGCAGGCTGGAATGGTTGGGAAAAGTGTCCGGTGTGATGTGCAATAGGAGAATATCAGCAAGAATGAAAGGAAAAGTGTACAAGACAGTGGTGAGGCCAGCGATGTTGTATGGCTTAGAAACAGTGGCGCTGAGGAAAAGGCAGGAGGCAGAGCTGGAGGTAGCAGAGATGAAAATGTTGAGGTTCTCTCTGGGAGTGACGAGGATGGATAGGATCAAAAATAAGTACATCAGAGGGACAGCACATGTAAAATGTTTTGGAGACAAAGTCAGAGAAGCTAGATTGAGATGGTTTGGACATGTACAGAGGAGGGATAGTGAGTATATTGGCAGTACGATGCCAATTCTTTTGAACAGTAGGTTGGAACTACGTGGGAGAAGGCCAAGAGAAAGACCAAAGAAGAGATTTATGGATGTGGTGAAGGAAGACATGAAAGTCGTTGGAGTCAGAGATAAAGATGCAGAGCACCGGGTGAGATTCAGGCGGATGACTTGCTGTGGCGACCCCTGAAGGGACCAGCCGAAAGGAAAAGAAGAAGACACACACACACACACACACACACACACACACAAAACACTGTCTCTCTCTATCTCTCTCTGTCTCTGTCTCTCTCTCTCTTGCTCTCTCTCACACACACACACACACACACACACACACAAAACACTGTCTCTCTCTATCTCTCTCTGTCTCTCTCTCTCTTGCTCTCTCTCTCACACACACACACACACACACACACACACACAAAACTCTCTCTTTCTCTCTGTCTCTCTGGTGTATTTTTCTGAATGCGGGCTATGCCCACATGCAGAGCAATTGTATTTAAATGTTTAAATGGACGGGATGTTGTATTTAAAGCGGAATTACAGCACCAGTTGAAAGATCAGAGGTCCTGATTCAATATTAACTTGCTTCCTTGTGAGATCGGAGGTATTGTCCCACAGAGCACTGTTTTCATGCCTCCTCTGCTTCAATATCGTTCCGAAATAATTGCCTCCGTCACTATAGTTCCGGTTTTCTGTATTTTCCGGTCCATGATGGATAACGAAATATAACACTGCAGAGATCAATCTCAAAATAAACTCATGAGACAACATTTTTGATCAACTCTCCTCTCTCACGCGTGTGACAAACAGGAAGTATTGGTACAGTTCAGCTGCCTTCTTGCTAATGGGAGGCGGGATGTTGGGAGACAGCCAATGAGAGAGCAACTCGCGCATTGTTTGAATTTGTGAATGGCGCGTTTGAATTTTTGAATGGCGCGTTTGGCACTTTTCGTAAAAAGAGGTTGTTTTCATAAAAAGAAAAAATTTAGGAAAATGTTTTCCGTAACCAGGATTTTTTCGTATTGAGAGGCTTTCGTAAGTAGAGACCCGACTGTATATAAATTGTTTAATGATTATGGTGTCCTTTGACTTTTGACATGTCACTAAATACACGTTCAGCCATAGTGTAATTCCACCTGACTGGCCTGCAGCTAAGCAGCCCCATACACAGTAAATTGTAATACACTGTGTGTTCTGATCCCTTCCTATCATAGGAAGCATTATCTGTCTCAGCAATTTGTGCTACAGTAGCTCTTCTCTGGGCTTTGACCTGGCATGCTCGCCTTCACTTCTCACACACTCCTTTAACGGTAAGCCTTAGGCACCCAGGAAATGCTTGCCAGTTCAATGATTGTTCTGAGTTTGATCACCTTTGGAAGGTATTTATCACTGCAATCCAAGAACACGCACAAGAAGCTGCTGTTTTGGAGAATAACAGACCCAGTTGTTTAGTTATCACAATGTGACCCTTAAAGTCACAGAGATCCTTATGCTTGCTCATTTTTACTGCTTCCAACGTATCAACTTTAAGAACAGATCGTGCACTTTCTGCCGAATGGGTTCCTCTCCTTGGCAGGACCCACTGTAATGAAGGCTAAAGGTATATTCAGTTAAAAACAAGAAAAAGCAAATTCATTACTGTAAATCATCCAGCTGCTACATCTAGCTCACTCCATACTTAAACACAAACAGAGCACATACAACTTCAGGCACAAAAGGGGGGACAGTATTGTCACACATAGAACTCGCTTCTTCAACAGCTTCTTTCCTGCTACAGTGAGACTCTCGAGCATATATATATATATATATATATATATATATATATATATATGGGGGGGGGCAATGGTGGTCTGGTGGTATAGGGTGCTGAATCGCTGATCCTAAAGTTGGGGGTTCGAGTCCCCACAGGGTTGTCACTGTCCCCCCCAGTGCAGCTAACTGGGTTATCAAAGGGCCATGTCTCTCACTGTCTATCGTGAGAGGCATGTAAAAGAACCATTGCTGACTTTCGTAAAGAGTAGCTGCAGTAGTAGTATTGCTATAATGTTGTACTATAATTGTGCTGTTTACTAGGCCTGTGTAAGGGCACTTCTAAAAATAGGACTTAGGTACTTATTGTGTAGTAGTATGTGTTTTTGCTGTTCTGAGCCTCCTGTTTTTCTTTTCTTTTTTGTTTTCTTTTCTACAACTTTGACTCTTTGCACGACCGCACTGTGTAAAAAGCACACATGGCAACATGGCATCAATTGACTTGACTTGAAATGATTATCGAGGGCAGCCGTAGCCTTATGTTAAGAGAAGTGTCTCTGGGACCGAAAGGTTGCTGGTTTGAACCAGCAGGAAAAATGTGTGGCGGTAGTGAGCTCCACCTTCCCTTCCTCCACTTCATGGCTGAAGTGCATGCCCTTGAGCAAGACACCTAATCTCTAACTGCTTTCCAGGCGCCCCAATGTGTATGGTAGCTCACTTCTCTAATTGTGTACGTGCTCCCTGTTTACATTTACTGTCCGTGTGATCACCTTGGATGGGTTAGATGCAGAGTCAGTAATTTCCCTCACAGGATTAATACAGTACAGCAAAAATTTTAAAAAATCGTGTTATGTGTATGTTGTGTGTGTATACTGAATGAATTTTTATGTGTGCAAATAATAATTTGATTATCTTTCACAGTTTTATTTCATTTACCTCTAAAATGTGGGAGATTTTATTGGGTCACCCTGTATTATAGGATTGCAGTTCATCAGTGCTTTTAAATAAAAATAAGGAAAAAAATAATTTAACGAAATGATTGCCTCCAAGTTGCATTTTAAAGCCATCTGCCATTTGAGAAGCAGATTTTATAATAACATGTAATTGCGTCTCCTCTGATCTGAAAAACTTAAAACAATATGAGCGCATTACTAATATACAGGTTGCTCTGTCAGTATGTGATACAATCTACAACATGAATGCTTCTCATATCGACCGGTGTCATTCCATGTACCACATCATAACAGGTTGTCGTCAGTCTTCACTCATCACTGGTCACCACTTCTGCAAATTCTCATACTGGTTTGGAGTGCGTCAAATCCAGTTTATTGATGGTACCATTTTGGCTGCATGAATCTGCAACAATTTGTGTGCTTCAGCTTTGGCAATATCTCTGCAGATCATGATGATCCTGACTCCCGTGAGGCACCACTACAAACCCTGAGTAACCATTATGTAACAGTTGAGATTAAATGATCATGCCTTGGCTCTTGCGTACTTCCTGTGGAGATTCTATCTAGTTATTGTGTGGTTTACAGAACTACCGTACATTTTTGCAAGTCCCACCCAATGTGAGTAGCATGGTGGTGTACTGGCTAGCATAGCCTCCTCAGAACAAGAAGGTCCTGGCTTCGACAAGGGTGTTTCTGTGCTTGTGTGGGTTTTCTCTTGGTAAACTGGTTTCCTCCAACCATCCAAACACATTCACATTCAGCAAATTAGTTGTTCTATGTATGGTTGTTTGTGTGCTTCCCTTTGAAGCTCTGGCTTCCACATGACCATAGTAGTAGAATTGGTTCAGCAAATGACTAAGAGTAGACCGAATGTGATGCCTTCCTCTTATAGATAAATCTGATTCTACCCTTTGTTTAACCACGCCTGTAATGATAACTATTTTGTCCTGAAGTCTTGCCATGGAAGTCAGTGGCAACTGTCCAAAGAAATAAGCCTTAACACAGGACGCTGATGGAAAAGGATGGAACATGTTATATTTTTCAGTCTAAAAAAATCTCCGAAGAGGATTCATATTTAAATATGTCATATTCATTAGGTTTCTGTCCATGGCTCAATTTAAAAAGGTTATATCTTCATAGTTGGCTTCATCTGTCCCACACTACTGAAGTAACACAGCATACAGTAGTGCTACATAGACCTTATGCAGATGTTCGGTCTGCCTCACTGTAAACAGTACTAGTCCTTCTCAAAAAATTAGCATATTGTGACAAAGTTCATTATTTTCTGTAATGTACTGATAAACATTAGTCTTTCATATATTTTAGATTCATTACACACAACTGAAGTAGTTCAAACCTTTTATTGTTTTAATATTGATAATTTTGGCAAAAAAGTAAAGAAAAACCAAAAATTCCTATCTCAAAAAATTAGCATATTTCATCCGACCAATTAAAAAAAAGTGTTTTTAATAAAAAAAAAAAAGTCAACCTTCAAATAATGATGTTCAGTTCTGCACTCAATACTTGGTCAGGAATCCTTTTGCAGAAATGACTGCTTCAATGCGGCGTGACATGGAGGCAATCAGCCTGTGGCACTGCTGAGGTGTTATGGAGGCCCAGGATGCTTCGATAGCGGCCTTAAGCTCATCCACAGTGTTGGGTCTGGTGTCTCTCAACTTTCTCTTCACAATATCCCACAGATTCTCTATGGGCTTCAGGTCAGGAGAGTTGGCAGGCCAATTGAGCCCAGTAATACCATGGTCAGTAAACCATTTATCAGTGGTTTTGGCACTGTGAGCAGGTGCCAGGTCGTGCTGAAAAATGAAATCTTCATCTCCATAAAGCTTTTCAGCAGATGGAAGCATGAAGTGCTCCAAAATCTCCTGATAGCTAGCTGCATTGACCCTGCCCTTGATAAAACACAGTAGACCAACACCAGCAGCTGACATGGCACCCCAGACCATCACTGACTGTGGGTACTTGACACTGGACTTCAGGCATTTTGGCATTTCCTTGTCCCCAGTCTTCCTCCAGACTCTGGCACCTTGATTTCCGAATGACATGCAAAATTTGCTTTCATCCGAAAAAAGTACTTTGGACCACTGAGCAACAGTCCAGTGCTGCTACTCTGTAGCCCAGGTCAGCCGCTTCTGCTGCTGTTTCTGGTTCAAAAGTGGCTTGACCTGGGGAATGCGGCACCTGTAGCCCATTTCCTGCACACGCCTGTGCACGGTGGCTCTGGATGTTTCTACTCCAGACTCAGTCCACTGCTTCCACACAGGTCCCCCAAGGTCTGGAATTGGCCCTTCTTTCACTTTTTCCTTCCCACAGACGTCCCACTGAGGTGGCTTGATCGAGCACTCTGGGAACAGCCTATTCGCTCAGAGATTTCTTTCTGTGTCTTACCCTCTTGCTTGAGGGTGTCAATGATGGCCTTCTGGACAGCAGTCAGGTCGGCAGTCTTACCCATGATTGCGGTTTTGAGTAATGAACCAGGCTGGGAGTTTTTAAAAGCCTCAGGAATCTTTTGCAGGTGTTTAGAGTTAATTGGTTGATTCAGATGATTAGATTAATAGCTCGTTTACACTACCTGAACATCATATGCTCATTTTTTGAGATAGGAATTTTGGGTTTTCATGAGCTGTATGCCAAAATCATCAGAATTAAAACAATAAAAAACCTGAAATATTTCAGTTGGTGTGCAATGAATCTAAAATATATGAAAGTTTAATTTTTATCAGTACATTACAGAAAATAATGAACTTTATCACAATATGCTAATTTTTTGAGAAGGACTAGTGTATGTTGGTCATCTTGCTCTCATAACACACATCTATGGGCACAAAATTCTTGCACACACTTTACAATGTGGTGGTCTGGATTTATCCACAGCTAATCCCTGAGGGAGGGTTCGAAACCACTGGCTCACTGTGCATTAAGCTACTTTCCAGAAACAGCCTGTCTCCGGCATGTCGTACTCCCAGTGAAATCACATTAACAGTGCTCGCTCCGAAAGCACAGACAACTCTGAAGCAAGAATACTGTTCAAAAAGTCAAAAGGAGAAAATTAGGCTTGTGCTAAGTCTCTAATTTATAAAGATAAAATATGGAGAGCTTTTATGCCCATTCTGTATATTTTTTGCAACCATATCCAAATTAATTTAATCAAACCCAGTCTTCAATTTTCTTGTTTACCAGTTTGTTAAACTCGCCGGTAATTTGTAAACTTCACTTATTTTTATCAATTTGACCGACTTGGTGTTGCAGTAAGTAGGTAAAGGTAAGGTAAGTCTGTTGGGATTTTTTCAGCCGAGCATAGTGGCTCATCAGGCCGGTGCTTATCCCCGGTTTCCGTAGCGTGAAGCGACTAGGAGTACAACTCCTCCTGGATGGGACGCTAGTATATTTTTCTGGTACCCATTTATACTGCCGGGTGAACAGAGGCACACTCGTGGTTAAGACCTTTCCCAGGGGTCTTAGAACTGGGATTCGAGCACACAACCTCCCGATCATGAGTACAGTACCCTCACCACTACACCACTGACCCCACTGCAGTAAGTAGTGTTGTCAAATGACATTTTCAGGGTTTCTGCGTTGATCTGTCCTGTTGACTTTATTTCTTTTTCCAAACTGATGAATCTTATTAATTATGCGTGAGAGGCTGAAACTTATCTCAGGGGGTTTTCACCATGAGCAGCTCACCAGTCCTTTGCAGAGCTACACATGGCAGTTTACACTCACAGTCACGCCTAGGGGCAATTTGAAAAAATCAATTAGCCTAATGTGCATGGTTTGGGACTCGGGGAGGAAAATGAAGCACCTGCAAGAAATCCATACAAGCACAAGGACAACATGCGAACTCTACACAGAAACATCCAAGCTGAGCCTGGGCCTCAAATCCACCAACAGCTTGCCGTGAGGCCGATGCGTTTATCACTATGCCACTGTACTGCCCCAGTATTTATGAAATGAATATTTAAAATAACAATTTAAAATATAAAATAGGGTTTTGTCATTTGTAGTAAATAGTCAATTGAATTAAATTGTTATTTTTATACCCCTTTGTTGTACCAATATATTTTATTGTTTTGTATTTTTGGAGTTTAAAAAGACTCCAGTATACTCTTTTTTACATGTCTTCTTCTTCTTCTTCGTTTCCTTTCAGCTTTTCTCTTCAGGGGTCGCCACAGCGAATCATCTGCCTCCATCTCACCCTATCCTTTGCATCTTCTTCACTTACACCAACGACCTTCATGTCCACCTTCTCCGCATCCATGAATCGTCTCTTTGGTCTTCCTCTGGGCCTTCTGCCTGGTCGTTCCAACCTCAGCATCCTACTACCAATATACTCACTATCCCTCCTCTGTACATGTCCAAACCATCTCAATCCAGCCTCTCTGACTTTGTCTCCAAAACGTCTTACACGGGCTGTCCCTCTGATGTACTCATTCCTGATTTTATCCTTCCTCCAGCTCTGCCTCCTGTCTTTTCCCCAGCGCCACTGTTTCTAAACCATACAACATCGCTGGCCTCAACACCATCTTGTACACTTTTCCTTTCATTCTTGCTGATACCCTCCTATCACACATCACACCGGACACTTTTCTCCAACCATTCCAACCTGCCTGCACACGCTTCTTCACAACTCTAACAGTATGATATGTGATAATACAGCACAATGATGTGCTAGGTTCTTTATTGTCATTAAATTTGCAACGTCATTCTATTTTTGTTTAATTAAAAAAATACTGATCATTTAATAAGGGTTGTTAAAGAACTTAAAATACTTGGTGTCCAATATGAAATTTAAATAATTGTTTACTTAATGATGGACCAACTAGAATTTTTATTAATATATATTATTATAATTGTTTCAAGACAATTTCTCATTTATGATTGGTGGAAAGCCATTAAATAATTTTTGACAGTCTTCTACAAATAAAATTAAATATTTAATTAAAAATATTAAAGGATAAATGATTATTGCATAGTTGACGTTTTTACTTTAAATATATTTTGAATGATTAAGAAAACAATTATTGAATTTGGTTTTCATGTGGTATGGAGATTTGTTCAGGCTTGGAGGGTGTTGTCTGTGAAAACAACCCCTTCACAAAATAATTATACTGTAACACAATAATTATATTTAATTATATAATGTTAAATGATATAATAAACTTATATCGCACTCGCTATATCTCACGATAAAAAGGAACATTGATATCCAAAAAAACAAGTCTCTGTACCTCTGTTACCTGTCTGTGACCAGTTCAAAAGAGATATCATCATATTATAATGCCATGCTAATTTATTCTGGAATAGGTTGTAGGGAGGCTTGAGCCCAGAGCATTGTAGGCTCCACACACACACACACACACACACACACACACACACACACACACACACACACACACACACACAGCATTATATAACAAATAGGTCGTAGGGAGGCTTGAGCCCAGAGCATTATAGGCTCCACACACACCCCCCACACACACACGCACCCCCACACACACACACCCCCCACACACACACACACACGCACCCCACACACACACACACATGCACACACACACACGCACACACACACACACACACACACACACACACAAACACACACAAACACACAGCATTATGTAACAAATAGACACAAGTTTTTAATGACACACACAAGATACAGTATAGGTCAAAACAAACCCTGAGAGAAAATTTTCTTTGTTAATCGTTTATTCCACAAAAATGTCAATAGATGTAATTTTCTTCACTGGAGAAAGTTCAGCTTTGTTCATCATAGCTGGTATCCCCTCTTTTAGCAGCAATAATTGCTTTGTGGGTGTTTTGCATAATTGTCCAGTCCACCAATGTCTGACACTGGCTTGCTGACATTTTTGTCTTCTTTTCCTTAAGTTGCAAGATGTTTGAGTGCTTTCTTGCATGTGTTGCGTGTGTTTTCTTGTCTCTCCATTCCCAAGGCTTCAAGTCTGGACTTTGAGGTTATTCCGGCTACTGTTTCTTCTTTTTGAGCCATTCCTTTGTAGAAGAGTGTCAGCTTAATGCTATAACTGATTCACAGGGTTTTTGACATGACAGTTGCTGACCACCTAAATACTGAATATGGCACATCGACTGTTAATGCTCTACTTTTTAAGTCACATATTTTCCATAAAGTTTGGACTGCTGACCTTCTCCATGGTGCAGCTGTAACCTAATGCTTAGAGAAGCAACTTTGGGACCAAAAGGTCACTGGTTCGATTCCCGGAACCAGAAGAAAATAAAGTGTGGTGCTGGGGGGAGTGAGCAACATCTTCCCTTCTTCCACAAATGGCTGAAGTGCCCTTGAGCAAGGCACCTAACTGTATGTGGAAGCCCACAACTTCAAGAGTGTGTGTGTGTGTGTGTGTGTGTGTGTGTGTGTGTGTGTGTGTGTGAGTTATATAATAAGCTTGACTTGAACTCATAAATGTTGAGTGCTTGATGGGAGGGGTGGACATGGACTCTCTAAAGGTGTTGTCGCACCGCTATGTCCTATCCTCTGACATTACTTCTCCCTTATGTATCTTCCTCACGCCGGTCCCAAGCCCGGATAAATGCAGAGGGTTGCGACAGGAAGGGCATCCGGCATAAAACTTCTGCCAAAATTCTCATGCAAATGATCAAAACGAAATTTTTACCAGATCGATCGAGGCCAGGTTTAACAACGACCGCCATCAGTGCTGTTAACCAACAGGGTGCTGGTGAAAATTGGACTACTGTTGGTCAAAAAAAGGGAGGCGGGAGGCGTGTCCGTAGGCGCAGAGAGAAGAGAAAAGGCGTGAGTTTAGGACTGAGAGTAGGGACTTTGAATGTTGGAACTATGACAGGAAAAGGTAGAGAGCTGGCTGACATGATGCAGAGGAGGAAGGTGGACATACTGTGTGTTCAGGAGACCAGGTGGAAAGGTAGCAAGGCTAGAAGCATAGGATCAGGGTTTAAGCTGTTTTTTTCATGGTGTAGATGGGAAGAGAAATGGAGTAGGAGTCATCTTGAAGGAGGAGTTTGTCAGGAATGTGTCGAGAAGTGAAAAGAGTGTCAGACAGAGTGATGAGTCGCAAGTTAGAAATTGAAGGTGTGATGGTCAATGTTGTTAGTGCTTCTGCCCCAAAGGCAGGATGTGAGCTAGAAGAGAAGGAGCGATTCTGGAGTAAGTTAGATGAAGTGATGCAGAGTACTCCTAGAGGTGAAAGAGTGTTCATTGGTGCAGACTTCAATGGATATGTTTGTGCAGGCAACAAAGGGGACAAGGAAGTGATGGGCAGGTTTGGTATCCAGGACAGGAACGCAGAAGGAGAGATGTTGGTTGATTTGCAAAAAGGATGGAGATGGCTGTGGTGAATACTTTATTCCAGAAGAGACAGGCGCATAGGGTGACTTATGAAAGTGGAGGTAAGAGCACACAGGTAGACTACATCTTGTGTAGGCGATGTAATTTGAAGGAAGTCAGTGACTGCAAAGTAGTAGTGTGTGAGAGTGTTGCCAAACAGCATAGGATGGTGGTGTGCAGGACGATGCTGATGGTGAGGAAGGTGAAAAAGGCAAAGGCAGAGCAGAAGACAAAGTGGTGGAAGCTGAAAAAGGAAGAGTGTCATGTGGTCTTCAAGTAGGAGTTGAAACAGGCTTTGGGTGGTCAGGAAGTGCTTCCAAAGATGAATGGACAAGCACAGCCAATGTGATCAGGGAGACAGGTAGGAGAGTACTTGGTATGTCCTCTGGAAGGAAAGTAGAGTGCTAGATTGAGATAGTTTGGACATGTACAGAGGAGGAATAGTGAGTATATTGGTAGTAGGATGCTGAGGTTGTAACCCCAGGGAGAAGGCCCCGAGGAAGACCAAAGAGAAGATAGGGTGAGATGGAGGCAGATCATTTGCTGTGATGACCCCTGAAGGGAACAGCCGAAAGGAAAAGAAGAAGAAAAATAGTTTATAATTTTGGGTTTTATAGATGGCATAAAAAGCAAAATTATTTGTCCAAAGCTTACAGCAATATATTACTAATAAATAAAGTAAACTGATAAATTATTTACATTACTGATATAAAATGAGGTCTTCAAGTATAGAAAACCAAATAATATATAAAGTACAGTTGGCCCCAAACTTACGAGGACCCCTGTGTACGAAATCCCCGGGATATGAAAAACATTTTCCTAAGTTTCTGTCACTAAGATACGAAACAACCCCCTCTTACGAAAAGAAATTCAAAATTCAAACGCGTCAATCAAAATTTCACACGAGTCGCTCTCTCATTGGCTGTCTCTCAACTCTCAACATCCTGCCCGGCTGGCCTCCCAGATAGAGACAGAAGGAAGCTTCACTCTTTAGATTTTATTTTAGTTTTAAAATTGTTTTAATTCAATGCATTTGAGCTCATCTGGAATGCCGATCCCTCAAGGAATCAAATTAAAGTTGAGTTTGTCAAGCAGGGAATGCGCTTTGAATTTATGTCTTGTGGGCGTGGCCCGCAGAGCGCGCGAGAGAAATAGATAGATAGAGAGAGAGAGAGAGAGAGAGAGAGAGAGAGAGAGAGAGAGAGAGAGAGAGAGAATGAGAGAGGAAGGAATAATGCTTTAGTTTTTAGTTGCATTTTTAAGTTGTTTTAATTCAGTGAATGGTCAAGCAGGGAATGCGCTTTGAATTCTTGTCTTCTGGGCGTGGCCCGCAGTGTGCGCGAGAGAGATAGATAGATAGAGAGAGAGAGGGAGAGAGAGAGAGAGAGAGAGAGAGAGAGAGAGAGAGAGAGAGAGAGAGAGAGAGAGAGAGAGAGAGAAAGGGGGGGTGTTAATAAAAAATGTTTAATAATGGTTTAATTAATAAATATGTTAATAAAATGGTTTAATATGTTAATAAAATGTTTAAACGGTTTAATAAATAATTTTCTTTTACTTTTAACACTTACTTCATAATAAATTGGTGTACTTTTATCATTTTTAAAGGGTTTATGGGGTTTCTCCAGTCCATAGACTGGAGCCTTGGAACGAATTCGGCTTTTAATTTCGTAAGTTGGGGGCCGACTGTATATAAAAATAAAATAACAAGACGAGATAAGAACAAGTATAGACAATATATTGTTATGCATGGTGTGTGTGTGTGTGTGTGTATGTGGGACCCAGAGATGCAGAAAAGAAAGTACAAATGATTTATTAAACACTAGGGATAGTAAATTACGGGAATACTAAGTCAAGGGAACTGGTCAAGCAAGAACCAGGGGTCAAAGAGAAAGCCGAGGAGCAGAATCACGGGGAAAACAATCTTCTGACATCGGAGGGAAGCGCACCGTTCCCATTTATAGCTGGCTGCTTGCTGATTGCAGATAGGGACCAGGTGCGCGCTGCTTGGAACTCGCCTACCAGCAACCACCACGCCCCTCGCCAGCGCCTGCAATGATTAAAGAAGAGTTAATTCCGCCAGCCAGCACAGACCATAACATATATAAAATAAAAATTTGGTAACATTTAGTTAGACAAATGTAGAATAACAAACACAATGAATAAAATAAATAAATAAACAAATAAAGTAAAATAAATAAAAATACCCTGAATAGGTGTCGTTGAAATCAAAGGTCGCCCATAAAGTTTAGAAAAACGTATTACCAACAAGATTCTTACAATTTCACAGAAAAAAGTTATATTAAAAAAGTGTTTATTTAAATCAATAGATATACTGTTGTATTTTCTTCTTTTTTTCCTTTTGGTTTTTTCCTTTTTTCAGGGGTCGCCACGGTGAATCATCTGATTCACACGTTTGATCTGGTTCATAGGTTTTCACGTCGGATGCCCTGACTGACACAACCCTTTAGCAAGGGACAGAAACATGCTGACGGCTTTGCAGCTCCTCTTTGCGAAAGTCAGTTCTTTTACATGAACCATAGACAGTGAGAGACATGGTCGGCCTTCGATAACCCAGTTTGCTGCACTGGGGCGGGACAGTGACAACCTTGTGGAGAGTAGGATTCGAACTCCAACTCTAGGATCAGTGATCCAGCACCCTGTACAATAATACTGGTAAATACAGAGTTACATGATAGTCAATAATTCAATTATGGAAATAGAAATGAAGACTCATACTCTTCTCTGGTTTTCCTCCAAGAATGGGCAACTACAGCACAATTTCAGGCTACATTTTTCTTGAATTCCTATTTATTCAATATACCTGTAGATGGTATTATTGAGATTTCCATGTACTTGACCGTATGTTTCCTACATTGTCTAGTTAATGACTTCTGCACTGAGCTTGCATCAGAGGAAACCTCTCTAGTGTCTCAAGAACGCTTGCTAGTTCCTTTAGCACAGGTTGCACATCGTAATGTGTTAAAGTCTAACAAAGTGTCCAGGAGGAATGACTAAGGTTTTGATCTTTGTAAAAAAGGCTGAAAGTTCAGTAAAGGAAACAAAAATTAATTCATGCATGATCACAGTCCTTCTGCACAACATCACTATATTGTCAACACTAGAGTTTCTAAATCTTTCTTGATGGTTATTGTGTTAAATCGACTGTAGCTCTGATAATCTGCCTGTTCCTATTCTACACAGTTTGTGTACTATAAGGACTGAGTTGATGGGGAATTAAAATAACAATGCTTCTTCCTATTATACACCGTTAATCTTTAATCTTACTGTGAACACTTCCTCAAGTGTGAGGGGTTGGCTCATGTTCGCAACGGCAGAGAACCTGCTGAGCGTTTACTTCTGTGATGTGTCTTTGAATTTGAAAAACAAACTATTTCTAGCATGTTTGGGTGAGTATCATTTAAAATATACATAGTAAATACATGATTTAACATGATCCAAAACTTTCTCTACCAATGTGTGTTAAACTTATTTAAGTTAACACATACCAGTATAATGTATGTGTTGTTTTGTATTTTTATACTTATATCTTGATTATTGCATTCCATTCTGAGAAGCTAAAACCCAAATAAACAGTAATCTAGAGAGATTAATAGATGGTTGTAGAAAAAAGTTATGAGAAATGTGTTTGGACTGTGGAAAGAAACTGGAGTATCCAGAAGAAATTTATGGAAACACAGAGAGAAGATGTAAATTCCACATATAGAAAGCCTGAGCCCTGGAAGCCAACCCAGGATCCTCTTCTTGTAAGGCGGCTAACCACAATTTCTTACAAAATTTTATTCATTCATTCATTTCCTGAACAGCTCAATCCTAATTAGGGTCACAGGAAGGTTGATGTCCATCTCAGCCAACTCTGGGAGTACACCCTGGACAGCTTGCCAGGCCATCTCAGGGCAGAAACACGCTGACGGCTATGCAGCCTACTCATGAAGTCCGCAATGGTTCTTTTACGGCCTCTCACCATAGACAGTGGTCAGCCTTTGACAACCCAGTTAGCTGCACTGGGAAGACAGCAATGACACGGTGTTGAAAGTGAAGTTCTAACCCTGACCCTGGGATTAGTAATCCAGCACCTTACCACCGGAGCCACCACTGCATGAAAATTTATATATATATATATATATATATATATATATATATATCTTCTTCTTCTTCTTCTCTTTCAGCTTTTTCCCTTTCTCGGGAGTCGCCACAGCGAATCATGTGATTCGCACATTTGATTTGGCAGAGGTTTTTACGTCGGATGCTCTTCCTGTCACAACCCTTGAGCAAGGGACAGAAACACGCTGACGGCTTTGCAGCCTACTTTTTACGAAAGTCAGCAATGGTTCTTTTACATGCCTCTCACCATAGACAGTGACAGACATGGCCCGCCTTTGATAACCCAGTTAGCTGCACTGGGTATATATATATATATATGTGTATATATATATATATATATATATATATATATATATATATATATATATATATATATATATATATATATGCTGTAAAAACTTAATAAATACTCTGTATGTATGTGTGTGTATGTATGTATATATATATATATATATATATATATATATATATATATATATATATATATATACATACACACAGAGTATTTATTAAGTTTTAGAGTAGAAGGAGGATATTGATAAGTAGGGGTGGAAATTCTTTGAAGCAAGCATGGGGATGAGGGTGTCCCCTCCCGCACGGGGGTCTGGGGGCCACCGTGAGAAATTTTTTTTAAAATTCATGTGTTCTGTGGTGCATTCTGGGCCCATATTTATGACAAAATCAGACAAGCTAGAAGCAAATTAACTAATAATATAATATAATAATATAATATACTATATATAATATAATAATAACTAATAATTAATATAAACTAAAAGTATATATTATAAAAAATAGTATTTGTTACAAGAATAGACCTACTTCTTAAAGGAAAGTGCACAAAACTTCTTATTTTAAAAATCTAACAGTTACCTGACTAACATAGAACATTTTGTGAATCAAACTGCAACTCTAATCTGTCAAAACTGTTGATGTAATATCATTTTAGGATTAATAAGATTAGACTATTAGAATAAGATTAGGCTAGTTTAGTTGGGGGCTAGTTTTCACTATTATCACTCAGTGCAATCAAGAAATAATTTGTGTACGGACATGACATAAAACTTTACCTATTTCATGAGATACGGATGTTTCCGAAACAGTGGAATCATCGGTCTTGAGTCGCTTCCACAATGTATTGAATGTTGGTTGTTTAGATCTACTTCGCTTCGGCGCCATGCTTGTCGGTACAACTCACATCAGTTTGGACTATATTTTGCCTGGGTTTGTACGACCCGTCACAATCTAAATCTACACGGGAGCACAGGCAAATGGCGGCACGTATATAAAAAGCACCGCACTTTTAAATGAGGTAGCATATTGCACCATGGGATATCAGAAGTGACTCCATTGAGAAACTATCAAAACAAGTGATCGTGTTGTCAAGTACACAGCTTAACAAAGCCATGAGAATGTTTTTATTAAAGATTATTATAATGTTATTAAATATTATTATTTACTAGTATATACAAGTATATAGTTGGCCCCCAACTTATGAAATTAATCCGTTCCAGAGCCCTTTTTGTATTGTGGGATTTCGTAAGTAGGGGTCGCATCTTACATGTTAAACACCTAATTCGTTCCAAAGCTCCAGTCTTTGGACTGGATAAACCCCATAAAACACTTTAAAAATCATAAAAGTACATTAATTTTGTATGAAATATGTGTTAAAAGTAAAAGAAAATTATTTATTAAACCATTTAAACATTTTTACTAACACACACACACACACACACACACACACACACACACACACACACACACACACACACACACACAGACACAGAGACTGTCTCTCTCTCTCTCTCTCTCTCTCTCTCTCTCTCTCTCTCTTTACGCCTTTGCACGCTGCAGGCCACGGACACAAGACGTGGAATTCAAAGCGCATTCCCTGCTTGACCATTTACTGAATTAAAACAACTTAAAAACTTAACTAAAAACTAAAGCGTTATTCCTTCTGTCTCTCTCTCTCTCTCTCTCTCTCTCTCTCTCTCTCGCTCTCTCTCTCTCAGGCCACGCCCACAAGACGTGAATTCAAAGCGCATTCCCTGCTTGACAAACTCAACTTTAATTTGATTCCTTGAGGGATCGGAATTCCAGATGAGCTCAAATGCGCCCACATTTATTAAACATTAACTGAATTAAACAACTTAAAAAACGAAAGTAAAAACTAAAGAGTGACGCTTCCTTCTGTCTCTATCTGGGAGGCCAGCGGGGCGGGATGTTGAGAGACAGCCAATGAGAGAACAACTCGCTCGTTGTGTTAAATTTTGATTGGCGCGTTTGAATTTTGAATTTCTTTTCGTAAGAGGGGGTTGTCTCCTATCTCGGGGACGGAAACTCATGAAAATGTTTTTCGTACACAGGGGTCATTCGTAAGTTGGGGGCCGACTGTATACATATGATGTTAATAATAATAATAATATTGACCATTAATATCACCAATGTCATGAAAAGTCATTAAAAATAATTTAAGATGTCAATAAAATAAAGAGTTTCAGGTATGTGACAAAATATGGAACATATAAAATATATAGTTCTGTATGTAGTTTGCATAATAATGCAGCCGTGGGGGGGCACAAGCAGTGTGTAAAAGTAAAACAAATGCCAAATAAAATATGCGAATCACAAGAAAGAATGACATACCGGATCGGTCGAGGCCCGGGTTAACAACGACCACCATCAGTGCTGTCAACCAAAAGGGTGCTGATGGAAATTGGACTACTGTTGGTCGAAGACATCGAAGAAGGAGAGGCGGGAGGCGTGTCCGTAGGCAGAGAGAGAAGAGGAAAGGCATGTGTAGGAGATGTAATTTGAAGGAAGTCAGTGACTGCAAAGTCATAGCGGGTGAGAGTGTTGCCATAGGACTGTGGTGTGCAGGATGATGCTGATGGTGAGGAAGGTGAAGAAGTCAAAGGTAAAGCAGAAGACAAAGTGGTGGAAGCTGAAAAAGGAAGCGTGTCGGTTTGTCCTCAAGGAGGAGTTGAAACAGGCTTTGGGTGGTCAGAAAGTGCTTCCAGATGACTGGACAACTACAGCTAATGTGATCAGGGAGACAGGTAGGAGAATACTTGGTGTGTCATCTGGAAGAAAAGTAGATAAGGAGACTTGGTGGTGGAATGAGGAAGTGCAGGAGTGTGTACAAAGGAAGAGGTTAGCTAAGAAGAAGTGGGACATAGAGAAAACCGAAGAGAGTAAACAGGAGTACAGGGAGACACAGCGTAAGGCAAAGGTAGCACTGTGAAAGGCCAAACAGAGCACGTATGATGACTTGTCTGCTCGGTTGGAAAGTAAAGAGGGAGAAAATGATTTATACAGGTTGGCACAGCAGAGAAATAGAGATGGGAAGGACGAGCAGCAAGTTAGATTGATAAAGGACAGAGAGGGAAATGTATTGACTGATGTCAGAAGTGTGCTGGGAAGATGGCAAGAGTACTTTGAAGAGCTGATGAATGAGGAAAATGAGAGAGAGCAAAGAGTAGAAGAGGTGACTTTTGAGGACCAGGAAGTAGCAAAGATTAGTAAGGGTGAAGAGGATGAAGAATGGAAAGGCAGTTGGTCCTGATGACATACCGGTGGAGGTATGGAAGTGTCTAGGAGAGGTAGCAGTAGATTTTCTGACAAGACCATTCAACAAGATCTTAGAGAGTGAGAGGATGCCAGAGGAATGGAGGAGGAGTGTGCTGGTGCCCATTTTTAAGAACAAGGGAGATGTGCAGAGTTGTGGCAACTACAGAGGGATAAAGTTGATGAGCCATACGATGAAGTTATGGGAAAAAATAGTGGAAGCTAGACTAAGGGCAGAGGTCAGCATTTGAGAACAACAGTTTGGTTTCATGCCAAGAAAGAGCACCACGGATGCAGTGTTTGCCTTGAGGATGTTAATAGAGAAGTACAGAGAAGGTCAGAAGAAGCTGCATTGTGCCTTTGTGGATCTGGAGAAAGCATATGACAGGGTGCCGAGAGAGGAACTGTGGTATTGCATGAGGAAGTCTGGACTGGCAGAGAAGTATGTTAGAGTGGTGCAGGACATGTATGAGAGATGTAAGACAGTGGTGAGGTGTGCTGTCGGTGTGACAGAAGAGTTCAAGGTGAAGGTGGGACTGCATCAAGGGTCAGCTCTGAGCCCCTTCTTGTTTGCTATGGTGATGGACAGGCTGACAGACGAGGTTAGACAAGATTCCCCATGGACTATGATGTTTGCAGATGACATTGTGATCTGTAGTGAGAGCAGAGAACAAGTGCAGGAAAATCTAGAGAGGTGGACGTATGCCCTGGAAAGGAGAGGAATGAAGATTAGCCTCAGTAAGACAGAATACATTGTGCATGAATGACAAGGACCCAAGAGGAACGGTGAGGTTACAGGGAGCAGAGATAAGAAAGGTGGAGGATTTTAAGTACTTAGGCTCAACAATCCAGAGCAATGGAGAGTGTGGAAAAGAGGTGAAGAAGCGTGTGCATGCAGGTTGGAATGGTTGGAGAAAAGTGTCCAGTGGTGTGATGTGTGATAGGAGGGTATCGGCAAGAATGAAAGGAAAAGTGTACAAGACAGTGTTGAGGACAACGATGTTGTATGGTTTAGAAACTGTGGCCCTGAGGAAAAGACAGGAGGCAGAGCTGAAGGTAGCAGAGATGAAAATGTTGAGGTTCTCTTTGGGAGTAACGAGGATGGATAGGATTAGGAATGAGCACATCAGAGGGACAGCACATATAAAATGTTTTGGAGACAGTCAGAGAGGCTAGATTGAGATGGTTTGGACATGTACAGAGGAGGGATAGTGAGTATATTGGTAATAGGATGCTGAGGCTGGAACTACCAGGCAGAAGGCCTAGAGGAAGACCAAAGAGACGATTCATGGATGTGGTGAGGGAGGACATGAAGGTCGTTGGTGGAAGAGAAGTAGATGCAAAGGATAGGGTGAGATGGAGGCAGATGATTCGCTGTGGCGACCCCTGAGGGGAAAAGCCGAAAGGAAAAGAAGATGTAGTTTGCATGATGCCTTCAATTTTTTCATGTCCATGTATTTTTATATAGGTGGGAAAAGACCATTTTAAAAAAGTTTTCCTCAGAGTTAATTATTAAAGGATCTCTTAATTTGTATTCACAATTGTTCAAAGTACTCACTGCAAAAAAAAAAAAAAAAAAAAAAAAAAAATATATATATATATATATATATATATATATATATATATATATATATATATATATATATATATATATATATATATATATATATTCACTCCTGGTTTGGTTGCTTCACGCTACGGAAACCGGGGATAATATGAGCCACTAAGCCATATGAGCCACTCGGCTCTGGTGTAAAAACCCAGCAGACTTTACCTACCCTATATATATATATATATATATATACATATATATATGTATACACCCACATCACAGCAGTGGTAGTCCAGTGGATAGGGCACAGGATCGCTGATCCTAAGATTGGGGGTTCGAGTCCCCACAAGGTTGTCACTGACCCTCCAGTGCAGCTAACTGGGTTATCAAATGCGGGCCATGTCTGTCACTGTCTATGGTGAGAGGCATGTAAAAGAACCATTGCTGACTTTCGTAAAGAGTAGGCTGCAAAGCTGTCAGCGTGTTTGTGTCCCTTGCTAAAAGGGTTGCGACAGGAAGGGCATCCTACGTAAGAACCTCTGCCAAATCAAATGTGCGAATCAGATGATTCACTGTGGCGACTCCCAAGAACGGGAAAAAGGCGATAGAAAAGAAGGAGACTGTATACACACACACACACACACACATATATATATATATATATATATATATATATATATATATATATATATATATATATATATATATATATATATATATATATACTAGTGTATATATTTATAGTGGTACCTCGTCTGTTCAGTTTAATCTGAGGGGAGTTTGTAAGCCAAAAAGTTCACGTAGATAAAATGAAACAATTATTCCCATTAAAAATAACAGAAAGCCAATTAATCTGTTCCAACCCCCTCCCAAACTCATATAACCTGACACAAACATGTATATTTGACCTAATATGTTAAAGGTAAATATGAAAAACAAGAAATATTTCATAATAATAATAATACATCTACATTAAAATTAATAATGATTAATAATAAATAATAATAAAACAAGAATAAACCATAAGTCAACTAACCCTTCCGATCATCAACTGCAGTGAAGATGTCACGTGGGCAGGCAGGAGGTGATGCATAACAGAGGAGGAGGAGGAGGAGAATTTTGTGCGTGTACACACTATGAATGCCAGCAAAGAAAGGCTCGTGGTAAGCTCCCACAAGACCAGTGCTTCTTAAATGATGGGGTGTGTCCCCCTGGGGGGACGGTGTGATGCTCGGGGGGCACATATGACCCTGGGGAACATACTTTATTGCAATACTGTACTAGAATTAAGTGTAATTGCGTATCCTCCACAGTAGTTGGCAGTAGCACTCTCATTGTTTCGCTTTTGGTGTAGGGAAAAGGCACCGAGCAAATGATATGAAGTGCAGTAAACACTATAGTCACGCATGGTGCACTGTGGGGGGCATGAAATGTTTTTTTTCTTTCTAGAGGTGGCGTCACAGAAAATAATTGAGAAACACTGCACAAGGCATTCTCAGAGCACGAAGGAATACACGTGGAAGAATATGAGGCTAATCAACCCGGAAAAGACGTTTTGAGGAGAGCTCGTAAAGTTAATTATTGCTCGTTGGATGGAGCAGATTTTTGGTGGGATCGAAGGTCGTATCATTGAAAAATCGTTATAAGGGAGACTTGTTAGATGAGGTACCACTGTGTGTATATATCTATATCTATATCTATATCTATATATATATATATATATATATATATATATATACATACATACAATATAGTAGTATATAAAATAGCAGAAAATATTTTTTAAATTAGCATTCAACTAAATAGATACATTCAGTTAAGCATACTACTGTATGTGCGGTGTATTTTGGTGAGGGTTTTTTTACGTTTAGTCAATATTCTTTGTTATTCATATTACATCCCATAATTTATAACCAAAGTACTTAAAGCTGCATGAGCCTGGTGGGAGGGGAAGTTTTGTAACTTCTGCTTTAGGTCTTGTTGTGTTTGAAAATTAATTACGGTGTCACTTCACCAGTGCAAATTTCTACAAAGGATCTGTACTTGATATTAAAGGTATGAGAACAGAAAAGCACCTTTTCTATTTTTGTTTGTATCACCACAGTATCCTGAATATGTTTTTTTATGGACAATTTCAAGCTCCGTATCATGTTATTGACTATTACACAATCTAAAATGATTGTTATATATTGCACGATTCCATTTTATTCTGTACAGTATACTGTATTTCTTATTGAAGGCAGCATGGTGGCATAGCGGTTAACACATCTGCCTGACAGAAAGAAGGTCCTAACTTTGAGCTCCATTGCCAGTAATGAAATTTGTGTTTGTGGAGTTCACATGTTCTCACTGTATTTATGTGGGTTTCCGTCAGGAACTCTGCTTTGTTCACACAGTGCAAGGACATGGACATTAGGATCAGTGCCTGTTCCAAATTGCTTCTAGAAGTGAATGGATGTGTGCCTCTGTGTGTTGGCCCTGGGCCACAGTGTACTCCGGCTTTGCCTGAAGTCGGCTGGGATGGGCTCCAACCTAAAGCAGTTTGGAAAATGGAATAAAATGAAAAATTTCTTGTTAAGAATTGTTGCTAGCTCCCGAGTAGTGCATCGACAAGGTGCGTGTCTATTAACCCAGGTATTGCAAGTTCAGGTTAATGCCACAGCCATCCGTGAACGGGAGTTCATGGGAGCTACTTCGTTATCACTGTCAATGATTGACAGCCAATCATGGGTGTCTGTGAGCTCATTCGTATGAGGGGCGAATAGTGCTTTCCCTCCGAATGTGTTAGACCACAACCGAATACACATGCACAGCAGTTCAAAAAGAAGCAGGTGGCTAGCATTTCTATATCATGGAGGGAGCATGTGCATGATTTCACCTTTTCCTTGTCACTGATGGTCGTGTGATAGGGAAAGCAATACCTGATGGGTGTGAACTAGATATGGCTAAAATTAGGGAGAAAATGGGGGGAAATACATTTTAAAGAATTGTTGCTGATTTATTATCTATAAAATTGTATATGTTAACAATGTGTCACATAGATTTTTACCAACTGAATTTTAACCATTCTTTTCAAAAACCTATTAATGACAAACCATTGCATCCCAAATATTGACATATGGTGCTTGATTATTGTCTTTTTTAGGAGTGATTCAACCAGCAATGGGACAACAGAGACAGTCCTACCAATCGAATACAGGATCAGCTTGGCGGTCCTCTACCTGCTTGTCCTTATTGGTGGGATTATTGGGGTGATACTGATGAGCAGTACTCTCATGTCCGACATGCGGTCTTTCACCAGAGTGTCGGTGATCAACCTCTTGGTGGTGCACCTGATCTTCCTCCTGACTGTGCCCTTCCGTGTGTATTATTATGTCTCAGCTCAGTGGAAACTAGGTTCCAGCTTTTGCAAATTAGTCAGCAGCATGCTTCATGTGCACATGTATCTCAGCTTCATCTTCTACGCCATCATCCTGTGCACACGATACCTGTCGTATTTTCAGTGGAGACACCGACTGGAATTTTACCGAAAGCTTCATGCTGTAATAGCCAGTGTGACCATTTGGGTTGTCATTTTGGCTGCTGTTATCCCTTCTACTATCACATATGGATCAGGAGTAGATACAAATGATGATCAGTGCTTTGAGTTTGGAAATGCTCTTCATGATAAAAAGGTGAAAATACTGAACTACATTATCTGTACTGTGGTGCTGCTGATGTGGGTGATCTTGGCCACGTGTCAATGTTACATACTGTGCTGTGTGTTCCAAAAGCATGGCAATGTCTCATGGGTCCACCAAGAAGTCTGGGCTCAGATCAAGAGCCTGTGCTTTGTGTTGATCATGCTCATTTGTTTTGTGCCATACCAGGCCTTCAGGATCTACTATGCACGCAGATATTGGAATGAACTTGAAAAAGTCAATGAGGTTTTTCTTGCAATCACTGCTTTCAGCTGTTTTGATATGCTCTTGTTTGCTGGCAGGGGCATGTGGCGGCCTGTTTACAAAATGTGCTGTGGTTCATGATGCGCTTAACCCATAGGTTAACTGTACATTATCAGTTTTTGCATTAGTTGCACAAGTACACTGTTCAACACATTCATTCATTCATTTTCTGTAACTGCTTAATCCTAATTAGAGTTGCGGGGAGGCTGGTCCCCATCTCAGCCGTCTCTGGGCAAGGGAAGCGTACACCCTGGACAGCTCGCCAGGCCATCGCAGGTAATAAATACGCTGATGGCTATGCAGCTACTCTTGTTGAAAGTCAGCAATGGTTCTTTTACATGAACCTCACACCGTAGACAGTGAGAGACACTACTGGCCTTCGATAACTCAGTTAGTGCACTGGGGGGACAGTGACAACCCTGAGAGTGGAGCTTGAACCCCCAACCTTTGGATCAGTGATCCAGTATCTTTACCACCAGGTCACCACTGCCCTACTGTTCAACGCATTTCAGCAATTTTCCTTATGGGTGAAACAACGCTTACACATGTAAGAAAACAGATTCTCGATTTTCACGGGTGTGCTAACATTCTAAAGTTCTACTGACCAATCACATCAAATGTTTTGCAACTGTATACAATATCCGGCCAAATGTTTGTGAAGACCTGATCATGACAGTCAGCTGTACTACCCTTGAACATTCCATTCGACGTTTAGTCCCATGTGCTGTTAACTGAATAACTCCCCTTGAAAAAATCGTGGCTACATGGATGTCGTTTTTGCGCACAGCGAGTTGTCATATGGGAGGGCTCTGTAGGAAAGGCGAGTAAGATGTAATGTTTACGGGTCCATAAATGTTGTACAATACGTAAGGAACTATTTTAGGTCAGATTTTTAATGTTGAGTGCTGAATGTTAAATCATCCATTATGGTTATTTAAGGAAATCATCCTTTTAGGAGCCAATGATTATCTTGTGTTTGGCTTCATAATGAACTATCTATTAGTGTTGGGTCTCCAGTTATTATGTCATTTGCTTTTAAACTAATGTTTGTTTGTCATATCACTATCATTATTCATTATTATTAAACATCTTTTGCCTCGTGCTTGTGTGAGTTTAACTGCTTTTTCCTTCAGTGCAAAGTGTTCCTCCCACTGACCCTAAATGTGAGTTTGAATGTTTGTGGGTCTTTTGCCCTGTGATGGTCTGGCCTCCCGGTAACCCTAGTAAAATTAAGCAGCTCATCAAATGAGTGATGAGTGAGTGAGAATAACTTATTATTATGATGGATGCTTGTATAGCACATACCCCATACACACGTATGCTCAATGCGCTCGTCGCCACCGTGCAGCGCCAGTTATTGCGTTGTTCTATCCTTTTGATGCTGAGCGTCAAGCAGGAAGCAACAACTCCCAAATTTTAACATCTTATGTTATGTGTTTGTTATGTGTACGTTATGTAACGTGGCCGGATTCGAACTCCAGGCTTCCGGGGGATAAAGCGGACGCTCTACCAACTGAGCTAAATCCCCGGTAAACTTAACTAAGCAGCTAACTAATTATGCAACAGACCTTACAACAGATGACAGAGCTGTTTGCATAGGTGATGCACATGAGAGGAAGTAAACCAAACTAGAGACAGGTCTAATTTATGCAGAACTGTGACAGTGTCCTAAGCTTTCACCCTGTAATGTGTAAATGTATGCACAGTATTGTTGCACCTACTTGTTTTTTGTTCAAACTAACGAGCACAAACATTATGATGAAGTTGTTAAATTGCTAATGTTTTGAAATAAATGATCCAACATAGCAGATGGATGCTCGGTCCTCTAAACATTTTCTTTATGGGAGAGCAATCAAGTCAAAATGAAAGGGTCAGAGGGTTTGGCAATGAGAAATAAATTGGCAGGTATAAATTAATATTACGGGGCGGCAGTGGCCCGGTGGTATGGTACTGGCTCACTGATCCGAAGGTCGGGGGTTCAAGCCCCACTATCAAAGTGTTATCACTGGTGCCCCCCGAGCAGAGTATGAAAGGTCAGCCATGTCTCTCACTGTCTGTGATGAAAGCCATGTAAAAGAACCAGTCAATCATAAGGCGTAGGCCACTGGGTTGCCGTCACTGTGTTTCTGCCCTGCATTGGCCTTGCAAGCTGTCCAGGGTGTACTCTGCCCTCGTCAAGAGTCAACTAAGATGAGCACCAGCCTCCCCATGACCCAGGTTCTAGGGATGAATGAAATTAATATTATATAACTTATGTAGGTTAATATTGTGTGTTTATAAAACTAATTTCCTAGTCCATGAATGGTTGATAATCTGGATTGTCTCACTTTGTTCACTGTGTTGGTTTATTTGAACACACATTTCCTGTTTTGCCAATATTAGAATAATATGTAGCTTCACTTTCCAAGTAATCACCTAAACAAGAGTGAATTTAAGTGATGAGAGGAACTGGAAATAGCATTGATACGGATGTAATCAGCATGATTTCCTTTCACCTCCAAACCTGCCTGATGCCACTTGATCAGGATTGCTTAATAATACACTATACAGTGCGCACTGAGGGTCTGCTGGGGATTAAATCTATTCTTTATATAATGAATATGAGCAGCAATCAGATATAGCTTGCATCCCTAAGCATCATCATCATTCGTAGAGCATGTACAGTCAGTAGAAATTTGAACCTTGCAGAAATTCAGGTGTCATGATCTTCATCCGACATTTTCCATCAGAGTCGACACAGGCGATAAACTGCTAATCCGCTGTATGGTGAGCCGAGTCCAGAAGATATGACATCATACACAGGACAACATATATAGTGCATTCTAACTGCACCAAAGTAAGGAACATTAGTGGAAGGAGAAAGAACTGAGCATGGCACATAACCGTCGGCTTTATCTCTGGACGTTCCTGTCTTGGCTGCACACTGAATGTACAGACAGCACTTGTCCTCTGAGACTCATCTGATCATTATTGCATTTGGGCCACTGTGGATAACAAAGGCGACTGATGAAGGCTGTCTCATATTACATTAGTTAATGCTGCCCACAGTAGTGTTATTCATTATAAAGGTTTATCTTTGACATTTGTGTCTTTGTGTTTGTTAAGAAAGAAAAAGCACGACTACAGTCTACATTTCTTCATTAGAAACTCAGGGCTGGATGAAGGCGCCTCACAATACGAAGCACATCACTGTCATCTTGTGGGTGCATGACCTGTTCCTGGGGCACTACCCTACACATGCATGCGCACGCACACACACACACACACACACACACACACACACACACACACACACACACACACACACACACACACACATACACACACACACACACACACACACACACACACACACATACACACACACACACACACACACACACACACACACACACACACACACACACACACACACACACACACACACACATTAGAGAGAAGGGAGGTGACGCAGGGGTTAGCACATCTACCTCACAACAAGAAGGTCCTGGGTTCAATTCCCCTGTCTCAGGCGTGTCTGTGTGAAGTGTACATGTACTTCCCTGGGTACTTCGGTTTCTTCCTGCAGTCAAATAACATGTAAAGAAAGTTAATTGGCTGTTTCAGAGGTGTGGGTGTGAGTGTGAATGGTTGTGCATGTGTTAGCCCTGCAATGGCCTGGCCAACTGTCTGGGGTGTACCCTGCCTTTACCTAGAGTTGGCTGAGATTGGCACCAGCCCTGCAGGATTAAGTGGTTTCACAAATGAATGGAGAGAGTGAGCAAGAGAGAGAGAGAGAGAGAGAGAGAGAGAGAGAGAGAAAGAAAGAGCTGGGGAGAGAAGGAGCAAGACAGAGAGAGGGAGAGAGAAAGAGAGAAAAAAGAGAGAGAAGAGAGAAAGAAGCAAGAAAGAGAGGGAGATAGAGAGAGGGAGAGAGAGAAGAGAGAAAGAAATGAGAGAGAGAAAAGAGAGAGAGGAGAAAGAAGCAAGAGAGAGAGAGAGCGAGAGAGAGAGAGAGAGAGAGACAGAGAGAGACAGAAGATAAAGGAGCGAGAGAAGAGAGAGAGAAGGAGGCAAGAGAGAGAGAGTGAGAGAGAGCAAGAGAAGAGAGAGAAGAGAAAGAAGTGAGAGAGAGAGAAAGAGAGAAGAGAAAAAGAAGTGCAAGAGACAGAGAGAGAGTGAGGGAGAGAGGGGGCAGAGAGAAGAGAGAGAGAGAGAGAGAGAGAGAAATGAAAGAAGAGAGACAGAATGAAAGAAGAGAGATAGAGGGAGATGGAGAGAAGAGAAAGAAGAGAGAGAGAGTGAGAGAGAGAGAGAGAGAGAGTGAGAGAGGGGAGGGGAGGGAGGGAGAGAGAAGAGAAAGAGGTGAGGGAGAGAGAGACAGTGAGAGAGAGAAAGAGAGAGAAAAGAAAGAAGAGAGCGAGAGAGAGAGAGAGAGAGAGAAAGATCGGTATAGACCTCTGTATATGAGCTGATAGCTTTAAAGGTTTTCTGTAAACAAGTGAATATTCATGCAGAACGACAGGAATGGAAAAGATTTCCATTCCAAACGCTGGATTAGAAGTGATACATTTTTGTACTTTATTCAAATTCTCGAAGGTTTAAAAATACATGTTCTTCCTTCAGAATACTTTACAGGAGAGCCTGTCAGCTTTGAGATCGCCGGGAGGCAGAAGGCCTGTTTCTTTAGCAGTCTAATAATTCAGTTGAATTCAGTTCAGTTTTATTTGTTCTGCGCTTTTTACTGTTGACATCATCACTGAAAGTAAGGGATGACAAAGTATAAAGGATTAACCCCTCCCCGTCCCTAATGAGTGTCATGCACGGCGATGGTGGCGAGGAAAAACTCCCTCAGATGACCCAAGGAAGAAACCTTGAGAGGAACCAGGTCCAAAAGGGCAACCCATCCTCAGTTGGTTGAAACCACAGAGACACAAACCACATTCCAGGAATTCATTACAGTCCAAAATGCAGTCCGCTCAGTTATACAGATGTAAGTTCTAAAGAATTGTGCGAAAAGAGTCCATATCACCAGCAGTGAAAAGTCATGTTCACAGTCTGAGTGCACATCTAAAGCTGTGCTTCGTGGCATCAAACTGTCTAATGCTTAAAAAAATTCTTACAAAGAACTACTGTACATTTCATATCAATTCCATTTCTTGTTTTGCTTTGTTGTGAAGGATATATAGCTAGCTGGTCAGGACAAAGGCATGCACGTTAGATCAAATGTCTACCCTAAAAATGTGATTTTGATTGGCTGTGTCTGTTTTGCTACTGCAATGGACTGGCAGGAAGTTCCATCTTCACCCAGAGTCGGTCTGACAGGAGTGACAGGAGGAAGAGGTTCAGCAAATGTATGTATGCATATATATATATATATATATATATATATATATATATATATATATATATATATATATATATATATATACACACACACACACACAGGGATCCCTCACTGTCAGTGGTTAGTTGGGCCCGAAATCCCCCCTGGCCATCTAATTCTGCAAAGTAGGATCGACACCCCTGACTGACGTATACGTACATATATATGTATACTGTATATAATATCAATAAATCAGTGCTTCTCAATTATTTTCTGTGGCACGCCTCAGGAAGAAAAAAAACATTTCACCCCCCCCCCCCCAACACCACCCCCACCCTGTGAGCAACTATAAAAGTATTATTTGTCTATAAGATTGTTATTAGTACACCACTGCATCACAATGTACCTTTAT
Source organism: Plotosus lineatus (assembly GCA_024760905.1). Classification (NCBI taxonomy): domain Eukaryota; kingdom Metazoa; phylum Chordata; class Actinopteri; order Siluriformes; family Plotosidae; genus Plotosus; species Plotosus lineatus. The sequence continues at coordinate 1,038,415 of CM045745.1, read as the reverse complement.
TAACATTAAAAACAAGAAAAGAAAGAAATATAATTCAACTTACAATAAAGAAAAACTTCATTCATATTGTTTATTAATCTGTAATTGAAAAGATTTCAAGTGCAATAATGTGCCTGAAATAAAAAAAAATACATCCTTATTTAAACTCATTCATCTTATTTATATCTTAATATCTCTGTCTCTCTCTCTCTCCACCTTTCTCTTCGTTTCTGTCAGAAATTTTTCCGTGTTGTTTCTTGAGGGGTTGTTTACTACACTTCACATTGTTTGCTTGTGCGAAAAACCACTACACCATAGTGCGACAATGAGAGCGCCACTGCCAACTAGTGATGCGGAGGTGCAATTACACTTAATTCTCGTGCACAATTTCAGAAAAGCATGTTCCCCAGGGTCATATGCTTTTCCCTTGCATCACACCACAGCCCCCCTCCCCTGGTATTATAATGTACCTCCCAAGGGGGGCGCGCCCCACTATTTGAGAAGCACTGAAATAAATGTACATATTCAACGTTATAAATGCTTATAATAAGAATTAAACTTTCAAAAATAATGCATAAGATGTAAATTACATATAAATACACACACATACACATACATTTTTATATGAGGTGCGCATCTGCGTGTGCACGCGTATCTGTGTGTGTACACACTCAGATGCGCACCTCATATAAAAATGTAAGTAGCTTTGATGGGAGGTTTTGGGTTGTTTTTTGTTTTTGTCTGTTAGTGTTTTTTCGCATAATTGGCTTTGTTTTGTAGCATTTTCCTTAACTCCCCCCTATTCTTAATTAATTTCCTTATTTTTTAATTCAATTAATATTTTGGGGGGGGGAAACGAGATGCACTGAAGCCACATGAATTGAAGCGTGGAGTAGTGAGGGATCCCATACAGGATGTATGTGTGTATGTATACATTAGAGCCCTGTGCGGGCCAAGATCACAAGCCCCACAAATTTGAATTGTGGCCCGCAGCCAGCCCCACACATTTACCCTTGTATGTCAGCCCGCCCCGCCCCGCAAGTGAAATTCTGTCCTGGACCACAGCCCGCCCAACACAAAATATTTCCGCCCAGAGCCCGCCCCGTCCCGCAGTGAGTTTCTGATTCTGAGCCCACACCTGCCCCGCAGCCCGCTCAACACAACTACATATTAATATTCATCCTTTAATTCACTCAAACCATAAAAAGTTACATTAAAATCAACAACTAACATTGCATAATTACAATGATAATGCAGTTATCAATGCAGTAAGTTATATGATTGATACCCAGTGTGTTTGGACTTTAGATTACATGCATAAAAGCAATATGGCGATTATCCCAGTAATGAAGTATTCATATTCAAAATTTCATTCTGAAGACTTGAGGCTGCTGTTCACAAGGAGGATGTCATTCATACTGCAAGTAGAAAGAGCTGAATGACGTTGAGACACAACTAGTCCAGCTGCACTGGTTTCGTTCTGAGGGGGACGTTTGTGGGCATGACACAGTGTGCTTCGAGCCAGCTGTGACAGTCTTGGGTTGTTCCGTTGATTAGCCTTTCACCAGGACAACAAATTATGCCTAAGTTAAGCAACAATATGTACTTGCCTATAGAGGCACAGTGAACAGACGTTTTGGCCAACAGATATTTTGGCCTGGACGTTTTGGCCATGGATATTTTGGCCAGCAAATTTTCCACAATAGGACATTTTGGCCACATATGTGTTTTTACCAGAGTAATGCAGCCGTGAGTGGGGCACAAACAAGTGTCTGCCCTCACGCCGGTCCCAAGCCTGGATAAATGCAGAGGGTCGCTACAGGAAGGGCATCCAGCATAAAACTTTTGCTAGACTACAAAATGCAGACCATAAAGACAGATTTCATACCGGATCGGTCGAGGCCAGGGTTAACAACGACCGCCATCAGTGCTGTTAACCAACAGGGTGCTGGTGGAAATTGGACTACTGTTGATCGAAGAAGTAGAGGTCGAAGAAGGAGAGGCGGGAGGCGTATCTGTAGGCAAAGAGAGAAGATGAAAAGCATGAGTCTAGGACTGAAAGTAGGTACTTTGAATATTGGAACTATGACAGAAAAAGGTAGAGAGCTGCCTGACATGATGAAGAGGAGGAAGGTGGACATACTGTGTGTTCAGGAGACCAGGTGGACAAGTAGCAAGGCTTGAAGCTAGAAGCAGGGTTTAAGCTGTTTTCTCATGGTGTGGATGGGAAGAGAAATGGAGTAGGAGTCAGTTTGAAGGAGGGGTTTGTCAGGAATGTTCTAGAAGTGAAAAGAGTGTCAGACAGAGTGATGAGTCTCAAGTTAGAAATTGAAGGCTTGATGTTCAATGTTGTTAGTGCTTATGCCCCACAGGCAGAATGTGAGCTAGAAGAGAAGGAGAGATTCTGGAGTGAGTTAAATGAAGTGATGCAGAATACCCCCAGAGGTGAAAGAGTGGTCATTGGGGCAGACTTCAATGGACATGTCGGTGCAGGAAACGGAGGGGACGAGGAAGTGATGGGCGGGTTTGGTATCTAGGACAGGAACACAGAAGGACAGATGTTGATATATTTTGCAAAAAGGATGAAAATGGCTGTGGTGAATACTTTCTTCCAGAAGAGACAGGAGCATAAGGTGACTTCTAAAAGCGGAGCTAGGAGCACACAGGTAGACTACATCTTGTGTAGGAGATGTAATTTGAAGGAAGTCGGTGACTGCAAAGTAGTAGTGGGTGCGAGTGTTGCCAAACAGCATTGGATGGTGATGTGCAGGATGATGCTGATGGTAAGAAAGGTGAAGAAGGCAAAGGCAGAGCTGAAGACAAAGTGGTGGAAGCTGAAAAAGGAAGTCTGTCGTGTTGTCTTCAAGGAGGAGTTGAAACAGGCTTTGGGTGGTCAGGAAGTGCTTCCAGATGACTGGACAACTACAGCTAATGTGATCAGGGAGACAGGTAGGAGAGTACTTGGTGTGTCCTCTCGAAGGAAAGTAGATAAGGAAACTTGGTGGTGGAATGAGGAAGTGCAGGATTGTGTACAAAAGAAGAGGTCAGCTAAGAAGAAACGGGACATAGAGAGGACCAAAGAGAGTAAACAGGAGTACAGGGAGACACAGCGTAAGGCGAAGGTAGTGGTGTCAAAGGCCAAACAGAGAGCGTATGATGACTTGTATGCTAGGTTGGACAGTAAGCAGGGAGAAAATTATTTATACAGGTTGGCACAGCAGAGAAATAGAGATGGGAAGGACGAGCAGCAAGTTTGACTGATTAAGGACAGGGTGGGAAATGTATTGACTGATAACAGAAGTGTGCTGGTAAGATGCAAAGAGTACTTTAAAGAGCTGATGAATGAGGAAAATGAGAGAGAAAAAAGAGTAGAAGAGGTGACTGTTGAGGACCAGGAAGTAGCAAAGAGTAGTAAGGGCGACATGAGGAGGGCATTGAAGAGGATGAAGAGTGGAAAGGCAGTTGGTCCTGATGACATATCGGTGGACGTATGGAGGTGTCTAGGAGAGGTAGCAGTAGATTTCCTGACAAGAACATTGAACAAGGTCTTAGAGAGTGAGAGGATGTCGGAGGAATGGAGGAGAAGTGTGCTTGTGCCCATTTTTAAGAATAAGGGCTGTGTTGAAGCAACTACAGAGGGATAAAGTTGATGAGCCATACCACGAAGTTATGGGAAAGAATAGTGGAAGCTTGATGAAGGGCAGAGGTCAGCATTTGTGAACAACAGTTTGCTTTCATGCCAAGAAAGATCACCACAGATGCTGTGTTTACTTTGAGGATGTTAATAGAGAAGGTCAGAAGGAGCTGCAATTGTGCCTTTGTGGCTCTGGAGAAAGCATATGACAGGGTGCCGAGAGAAGAACTGTGGTATTGCATGAGGAAGTCTGGACTGGCAGAGAAGTATGTTAGAGTGGTGCAGGACATGTATGAGAGATGTAAGACAGTGGTGAGGTGTGCTGTCGGTGTGACTGAAGAGTTCAAGGTGGAGGTGGGACTGCATCAAGGGTCAGCTCTGAACCCCTTCTTGTTTGCTATGGTGATGGACAGGCTGACAGACAAGGTTAGACAAGAATCTCCATGGACTATGATGTTTGCAGTTGACATTGTGATCTGTAGTAAAAGCAGAGAACAAGTGCAGGAAAATCTAGAGAGGTGAAGGTATGCCCTGGAAAGGAGAGGAATGACGGTTAGCCTCAGTAAGACAGAATACATGTGTGTGAACGAGAAGGACCCAAGAGGAACGGTGAGGTTACAGGGAGCAGAGATAAAGAAGGTGGAGGATTTTAAGTACTTAGGATCAACAGACCAGGGCAATGGAGAGTTTGGAAAAGAGGTGAAGAAGCGTGTGCAGGCAGGTTGGAATGGTTGGACAAAAGTGTCTAGTGTGATGTGTAATAGGACGGTATCGTCGAGAATGAAAGGAAAAGTGTACAAGACGGTGATGAGGCCAGCGATGTTGTATGGTTTAGAAACAGTGGCCCTAGGGACAAGACAGGAGGCAGAGCTGGAGGCAGCAGAGATGAAAATGTTGAGGTTCTCTTTGGGAATAACGAGGATTGATAGGATCAGGAATGAGTCCATCAGAGGGACAGCACATGTTGGAGGTTTCGGAGACAAAGTCAGAGAGGCTAGATTGAGATGGTTTGGACATGTACAGAGCAGGGATTGTGAGTATATTGGTAGTAGGATGCTGAGGTTGGAACTACCAGGCAGAAGGCCTAGAGGAAGACCAAAGAGAAGATTTATGGATGTGGTGATGGAGGGCATGAAGGTAGTTGGAGTAAGAGTAGAAGATGCAGAGGATAGGGTGAGATGGAGGCGGATGGTTTGCTGTGGCGACCCCTGAAGGGAAAAGCCAAAAGGAAAAGAAGAAGAAGTGTTTTTACCCGAGTCACATAACATGAAACTGAGCCGACTCACTTTACATGAAGCTTAAAACAGCCAATCAATGCTTACAATATGTGAGGTGCTCAAAACCGGAAGTAGTGTACTTGCCCTGGGTTATACGGACTTTCGGTCTTTCAAGTGAGTGAGGGCGTTGTAGAACTCATTTTGAACTTGGATCATTCTCAAGCCGCCCCGCCCCACAAAAGTTTCAAATTGACCCGCCCCACCCTGCAAACTAAAATGTCTGACTTTAAATTTGTGCCTGTGGGGGCCCGTGGGCTGTGGGGACCCCCGGGCTGCGGGCTGAAACCCACCCTGCTCTAGTATGTATCTATCTATACTGTATGTACTTTAAATCACAGGACAGCATTTTAACATGAACACACAGATGTCATTTTAATAACAGGGCACAAAATATTGCAACCCAAATATCTGATAGCTTTATGTTTTCTAGTTACTCAGTAATTGCAACATAAATCTAAACTTGGCTGTAGAATCCAGTTTATTACAACGACATAACAGAAATCACTGGCTGTATACCAGCTGTTATTTATTTAGCATTTATGTTGCAGTCTGTTTCAACAACACAACCTTTATTTCAGCAGCACCCCTCAGATGTTGTGTTGAAGTTAGAATAGCTTCAGGCGGCTGGGGACTGGGGCCTAAATCCATTCTTTTCATCTTCTCATCTTCTACTCAAGGTCACTGAGTGAATGGGTTTTTTTGTGCATCCGGTGCACAGAGTGTGAGCATCGATCTTTAGCTGAAGTACGGTTACGGCTTTTGACTCTCGGTGGGTAAGACCAGGCTCTGCTGGCATTAAAAAGCTGGTTTGATAGGACACTGCCTGTTGCACATGACATCATTCAGCATTTTGCACTGCACTCTATGGCCATAAGCAATGCTCTACTGCACTTCCTTTGTCTGTACTACTGTTATACTGAAAAAAAAAAAGGAACACAGGATAAATTGTGAACAAACTGTCACTAAGCTGGTGCTGATATTGTTGACATGTCAGTGAAATTAAGTTCCTTATCTGCATGCCTTCA
>CM045745.1:912500-1027500 GCA_024760905.1 Plotosus lineatus | reverse complement strand
GTGGATAAGAGTGAAACTCTCTGTAAATCTGATCAGATCCGCTGTGCTGTGCTTGAGAGGAACCAGGAGTTTAAACACGGGACATAATGATATTGACAATGTACAGATGATTATGCAGAGAGAGAGAGAGAGAGAGAGAGAGAGAGAGAGAGAGAGATTGTATACAGTAAAAACTTGTATAGGTTACTTATACAAGGTTTAAACATATGTTCCCCTCTAAAGAATGCCCTGTAACAACTTGCGAACAAATTCATCTAACAAACGGAGCCTAACTTGTTTGTAAGCTGGGGAGCGTCTGCATATATATACATATATATATATATATATATATATATATATCTATATCTATATATATATATCTATATATATATATATATATATACATATATGTACATAAATTGGACCGAGATCCCCACGCGACCACCAAATTCCGCGAAGTAGGATCACGAAGCTCCCCCAAGTGACGTACACGTACATGCATATGTGCATATAATATCAATAAATACATATTCAATGTTATAAATGCTTATAATAACAATTAAATATAAAAAATAATGCATAAGATGTAAATAAAATATAAATACACACACATACAGACACGAAGGTGCACACCTCACAAAAATGTAACTAGTTTTGATGGGAGCTTTTGGGTTATTTTTTGTTTTGTTTTTGTTTAGGGTTTTTTTTTTTTTGCATAATTGGCCTTGTTTTTGTGGCATTTTATTTAACCTTTCCCCCTATTCTTCCTTCATTTCCTTATTTTTTTAATTCGATGAATATTTTCAAAAAAAGAGAGAGGTGCCCTGAATGTGGTGTGTGTGTGTGTGTGTGTGTGTGTGTGTGTGTGTGTGTGTGTGTGTGCGGCTGGTTGGGTGTGTGTATACTGTGATGGCCTGGCAAGCTGTATAGGATGTATCCCTCCCTTTCCCAGTGTCGGTTGAGATGGGCACCAGCCTGCCCACCATCCTACTTAAGATTGAATGGTTCAGAAAATGTCTATATGTATGTATAATTTAAACATAAAATATGCTCAATCCATAGATTCTTAACCAAAGGTACAGATGTCAGCCTCACAGCAGGCAGGTCCTGGGTTTAAGTCCCAGTCTCAGGCATTTTCTCTTGAGTTTGCATGTTCTCTCTGTGCTTATGTAGGTTTTCTCTGGTTACTCCATATTCCTCACACAGTCCAAAACATGTACAGGTGCCCAGTTGTCTGCTACAAATTGACCCTAGGTGCATGTGTGTGTGTGTGTGTGTGTGTGTGTGTGTGTGTGTGTGTGTGTGTGTGTGTATATGTGTGTGTGTGTGTGTGTGTGTTGTCCCCACAAGTGTGTGAAGCTGTTTAGGGTGTATTCTGCTTTCTCCCAGTGTTGGCTGAGTTAGGCTCCAACTTCCCCACAATCCTAGTAGGATTAAGCAGTTCAGCAGATGAGTGAGTGAGTGAGTGAGTGAGTGAGTGAGATTTTTACAATATTGTTTTTATTATATTGTTTGTGTGGCAGTTGTGAGTCCCAGAGCTGGACTTCAGCTGTAATCACCAGATGTTCTGTATCTCTTCCAAAGCCTTTATGTAGTGTACCAGAGAACTCGATGTTTACGTTTGAGAGGACTTGGCAATCTTGTGTGATTACTTTGAGCCGAGGTAAACGTGTAAATGCATTCAAATCTAAACGCTTTTAACCAGACACTGACCCAATTTCACCTGCCAGAAGACGGACAGACAGATGTAGAACAAGACTATTTTAAAAAAGGCAAAGCTGTTCGATATGTAATATCAGAAAAAAATCCTAGAAATCATCGACAGTTTAAATCAGTCCAGTCCAGTCGGTTGGTCTCATTATGGTCCTCTAAAAATTCAGCAATGACCATGATGGTGCTCATTGTCAACACAACTGATTCTGCATGCAGCAGATTGTCCATGGCTGGCATGTATGCAATGACACGTCAAGGGTTGTTTATTTATATTTATTGATTTATTTGGTTCATGTTGGGGTTTTTGTTGTTGTTTTTTTTGTTTTGTGGTTTTTTTTTTTTTTTTTTTTTTTTTTTTTGGGGGGCTCCTTTCTTTTTTTTGACATTTGTGAATCTGTTCCCAGTGTGTGATGCCAACTGGGCCTTGAAATGTGTTAATTAAATCCAAGCTCCAGAGTTATTCTTTCTTTGACATTTCTAAGACAATTGACTGTTTGTAGCCAGAACAATCCCTGCTTACATAACTCAAAACAAACTGCGCTAATCATTCGCTTCAGTTTTTTTAATGTAATAGTTATTTGGACGATGTTGAGACAATGGAGGTTTAGGGTAAGCTCATTAACTGCAAATGGAATATGGTCACCCTATTGTTGTTGTTTTTTTTAAATATTATTAAAATGGCAGGAAAGTCCTCTTGGTTGTCTTCCCTGTCTTCGTCGCTTACTGCCGTGATCGAGGGTGTGTCAGAGCGCTCTGATTTTCTGCTTTCATTTGATCAGTGTACCATGGAAACGATGCAATGACACATATACCTACTTATACTCTGCACGCTGCAAGCTAATTTTATAGTGCACAAACTGTTAGTAAGAAAGTAGTATCCGAAAATGTTTTGGACTGGTGGCTGTTCAGGGTGTACTCTGCCTTCACCCACAATCGGCTGTAATTGCCTCCAGCCTGACTCTGACCCTGGTAGAATTAAGCAGTTTGGAAAATGACGTAATGTATGGTGAACTGATAGGCTAGACTACTTGTCATCGCTGCTGTTCTTGGAGCTTTCGCTCTCTGAAGATTTCTGACCGTTTACTCACTGACTCAGGAAGTACCTGATCAGATAAAACCTGAAAGGATCAGGTTGTTATTGAGACCAGGGTTGGTGGACACAAGCTGAGACTCATAAACACTGGATGGTCACTTCCCTAGCCAGAGTATAACAGCACAGCTCTCATCCTAAGTAGGGTCGCGGGAAGGCTGGCGCCCATCTCGGCCGACTCTGAGCGAGGGCAGAGTACACCACGGACAGCTCGCCAGGTCATCACGGTACAGAAATACGCGAATGGCTGTGCAGCTACTCTTTACGAAAGTCAGCACAGATATCATTACTAGTTAAATCTGGATAAATACATTTGTCACATATAATATTGCTCTTTCGGGGGAATAACAAATTGCACCAAGACTAAGCAAATTAATTACATGTCAAGCAGAATAAAAGCACCAAGTCTTCCAATCTAACTCACTCGGGTCTCTCCAGTCCTGCACAATAATTGATATATAAGGAAGATGCAAAGTATCCTAAACTACTTCCGACAGTAAGAGGCATACCGTACCTTTTCCACCATCCGAACCGGTTTGATCTGTCCTGCTTTTCCTTTCAAATCACTTCTCATCTGAACTAGGCATTATTTCTTTAGTTGTGCCGCTGCTGAATTTAAAGCGGTCATCTCAGCAACTGGAGAAGTCTGTGCCCGAACTCCTTACCCTGAACAATAACCATGGAGCTAATCTCATTCTAGCTGGCTAATTTGTTCTCTCCCAGAAGCACAAAAGTGCTTTAAAGAAACCACGGCGGTACGAGCCAACATGCAGCGCGAGTAAATGAACAACATTTAGGTGTCATAACCAAATCTCATCACTTGCCAGTATCATTTTATGGAAACACAAGGTGAGTCTTCGTGTATCGAGCCTTTAGTGCTCGGAAAACAAAAGGCCAAGGGGCCTGATGACTGTGGGAGTCGGCAACACCCGAGATACCAGCAACAAATGGGACTTTAAGCCAAAAAGGAGATGTGGATGTGGTGATTCATCTCACGCCCGCTAAATGAAGAGAAAAGTGTTTGACACTATCCTAATTCGATCCAAAGCTCAAAAGCCTGTAACTGATACCCCGTGTCAGATTCCTGGAACAGTCTTAATTGGAGTTTAAGCTGCAGGCTTGGGCCGTTCAGAAAGAAACCAAAAGGAAGTGTCTTTCAATAGAAATCGCAAATTCATTATTGTTGTGTCAAACTATGTTCACTGTGGCGAGTCCCAGGCAACCATCGAGCTTTTATGTACCTGTATGATGTGGAGCTATGATTTAATCAGTCATGCGTACAGTGGCATTTGATTGCGTTGTCAACTGAAGTATGCAAATCAAAGTGGGACAAATCTACACATTTAACTTACATTGTTGCTTCGACCACACCTGTAGTATGTGCACGCAATTATTTACAATTCAAATGGTCACTACATACTGGTCAAGAAGTTTCCAGTTTCCGTTGTCCAATTTCCAGTTACAGCATGGCGGCACAGTGGCGTAGCGGTTAGCATGTCCACCTCACAGCAAGAATGTCCTGGGTTTGAGTCCTGGGCTCTGCATGGTTACAACATTGGCTGTTCCACATCACCCCTAGCTGTGATTGGTTGTGTGTTAGCCATGGAACAGTCTGGTAATCTGGTAAGAAACCCTATTAGGATTAAGTTTGTTCGACAAATGATCGAGTTATAGACTAAAGCATTAAAACTAAAAACACTTTTTTGGCAAAAATAATAATAGTAATAATAATAATAGTAATAATAATAATAATAATAATAATAATAATAATAATAATAATAATAATAGTAATAATAATAGTAATAATAATAGTAATAATAATAATAGTTGGATTGTCTTGTTTAACACGATGGAACTTGTTGGCTGCATTGCTTTTACCTTTCTGTCCATTTCATTTCAAACTTGCTCGGAGACATTTCGTTATGACTGTTGTGCTGTTTCATGGTTTGACGACTCCCACTTTGCGCTCTATCTCGAAGCTACTCCTGATGTCCTGCTGCTTACCTTTGATACTTTTTGGTCATTCACTGGATTTGATCTGCTTTAAATTTCAATAAAACTAAGAAAAAAATGTTGTTGTTTTTTTTTTTTTACTTTTGGCATGTAAATTTGAGATTAACAGACAAACTACTTGTCATTTTGCAAACGTGAACGTAGGGTGAGCATGACAGTGCTAGTAGTTTCACTGTCACATTGCAACCCACATGCCAGAGGGTTTGAACGCTTATTTCCCGAATAAACCCATACTTACAGTGGATGTACAGTACAATAAATATTTGCAGATCGGTTGTAATGAGACGGCTACCCTGTGGTGGAACGGTGGTAGGGTGTTGGCTTACTGATCCAAAGGTCAGGGGGTTCAGGCCACACTATCACTAAGTTGTCACTGCTGTCTCTCCTTTGCAGCGAACTGGGTCAACAAAGGCCAGTCGTGCCTCTCACTGTCTCTGCAGCGAACTGGGTCAACAAAGGCCAGTCGTGCCTCTCACTGTCTCTGCAGCGAACTGGGTCAACAAAGGCCAGTCGTGCCTCTCACTGTCTCTGCAGCGAACTGGGTCAACAAAGGCCAGTCGTGCCTCTCACTGTCTCTGCAGCGAACTGGGTCAACAAAGGCCAGTCGTGCCTCTCACTGTCTCTGCAGCGAACTGGGTCAACAAAGGCCAGTCGTGCCTCTCACTGTCTCTGCAGCGAACTGGGTCAACAAAGGCCAGTCGTGCCTCTCACTGTCTCTGCAGCGAACTGGGTCAACAAAGGCCAGTCGTGCCTCTCACTGTCTCTGCAGCGAACTGGGTCAACAAAGGCCAGTCGTGCCTCTCACTGTCTCTGCAGCGAACTGGGTCAACAAAGGCCAGTCGTGCCTCTCACTGTCTCTGCAGCGAACTGGGTCAACAAAGGCCAGTCGTGCCTCTCACTGTCTCTGCAGCGAACTGGGTCAACAAAGGCCAGTCGTGCCTCTCACTGTCTCTGCAGCGAACTGGGTCAACAAAGGCCAGTCGTGCCTCTCACTGTCTCTGCAGCGAACTGGGTCAACAAAGGCCAGTCGTGCCTCTCACTGTCTCTGCAGCGAACTGGGTCAACAAAGGCCAGTCGTGCCTCTCACTGTCTCTGCAGCGAACTGGGTCAACAAAGGCCAGTCGTGCCTCTCACTGTCTCTGCAGCGAACTGGGTCAACAAAGGCCAGTCGTGCCTCTCACTGTCTCTGCAGCGAACTGGGTCAACAAAGGCCAGTCGTGCCTCTCACTGTCTCTGCAGCGAACTGGGTCAACAAAGGCCAGTCGTGCCTCTCACTGTCTCTGCAGCGAACTGGGTCAACAAAGGCCAGTCGTGCCTCTCACTGTCTCTGCAGCGAACTGGGTCAACAAAGGCCAGTCGTGCCTCTCACTGTCTCTGCAGCGAACTGGGTCAACAAAGGCCAGTCGTGCCTCTCACTGTCTCTGCAGCGAACTGGGTCAACAAAGGCCAGTCGTGCCTCTCACTGTCTCTGCAGCGAACTGGGTCAACAAAGGCCAGTCGTGCCTCTCACTGTCTCTGCAGCGAACTGGGTCAACAAAGGCCAGTCGTGCCTCTCACTGTCTCTGCAGCGAACTGGGTCAACAAAGGCCAGTCGTGCCTCTCACTGTCTCTGCAGCGAACTGGGTCAACAAAGGCCAGTCGTGCCTCTCACTGTCTCTGCAGCGAACTGGGTCAACAAAGGCCAGTCGTGCCTCTCACTGTCTCTGCAGCGAACTGGGTCAACAAAGGCCAGTCGTGCCTCTCACTGTCTCTGCAGCGAACTGGGTCAACAAAGGCCAGTCGTGCCTCTCACTGTCTGTGGTGACAGGCGTGTAAAAGAACCATTGCTGTTGTTCATAAAGAGTAGCCCAGTGGGCTGTCGTCAGCATGGTTCTGCCCGGCGATGGCTTGGCGAGCTCTCCAGAGAGTGCTTTGCCCTTGACCGGAGTCGGCTGCGATGGGCGCCAGCCTTCTCCGCCCCCCTAAATAGGAGCATGAGGTTCAGAAAATGAATAAACGAGTTTACATGATAAAACAGTGAAATGAGGGAATGAACAAAGTGAATTTGTCAGTGCTTTTTTGTTGTTGTTTGTTTGTTTGTTTTTTTTACGGGTTAAGTAAACAAAAAGTTGCAAATGAAAAACAGATATCACACATGCATGGTTACTGTGGAACAAATCTGAAATATCTGAATGATGACTTAATAGCAGTTCTGCTGATGACCTTTTTATTATTGTCATGAGGCATCTTGTTGTGCACAGAGAGGAAAGGTTTGTTTCCTAAAAAGAAAACACAGCAGACAGATGAAGCGATGAAGGTGAAGGGCCTTACTGATGGGCCAAGTGGTGCCATATTGTGACGAGCCCAGATTCTGAACCAAAATGATATCCAGTCAGTGGACGGGTTTCAAGGGGTTTTAATGACATAAAGCGAGAAGGTAACCGCTGCAAACATACAGTGCAACATGATTTAGGAGAAGTCTGTGAAAACCACTGGTCCCCTTTAATCGTAGCAGGTCCCACATAATTAGTCTTTATCACCAATGTCCTGCTCAACTGTCCTTTGAGAACATTACTGGAGGAGGCCTTTAATTGCCTTGGCTTTGTAGGTTCTTTTGAAACATATCTGTGCAATTTGGCCTGGTTGAGATATATTTTCAAACCTTTCCTCCCTCTGCCAAAGTCTTAGTAGTCTGGAATTTGATATCTGCAAAACTTTTGAACAGAACATGACATTTCTGCTTTCATTAATATTTGGATTTAAACAGTTTGGTATGATATATCTTCCCTGTACCCTGAGTAAGTTCAGTAAGATGATCACACAAAAAAATGGACCCTATTTGTACCTGTATTCATCCATTCCATCCAACCATTATTTTCATGATCTGTCAGGTTCTTACAGGAAGCTGGAGCTCATGTCAGCTTACTTTGGAGCATACACCCTGAACAGATCTTCATTTACATTTACAAGTATCGGCAGTTTAAATTCAATTCAATTAAAGATTAATTGCACACTTACACACACACACACACACACACACACACACACACACACACACACACACACACACACACATATCATATATATATATATATATATATATATATTAGAGTCACAGAGAGGCCAGAGCCCATCCCAGCCAACTCCAGTCAAAGGCAAGACACACACTAAACAGTTTGCCAGTCCATCCCAGCAGCACAGATATAAACCTATTCACACTTACATACACACCGAGGGGGAATCAAGAATATCTGTTTAGTCTAATGTGTATTTCTACGGACTGTGAAAGGAAACTAGAATATCAAGACCCATGCAAGAGCATCCTTTTACACTGATTTACACCACATGCCATCAAAATCGAGGATTTACTAGGCCTGTTACGGTGAAACAAACAAGAAATAGTCCAAAAAAAGGAAAACATGTGTACATATTCAGCAGTCTTCCCACCTCGCCCCAGCCCACCCCATCAGTGCCTTGGAGAGCCACCTTAGTAGCAATTACAGGTAGAAATGTCTTAGGCATGTCACTATGTGGTTGGAAGATGTAGAAACTGGAATTAGGATTCCGTTTGCCTGTATATAGCATCATCCATCATTCCCTCAATTCTGACCAATTTCACAGTCCCTGCTGAAGAAAAACATCCCCACCTACAAGCTTCACAGTCAGGATGGTGTTCTTGGGGTGATGAGAAAGTTTGCACCGTTTCCTATGCCATCCGAAGGCTCAATTTTAATCCCATTTGACCACAGTACCTTCTTCATTATGTTTGAGATCACTTTCAGAGAATTCTAAATGTGCTATCATGTTTTTTGTTTGTTTGTTTTTTGTTCTTTTAAGCATTAGCCTTTTTTCTGACCAAGCGTCCATAAAGCCAAGCGCTTTTGAGTGTGAAAAGATACAACCGTCTCTGCTTTGGAGCTTTCCAGATCCTTCAGGGTTACCTCTGGTTTCTTTGTTGCCTCTCTGGTTAATGTCCTCCTTGAATAATCTGCGAGTTTTGCAGTTTCTTTTTTTCCATGATCTCCACTGATTTAGACTTTATTGTGTAGGTCCAATAAATACGATCCAGGCAAAATCCTTAGATTACAAGTTGTAAAGCAGAATAATAGGGAAAATGCCAAGGTGGCGAATAGTTCCACAAGCCACTGTAAACACTGCATACAAATTTGTTGATTATTATTCATAGTTTCACAAAGAGAATAAACATGTGGATGCAGTTGCAGATAACAGTCATTTTTAAGGTAAAACAAACAGGGCAGTGGTGTCCTGGTGGTGATGTGCTGTGTGGGCTTCAAGCCCCACTCTCAACAGGTTATTAAAGGCCCACCATGTCTCTCAGCGTCTGTGGTGAGAGGCATGTAAAAGAACCATTGCTGACTTTTATTAAGAGTAGGCCGCATAGCCCAGGGGGTACTCTGCCCTTGCCCAGAATCAGCTGAGATTAGCGCCAGCCTCCCCGTGACCCTAATTAGGATTAAGTGGTTCAGAAAATGAATGAATGAATGAATGAACAGACAAACAAACAAAAAGAGACAGTCAAAACTAAACATTCAACAATGTTGATAGGCAAAACCAAAACCAGACTTCAAGTGCTGCGGTTAGCATAAGTCAGATAACGGGTATACAGGTATAGTATCTTAGCTGTAGGCAAAGCCATGGATAATCTACAAAAACAGGGTTCAGCAACACAGATGCACAGATACACAGGTATAGGTAGGATAAGGTCACGTGCGCTCCTGAGAGGAGACAAGGTACGTGATTATTAATCCAGAGATCGCAAGTCTGAATCCAGGTTAATGACACAGCCATCCATGACCGGGAGTCCATGGGAGATCATTGGCTGAGCTCTCATAGGAGCATTCACTTCCCTTGTCACTCACAGCGATCGTCAGCCAGTCATGTTTGTCTGTGAGTGGATAGCGCCTTCCCTCCGAGTGTGTTGGACCATCCCCAAAATACGTTTGCGCCGCAGTTTGAAAAGAGGCGGGTGGCTAGCATTGATCTGCATTGATGGGTTGTGTGCTTGGTTTTGCCCCTCCCTGGATGGTGGTGGTCATAATACCTGATGGATAGTAATTGGATACCACTAAATTAGGGAGAAAAGGGTGGTGCGAGCCTCCACAATTGACATGACCCAGTGGTCCTATGACCGGTCGGTGGTCTTTCGAAATCCGCGAACGACAAAACAGTCAGGTCCATATATCATTTCCATAATGCAGTGTGTAATACCACACACTGCCGAAAACGGGTTTGCATGTCATAAACAAAAACAAAAATGGTTGTCACGGCGGGTACATGCCAAAACATTCAGAAAATATTCGTTTAAAGACAACTTTGAAATACTAAACATCAATGATGATACCATGTTACCAAAATAAGATGCAAGATCTGCTACAAGCGTATCGTACAAATTATGGAAGAAGCGATTCTATATTGATTAATTAACACCTTGTGAATTATCAAAATAATTTGATCGCGACACAATGGAGTTCCAGGTATTAATGTTAGCAATTAGTGAACGTCCCAGTTCAGCCAGTTAAAGGTTCAGGTTGGTGCTGTTGGTGTTTGAAAAGTTTGGTTATTAATAATTTAGTACTTTACTATTAGAAAATTCCACAATACATAAGATATTACACACATCTACTGAACTTAAAAGCTCAAATCTAACAGATTCAATAACAGGTTTGTTTAATAATTTACTTTTACTTCAGGAACCATTTTGTGCAACCTGAGGGTCACGCAGCTCATTTTCAGCTGAACGAACTTTGGGTTACCAGAGTCATTTACCCCTGAACCATAAACTGGGTGCCAAATTTCTGAAAATGTGGAGGCCTGGGGCGGATACGATCAGGTTGGTAAACAATAGACTGGAGTCACAGACAGGCATTCACAAATCAAAAGGCAGAGTTGAAACACAGGCCCAGGTAAGACTACTAGGGATCAAGTGTTCGAAGGCGTTTTAAACATGACGGCGGTATTCAGGTGTAGTGCAAACAGGTGTGTGTGTGATTTGAGATACAATCCAAGTGTCAAAACTCAGGTGACTGAAAATGGTGCAGGATTTGCTGGGATGTGTAGTGTAGTAATAGTGAAATAATTAATTAAGTTTACTCTTTTATAAAAATACTTTGAATTGCTATTAAATAACAAATGTTTCCATAATTATTGAATGATACATTTTAAACATGCTGTCTGTTAGTAGTACACTTACAGAAAGATAAAAAGCGAAAATTAAAACAGAAAAAATGTACTTCATCCTTAAACGAAATCCGATATCCTGAGAAGCTGCACAGTGTGTCAACAATAAGGAAAAGGGTAAAGGGTATCACATGCCAAGTGTTATGCTCAGGTTTGTTTCTGACCCTGGTGGGCACATACACACTGCTGCGTGTTACAACAGGAGATCAGATGACAGATTGAGTTCCTTTACGACTTTGTTAAATATGTGAATTCTCCCATGTGCTTTATTACTTTTGAGTCGAATTGTAAACCTGCATTAGTCAGAATGAAATGAATGAAGTGGTACATCTAGATCGAATTATTGGCAAATGTTTGGAACATTTCCACTAATGAAGATACTGATCTTTGCAGTTCCACCTTGAGGAGAATATAATTCCCCTCCATATATGGAGTACTGGTCATCACCAGTAAAGTAATAGCTCTGACTAATTCTGTATTCATGGTTCCCAAATCTCTGTTACGGTCATCGTTCATTTTCTGTAACCACTTAATCCTAATTAGGGTCACAGGGAGGCTGGCGCACATCCCAGCAGTCTCCGGGCGAGGGCAGAGTACACCCTGGACAGCCCGTCAGGCCATCGCAGGGTGGAAACACACTGATGGCTGTGCAGCTCCTCTTGTCGAAAGTCAGCAATGGTTCTTTTACATGAACCTCACTCCATAGACAGTGAGAGACACGACCGACCTTCGATAGCCCAATTAGTGCACTGGGGGGGGGGGGGGGGGACAGTGACAACCCGTCGATAGTGGGTCTTGAACCCCCAACCTTCGGATCAGTGATATCCAGCACCTTTACCACCAGGCCACCACTGCTCCTCTCTGTTATGCTTGCATGTTTATTCTGTATCACTTTCAACCCGATTTTGTTGTCACTGACAAAATAGCTGATCATAAAATAATTTTTTTGAGTGTGAGTTGAGATTGGTTATCAGAAAGCAAAATGTAATGCGTGGACTGCTGACAAAAATATTGGCCTGGAATCAAAGGCATCCAAAGTTTTGCTGGTGTCCGAGATTTTTACTAGTGCCGTGTTATGATGCCACCGATTTGAGGAAGGAGTAGGATCACACAAAACGCACAACTGATAGCAGAAACACATAAACACATCAATGAACAACATTCTACACGAAGCGCATGAATGTTGCAGCACAAGCCTGGATCACTCTGATGAATTGTTGCATATTCATTCATTCATTCATTCATTCATTCATTCATTCATCAAAGTGCTTACGAGGTTCACAGGAACGCTGGAGTATATCTCAGTTGACTCTGGATGAAGGTATTGTACACCTTGGACAGTTCACCAATCTATCGCAGGGCAAGCACAGGCAAAGCCATTCACACCCACAGTTACACTGAGGGGAAATTTGGAGTAGCCCGTGAGCCTAATGTGCATGTCTTTAGATTGTGGGAGATGTCTGAAGTACGCAGAGGAAACTCCATTGAAACTCCCTCGCCAAGCCCACGACTCAAATACAGGATCTTGAGGCGAGGCGGACATGCTAACCACGAAGTCATGGTGCCACCTTCACAGGAAGTTGAACTTATTCATTTTATTGGAAGATTTCTGCTGAAATTGCACAGTGCAAAACTGGCTCCGGTCTCAAGAACAGCCTTGAAGCAACCACCATGTGCCAAATTATCCATCGACTTGATTAGCGAGCTCAGCTGTGCTGGATCAGATTTTAAACAGAATTCTCTAGATCATTAGATCTCTGGCAACAGGGTTAGTGATTTATAAACAGTAGTTTCTGGATATTTGGCAGAAAGCAAAAAGGCCCGTTTTCACTAAGCTTTGACAGACGTGGAGTAGTGATAGAACTTGGCAGATTGACTCCTCCCTGAGATGGTCCCGGAATGATGGTTTTGGATTTGTCTGATAAACGACACCTACACCCGATGGATTTTGATTCTGTCGTGCTGTGGGCTGTAAGCGCACTGGAACATCTGGTTTTATTGAAGCAATGCAGCCTTGAGTGTGAGACAGAATTTGGTGAAGTGGATTCTCAGCTTGCTAAAGGATGAGGCAGATGCCGCCAGCAGAGACTAATTTGTTGTCAAAAGCATATGGCTAAGGCCTTAATGGGAGGTACACGGGATGAAAACCAGCTTAGGACAGCTGTCCCCAGTGGCAATTTATTTTACTAAAAATAAAGAATAACAGGTTGTTTAAAAGCACAAAGAGCCTGAAAAAAGGCTGCCATATTGTGAACATCCATGCAAGATTGATTGTAGGCCATATTATTCAAATTAAGTCACAGCACGAGGTCTAATGCTCCTGCAGGAGACGTTTTCCCCCCAAATTCAGAATGACTATGAGATGCTCGTTGTTTGTGAGAAAATTGGATGTGACCCCATCCCGGTGGGCTTCACAACAAGTCGTCTCTCAGAAGTATTTATAAGGTCTGCTTTAATTGTAGCACCGGCACTAAACATAGATTTATTTATTTTTTAAATTCGTATCATCCATTTACTACAGTATCACTAAATCCTGGTGGGGTTGCAAGGAGACTGGAATCTATCTCAGCTGCTGCTAGGCCAAGACAGGGGTGCACCTTGAACAGTATCAGCCCATCAGAGAGCCAACATACACACACACACACACACACACACACACACACAGAGAGAGACACACACAGAGACACACGCACACGCACACACAGACACATTTAGGGGCGTTTTACTTAATGTGCATATCTTTGGAATTAGGAAGGAAACCGGAGTACCTCTAGGCACCCCATGCAAGCACAGGGAAGATATGCAATCCCTTCACATAAACACCCAGGGTTGTTGAGCCCCAGAATTGAACCCAGGACCTTCTTGTTGTGATGTATACATGCTAACCACTAGTCCACCATGTCACTTATAAACAAAGCATGAAAGACACAATTCAGAATCCATCACAGAACAGAATGTGAAGAACAGATTGTTTCACAGGGCAATTTTTTAAATGCATTTTTAGATTGTACTTAAAATGCTATCAAGGCTGTCAGGAGTCACAGCATGGCTGTGAAGGGATGCATCATATCTTTTGGAGAATTTGTTAATCATTTGGGCATTAGCATGCTGATGGAGGGTGAGATCACCTGCAAGGACTGTAATCCTGTTCTTGTAGTTCTGTATTAAAATAAAACTGACCCAGTATTACCCATAGCTAGCACTCTCAGTTCATTAGAGGCTTACATGGCACAAATCTAATGCTCATCAGAAATCAAGTGAAACCAAAGGCCAAAAGACAGCCATGGGCTGTTACTCTAGTAGCTATCATTGGTATTCCTATGCAGAAAAACCTCCAAATCTATGCAACGATAATGTGCTTATGTGGGTGGAAACCTGCATGAATACAATTTTGGCAATACTGGTTGGACTTATATAGCCCAGATTGGATATATATCACACCTAGAATCACAACACGGATGTGATAAAATCTTATTTGAACAGTTCATATTTTATATTCACACTGCATAGGTAACTCATATCTGTGTGGGTCATAGGCAGACCAATCAAATTTGGGCCAGATTTATACCCCTGAATTGTAAATGTGCTCCTAGCACAGTTCTATGAGGGTGAAGAAAACGTGAGTTTTCAGGAGCAGCTGATCGTGCTAGGATTGATACAGTCAGTGTCTGTAACAAGTTAATATGGCTGTCTGTGTTATCTACATTAAGTCCTGACAGTGATTAAACTCAAAACTGTTGGAAATTTAATCTTAGTTTCTCCTTTTTTTTACACAACTTAGATAATGTAAATAGTATGTTAATGGAGAAGTACAGAGAAGGTCAGAAGGAGCTGCATTGTGCCTTTGTGGATCTGGAGAAAGGATGTGACAGGGTGCCGAGAGAAGAACTGTGGTATTGTATGAGGAAGTCTGGAGTGGCAGAGAAGTATGTTAGAGTGGTGCAGGACATGTATGAGGGATGTAAGACAGTGGTGAGGTGTGCTGTCGGTGTGACAGAAGAGTTCAAGGTGGAGGTGGGACTGCATCAAGGATCAGCTCTGAGTCCCTTCTTGTTCGCTATGATGACGGACAGGTTGACAGATAAGGTTAGACAAGATTCATCATGGACTATGATGTTTGCAGATGACATTGTGATCTGTAGTGAGAGCAGAGAACAAGTGCAGGAAAATCTAGAGAGGTGGAGGTATGCCCTGGAAAGGAGAGGAATGAAGGTTAGCCTCAGTAAGACAGAATACATGTGTGTGAACGAGAAGGACCCAAGAGGAACGGTGAGGTTACAGGGAGCAGAGATAAAGAAGGTGGAGGATTTTAAGTACTTAGGCTCAACAATCCAGAGCAGTGGAGAGTGTGGAAAAGAGGTGAAGAAGCGCGTGCAGGCAGGTTGGAATGGATGGAGAAAAGTGTCCGGTGTGATGTGTGTTAGGAGGATATTGGCAAGAATGAAAGGAAAAGTGGACAAGACGGTGTTGAGGCCAGCGATGTTGTATGGTTTAGAAACAGTGGCCCTGGGGAAAAGACAGGAGGCAGAGCTGGAGGTAGCAGAGATGAAAATGTTGAGGTTCTCTTTGGGAGTAACGAGGATGGATAGGATCAGGAATGAGCACATCAGAGAGACAGCACATGTAAGATGTTTTGGAGACAAAGTCAGAGAGGCCAGATTCAGATGGTTTGGACATGTACAGAGGAGGGATTGTGAGTATATTGGTAGTAGGATTCTGAGGTTGGAACTACCAGGCAGAAGGCCTAGAAGAAGACCAAACAGAAAATTTATGGATGTGGTGAAGGAGGACATGAAGGTAGTTGGTGGAAGAGAAGTAGATTCAGAGCATAAGGTGAGATGGAGGCAGATGATTCGCTGTGGCAACCCCTGAAGGGAACAGCTAAAAGGAAAAGAAGAAGAAGAAGAAGAAGACATAATGTAAATAGTGATACACCTGGATATCCATTTTTTGCGCTGAGATGCACTGAATGTGCTTCTTCAATGTTTAAGGACTTTCAGAAGCATCTGTAAGTGGTTTCTTACATATATGAGTTAATAATGGGGGAAATAAAGCATGACCATTTTATTCCACTATTGTGGTACTACTGTATATGTACATGAGACTTTGGCCTGTTTTTGCTCTTCTCTTTAAAGCATAGAAATTAAAGAGAAAAAAAAACATGTTGGCCACCAAAGCTCAGGACAGCCATGCATGATAAACAATAAATAATGGCATAACAACTTCCTATGTACAGAACAATATTAAAACCAATTCATGTTACAAAAAAACATAACCAAGTTAAAGTAGATTCATAAGAAATGAAAGTCAAGATTCTGTAAAAGTCAGTGACTAAATAAAATATTCTTCAAACAGTCAATCAATCATGTGCCAAGATGTTTAATTCTACTATGGAGGCTTTTACTATGGAGCATTTACTGTATTATATTATATATAGTGGTCATTCATTCATTCATTCATTCATTCGTTCGTTCATTTGCTGAACAGCTTACTCCTACTAGGGTGCAGAGAGCCTATCTCAGCCAACTTTACTCAGAGGTGGGATACAACTTGAACAGCTCACAAGTTCATTGCACTGCCAACATACATACATACATGTTTATACTTACAGCTAGGGGCAATTCAAAACAGGCAATCAGTCTGATCTTCATGTCTTTGGGCTGAGAGGAAACCGGAGTGCCCAGAGGAAACCTATGCAAGCACACAGAGAACACCCAAACTGCTGAACAAAGAACTTGAATCCAGGACCTTTTTGTTGAAAGGCAGAGGTCAATGTGCTTCCAATAATTCATGTTCAAAAGGCTAAATGGACTCAGCTGTGAGTGTGTTACAATGCACTGTGACAGCATGAACAACAATTTGAAAAGATGATTTGAAGAGATGGGGGGGGGGTATTTTATCCTCTCAGTTTTCAACTGATTTGCTTGAGAACAATGTGTTCTGGATCCTTCATTAAAATTTATTTATTTTTTTTCATTACTTCTTTGTTCTTGGCAGGAATGAAGTGCTCCCTCATGCCGAGGCTTTCGGAACATTCACATCGTTACGATTGTTCACTGTATTTATTGTCTTTCTCTTAGCATTGTGCTGTTTTAATGAGGTTTGCTCGGCTATCACTCCATTCCCCACCACCTGGAATCGGTCCTGCTTATCTCGCAGCATGACGGCGTATCAGCAAGGCCTTGAAGTGGTAATGGTATCAGATGATTACAGTTTTGGATTGATGCATCTCAGGTTGCTTCCCAGACCATGATACAGCATTACCACTTATGTGTCTTTTTTAACAGGCCAATAGGAAATATTAGCATTTTTTAAAATGACTTATTTGCCATATTGGTAAATATTAGGTGTAAATAATCATTTAGTATCGTACCAAAAAGGTACAATTTAAAGGTGATACCAGTTAAAAATCCGAGAAATCATGCACCCATCCCATGTTTGTAACATGAGAATGACCAAACGGCATATTTCTTTGTGGGGGGTTTTTATCTGGATTGACCATAATAGAATATAATAGTTTTCTGCTTTGAGAATAAGCTTTTATATATATATGCTTCCCGACTTACGATGATCCATTTTACGTTTTTTCGATTTTACAGGGGTTTTTTTTCAAAAAGAAGTCAAATTTTCAGTTTAGACATACCTACGTAGTATGCTGATGTAATATCGCAATGACACTGCGGCCATTGTTTACAAACGACAGACTGAACTTGTCTCTCCTTCTTCCCAGTTCAGTTATAAATATATTATTTTCTATATATCAGTTATATAGCGTGTTACCCTTGTGTTCAGACGTCGTCTCTGTGGTCTTTTTGTTCACACTGTTTTGCGGACTTTTGTCACCCTAAGAAAATATGGTTAGTCAGAAGCGTAAGCCTATGAGCATGGATGCAAGTCTCATACACAGAGATGAATTAACTATCTGCTCGGATCAGCGCAATCTACCATGTATGTTTAGCAAAGAGAGTTGTAAAATAAATGAAAACCCGAGTCCAGAAAATAAAGAGAACTCTCCCCTCTGCTGGTGATTCACATTAGTGCAGACTGAGGACGATACGAAATCAACGGCACACTTTCTCACTTGAAAGACCGGAAGTCCGTATAACACGCTTTGTCTCAAGCACAGCAAGTAAACTACTTTTGGTGTTGAGCGCCTCACATATTATAAGCGTTGATTGGCTGCTTTAAGCTTCATGTAAAGTGACTCGGCTCAGCTTCATGTAAAGTGGCCATCCGTATTTGATAAGTGAATTTGATTAAAATGTATCTATATGAAATGATTTTGCTTGAATTTAATTTATTTTAAATTAATGTTGATAATTACTTGATACATTTGATATTATTTTACAATGTTATGTTTATAATAATTGATTTAGGGGTGTTTTATGAGATACGGTAATGGTACTTATGGATGTATAGCAGAGTATGAACGTCATACGTCACTGGAACATACAGTAACAACTTATGTTCATTGTCAACTTGCGTTCGGCCATCCGGAACCAAATAAAAACGTAAGTTGGGGAGCGTCTCTATATATACTGTATATATACACACACACACATTATATATATATATATATATATATATATATATATATATATATATATATATATACATATATAATAAAAATAAAAGGACAGGACAAAGACTTTCTATTGAAACTCCATTTATCACTACAGATCTGTTTCAAGGGGTGGTGAAACCATCCTCTCTCTTCAGGTGATTATAGAAGAAGTATAAAAGTATTGAGCACTCTCCTACGGAAGGATCTACTCAGAAAATCATATATATATATATATATATATATATATATATATATATATATATATATATATATATATATATATATATATATATATATATATATATATATATATATATATAAATATACACACACACACACACACACACACACATGACATGTGTGTGTGTGTGTGTGTATGTGTGTAATGCAGCTGTGAGGGGGGGGCACAAGCCAGTGTCCACCCTCACGCCGGTCCCAAGCCCGGATAATTGCAGAGGGTTGGGTCAAGAAGGGCATCCGGCAGAAACCAATGCCAAATAAAATATGCGAGTCAAAACAAAGAATTTCATGCCGGATCGGTCGAGGCCCGGGTTAACAAGGACTGCCATCAGTGCTGTTAACCAACAGGGTGCTGGTGAAAATTGGACTACTGTTGGTCGAAGACGTCGAAGAAGGAGAGGCGGGAGGCGTGTCCATAGGCAGAGAAAAAAGAGGAAAGGATGAGTCTAGGACTGAAAGTAGGGACTTTGAATGTTGAAACTATGGCAGGAAAAGGTAGAGTGCTAGTTGACATGATGCAGAGGAGGAAGGTGGACATACTGTATGTTCAGGAGATCAGGTGGAAAGGTAGCAAGGCTAGAAGTTTAGGAGCAGGGTTTAAGCTGTTTTTTCATGGTATGGATGGGAAGAGAAATGGAGTAGGAGTAATCTTCAACTATGAGTTTGTCAGGAATGTTCTAGAAGTGAAAAGAGTGTCAGACAGAGTGATGAGTCTCAAGTTAGAAATTAAAGGCTTGATGTTCAATGTTGATAGTGCTTATGTCCCACAGGCAGGATGTGAGCGAGAAGAGAAGGAGAGATTCTGGAGTGAGTTAGATGAAGTGATGCAGAGTAACCCCAGAGGTGAAAGAATGGTCATTGGGGCAGACTTCAATGGACATGTCGGTGCAGGAACCAGAGGGGACGAGGAAGTGATGAGAAGGTTTGGTATCCAGGACAGGAACACAGAAGGACAGATGTTGATAGATTTTGCAAAGAGGATGGAAATGGCTGTGGTGAATACTTTCTTCTAGAAGAGACAGGAGCATAGGGTGAGTTATAAAAGCAGAGGTTGGAGCACGCAAGTAGACTACATCTTGTGTAGACGATGTAATTTGAAGGAAGTCAGTGAGTGCAAAGTAGTAGTGCGTGAGAGTGTTGGCAAACAGCAGAAGATGGTGGTGTGGAGGATGATGCTGATGGTGAGGTAGATGAAGAAGGCAAAGGCAGAGCAGAAGACAAAGTGGTGGAAGCTGAAAAAGGAAGAGTGTCGTGTTGTCTTCAAGGAGGAGTTGAAACAGGCTTTGGGTGGTCAGGAAGTGCTTCCAGATGACTGGACAACTCCAGCTAATGTGATCAGGGAGACAGGTAGGAGGGTACTTGGTGTGTCCTCTGGAAGGAGACTAGATAAGGAGACATGGTGGTGGAATGAGGAAGTGCAGGAGTGTGTACAAAGGAAGCGGTTAACTAAGAAGAAGTGGGACATTTAGAAGACCAAAGAGAGTAAACAGGAGTATAGGGAGACGCAGTGTAAGGTGAAGGTAGTGGTGTCAAAGGCCAAACAGAGGGCGTATGATGACTTGTATTCTAAGTTGGACAGTAAAGAGGGAGAAAATGATTTATACAGGTTGGCACAGCAGAGAAATAGTGATGGGAAGGATGTGCAGCAAGTTATAGTGATTAAGGACAGAGAGGGAAATGTATTGACTGATGACAGAAGGGTGCTGGGAAGATGGAAAGAGTACTTTGAAGAACTGATGAATGAGGAAAATGAGAGAGAAAAAAAGAGTAGAAGAGGTGACCGTTGAGGACCAGGAAGTAGCAAAGATTAGGAAGGGTGAAGTGAGGAAGGCATTGAAGAGGATGAAGAATGGAAAGGCAGTTGGTCCTGATGACATACCGGTGGACATATGGAAGTGTCTAGGAGAGGTAGCAGTAGATTTTCTGACAAGAACATTCAACATAACATAACATAACATAACATAACATGAGTGGTGAGAACAGGCCATTCAGCCCAACTAAGCTCACCATTGTCCTATTCTAAAGTGACTCCAACCTTAAAGACGCACACTCTAACCTTAAAGACGCACTTTTTTTTTTTTTTTTCATGACTAGATGGTATCCAGCACTAGATCAAGTCTGCTTTTGAAGACTTGTAAGGTTTCTGCTTCGACAACGTGGTTAGGCAATCTATTCCACACTGAAATTACCCTCTGCGAGAAAAAATATTTCCTAATATTTGTGCTAAATTTACCCTTAAATAACTTCCATTTATGACCCCTAGTTCTACTTACAGAACTTGGCCTAAGTAATCGGGCATAGTTGACTTTATTAATCCCCTTAAGATACTTAAAGACCTCAATCAGATCACCTCTAATTCTCCTTTTTGAAGACTGAAAAGGTTTAGGATCCTCAGCCTCTCCTCATAGGATTCCTTTTTATACCCGAATTAGCTTTGTTGCTCTTCTCTGAACTTTTCGAGAGTCTCGATGTCTTTTTCAAGTATGGTCCCCAGAACTGTACACAATACTCTAAATGTGGTCTAACCAATGTGTTATACAAGAGAAGGACAACATCTTTAGATCTATACTCAATACTCCTGGCTATGTAACCCACCATCCTATTTGCCTTTTTACTGCTAACGCACAGTGGCTAGTACCAGTGAGGGACTGGTCAACCATCACACCCAGATCCTTTTCCTGAGAGGAACATTCTAGTTTTAAACCTCCCATGAAATACTCCTGTCTAATGTTTTTATTCCCTACATGTAGAACTTTACATTTAGCGACATTGAATTTCATTTGCCATGTATCTGCCCAAATTCGAAGTCTATCCAAATCGTCCTGAATAACCTTAGTAGACTCCAGACTATTTGCCAAACCGCCCAATTTAGTATCGTCAGCAAATTTCACCAATGTGCTCTCAATGTCCCTATCAAGGTCATTAATGTAGATGAGGAAGAGCAAGGGTCCCAACACAGATCCCTGAGGGACTCCACTTCCCACAATTCCTTGCTCAGATGAAATCCCTCCAACCACAACTCTCTGTGTTCTGTCCTGTAACCAGTTCTTAATCCACTCCAGAATACCTCCTACAATTCCAACTGACCTCGTTTTAAAAATTAGTCTCTCATGTGGTACTGTATCAAATGCTTTTTGAAAGTCCAAATAAATAATGTCATAGGCCCTACTCTGATCATAAGTATTTGTGGCCTCCTCAAAGAATTCCAAAAGGTTTGTCAGGCATGACCTACCCTTGCGAAAACCATGTTGGCTATCCTTCAAGATGTTATTATGCTCAAGAAATGACTCAAGCTTGTCTTTTATGACAAGGTCTTAGAGAGTGAGAGGATGCTGGAGGAATGGAGGAGAAGTGTGATGGTGCCCATTTTTAAGAACAAGGGAGACGTGCAGAGTTGTGGTAACTACAGAGGGATAAAGTTGATGAGCCATACCATGAAGTTATGGGCAAGACTAGTTGAAACGAGACTAAGGGCAGAGGTCAGCATTTGTGAACAACAGTCTGGTTTCATGCCAAGAAAGCGCACCACAGATGCAGTGTTTGCTTTGAGGATGTTAATAGAGAAGTACAGAGAAGGTCAGAAGGAGCTGCATTGTGCCTTTGTGGATCTGGAGAAAGGATGTGACAGGGTGCCGAGAGAGGAACTGTGGTATTGCATGAGGAAGTCTGGAGTGGCAGAGAAGTATGTTAGAGTGGTGCAGGACATGTATGAGAGATGTAAGACAGTGGTGAGGTGTGCTGTCGGTGTTACAGAAGAGTTCAAGGTGGAGGTGGGACTGCATCAAGGGTCAGCTCTGAGCCACTTCTTGTTTGCTATGGTGACAGGCTGACAGACGAGGTTAGACAAGAATCTCCATGGACTATGATGTTTGCATATAACATAGTGATCTGTAGTGAGAGAAGAGAACAATGCAGGAAAATCTAGTGAGGTGGAGGTATGCCCTGGAAAGGAGAGGAATAAATGTTAGCCTCAGTAAGACAGAATACATGTGTGTGAACAACAAGGACCCAAGAGGAACGGTGGGGTTACGGGGAGCAGAGATAAAGAAGGTGGAGGATTTTAAGTACTCAACAATCTAGAGCAATAGAGAGTGTGGGAAAGAGGTGAAGCATGTGCAGGCAGGTTGGAATGGTTGGAGAAAAGTGTCCGGTGTGATGTGTTATAGGAAGGAATCGGCAAGAATGAAATGAAAAGTGTACAAGATGGTGATGAGGCCAGCGATGTTGTATGGTTTAGACACTGTGGCCCTGGGGACAAGACAGGAGGCAGAGTTGGAGGTAGCAAAGATGAAAATGTTGAGGTTCTCTTTGGGAGTAACGAGGATGGATAGGATCAGGAATGAGTCCATCAGAGGAACAGCACATGTAAGATGTTTTGGAGACAAAGTCAGAGAGGTTAGATTGAGATGGTTTGGACATGTACAGAGGAGGGATAGTGAATATATTGGTCGGAGGATGCTGAGGTTGGAACTACCAGGAAGAAGTCCTAGAGGAAGACCAAAGAGAAAAATTTTATGGGTGTGGTGAAGGAGGACATGAAGGTAGTTGGTGTAAGAGTAGAAGATGCAGAGGATAGGGTGAGATGGAGGCAGATGATTTGCTGTGGCGACCCCTGAAGGGAAAAGCCGAAAGAAAAAGAAGACATGTGTGTGTGTGTGTGTGTGTGTGTGTGTGTGTGTGTGTGTGTGTGTGTGTGTGTGTGTGTGTGTGTGCGTGAGCGTATACTTTGATTTGTGTTTCTGTGTGGTACATGAGTTTGAAGCCCACTTTTGTGCCTCTGCTATACTTAAAACACATGAAATCTGTGTCTGATTCAGACTTTTTATGGTTTCATTTCGTATATAATGCTAATTTATTCTCACCCATACTGTCCATGTGTGTACACAACTGGTCATATAACTTATTTATACATAATCTGTACATGACTATTCACACCTTATACGATGTCCTTATCAGTATATAACTGTTTCTAACGGAACATACTGCACATACTGTATATATTGCACTTGCTGCTCTCTGCACATCTAATTGGATGCTAAACTATATTTCGTTTCCCTGTATTTATACATGTGTAATGACAATAAAGTTGAATCTAATCTAATCAATATTCTTAAACAATCATTTGCCTTGGCATGGCGGATGTTGATGTCTTGAACATCATCAGTTGGATCAAGCGGAAAAAAGTTACATTAAAGTTATATACTGTACATACACTGATAGAAAAGCTTGAAAATTAAATATTAGTAAATATATCCAGAAATAATTTTAAGTGTCTTATATGTATGAGATATAAGAGAATTTAAGATGAGAAATATTTCATTATTCAAGGTTATCTAGATAATTCTTCTATTACTGTCAAATTTTTGCATCACAAATATTGAAATGCAAAAATTAACTTCTCGTCTAATTCCCCATTTTACACCCGATGGTTTGTAATCTGTAACATCACTTTTTCATTGAGTACAGCTATCTCCATTTTGGGTCTTACTCACGAGTAGCTTCCGCTGCTACTTACTGGCTTGTATCTGTCTGTAACGAGGCTTGTAATGATGCTGTGGAATTGAATGGGAAGATTTCATATAAATATATTTAAATTCTATTTAGACAGAAAACCATATTAGCATACAGGTAATTCACCAGGAACAATCTCATTATGGTATTATAATATTCAGTCTAAGTGACATTGCTTTTATTTTTCATTTTCTGCAAGGATGCAGCTTGAGGAACCAAGAAAACGTCATTTAAGGTCAGAGAACAGCAACTTGCTCTGAGTCTCAGTTCATTAGAGATATACTAGTACAGCAGACTCTGTGAGGAATTTGAAAACGGTTGAATCCAGCTCTGCTTTTTTCATATTAGTTCTTCACTGAGTAGTATCCCAGAGTCCCTCACTTTTATTTGCCTCTCACCACTGAAAATTAATTGAAATGAAATTTCAGACAGCAAATTTGTTTTTAATGATCATGGACAGGAAGTGTGATGAGTGAGTTACCTAATTCAGTCATTTGCTACATTCTTGCAGACTAGATAGTTTAGTGAGGTGGGCCATTCCAGTAACAGTGCTAGCTTGGAGCTTCAGGGCTTCTGATTCAGATCCAGGGCTCGTGTTACTGCCTGTGTGGGGCTTGGCATGCTCTTCCTGTTTCATCGTGGGTTTGCTCAGGGCTCTCTCCATAGCATACTGGCTTTCCTAAATTGTTTCTAAAAGTGAATGATTGCATATGAGTGCATGCACAAGGCCCTGTAATATACTGAATTCAGACATATTGCTCGTGCTAGCATTGTTTTGGTCTTACTGGTTAATCTTGATGGGAGTCGTATTAGTTCATTTATATATATATATATATATATATATATATATATATATATATATATATATATATATATATATATATATGTGTGTGTGTGTGTGTGTGTGTGTGTGTGTGTGTGTGTGTGTGTGTGTGTGTGCATCAGTGGCGGTCCATGCATTTGGTACCTGGCCCTTCGGTGGGACTTAATGAACTTATTCCACTTCTTAATACCACCATTACAAATGCTATAAACCATCAATAATATACAAAAGGATAATACAAAAAGGTGTGGCATTACAGAGAGAGGAGCATTTCACGTATTTCTGCTAGTAACTCTGAGGGTTAGCCTGACTGGAAGTGCCCAGTGGAATTTCTTCTCCTCTGAGTGGAATTTCTCCTCCTGTCAGCCATTGTGAGAGTAAAAAATTCTCACTCATTTTTTCCTTATCAAAAAGGCCTAAGGAAACACTCCAAACACACTTCTTTCAACAAAATTATAATAACACTGTTAATAATAATAACATAATAATAACATAATAATAACATAATAGAAACAATTAATAACACTCACAAATTCGTGAACAACACAATCGGGCGCACTCAAGGTCGTCTCACAGCTGACTGAGGCATGTGGGAGCAAGTTGCGTTGCATCAGGTGACGCCACAACAAATTCAGAACACATTCTGAACGGCAGCAGCACTGAGTACAATGCGTCTTGTAGTGTTTTTTAAAGAAGACCATATGGTCCTGTTAGGCGTTAAAGGGTAAAATATGTTGTACAACAGACCATTCAGCTTGTTTTGTTCTGACTAACCAATCAGAGGACAGAAAAATGCTGACATTATTTTAAGCCCGCTAACTTGCCCTGTGAGGCATATGTGAAATCTGATTGGACAAAAAAATATATATATCATCCACATACACTTACTGGAAGCAGTGTAGCCCAGAAAAAAAATGAAGCGAATAGAGTCTTGGGAATAAATTAATTAATAATAAATTAAATCTATGTCAGTGCTTCTCACAGTGTTGAAGCAGCAGAGAAGGCTTTGCTGGAACTGACAATCCACCACTGATATATATATATATATATATATATATATATATATATATATATATATATATATATATATATATATATATATATATATATATGTGTGTGTGTGTGTGTATGTGTGTGTGTGTGTGTGTGTGTGTGTGTGTATGTATAACATTCATTCATTCATTTTCTAAGCCACTTAATCCTAATTAGGGTTATAGGGAGGCTGGAGCCCTTCTCAGAAGACTCTGGGTGAGTGCGGGTACACCCTAGACAACTCGCCATGCCATCACCGTGCCAACACTCTAATACAACCATTCACACACACTGACACCTATGGGCGATTTGGAACAGCCAATTAGCCAATGTGCATGTTTTTGAACTGTGGGAAGAAACCTGAGTACCCGGAGGAGACCAACGCAAACACGGTAGAACATGCAAACTTCACACAGAAACGCCCCAGCTGCATATTCAGCATAGCATTATTTTAATATAATTTAATATATTTTTATATATTATAACATTATTTTTCTGCATTAAGTATTTTATTTTACATAAGAAGGTCGTTGCTTAATATTCCTTGCAGTGATTTTCTTTTGTGATATTTTATTTATTTTTAATATTATCAATCAAGAGGAGCGTTATGATTAAGATTAGCATCGAGATGTGTAATTCGTCAAAGCAACAGCTGGTGCTGTTATTAGTCAAAGCTGCCATGCTTGAACGTATTCAAAATGATCACACTTAACTGGTGGCAAGGCATCAGTTTGACCTAGAAATGTCTCTCTGTGCCTCCCTGTAGAGTCCAAGGCAAGACCAGAAAAGAGTTTTCTCACTCATCATGGGATGACTTAATCTTCCGCGGTATATTATGCTCTTGATGTATTTTTTGGAGCTTGAAAGAGTAGTTTTGCTCCTTACACTAGCAACCCTCACAAATACATTTAATCTGTACATGAGCATTCATTTTCTGGGCTAATACTTGTTATGTGGAGCTTGAGCTCAGATTTGGTGTGTAAGTTGTGAAATGAGGGAACAGTTAGAGAAATGTGATAAAAACAAGAGGAAGGTAGAGGAATAGATGGTAGAGACAGGGAAAGTGGAAATGGAGAAAGAGAGGGACAATGCGAGAAAGAGAGAGAGAGAGAGATGGTTCAGTTAATTTTCTATAACCATCATCATCATCATCGTCTTCCGCAAAGTCCGGGGTCAGGTCACGGGGGAAGAAACCTAAGCAAAGAGGTCCAGACGTCCCTCTCCTCAGCCACCTCCTCCAACTCTCCCGGGGGGACACCAAGGCGGTCCCAGACAAGCCAAGAGACATAGTCCCTCCAGCGTGTTCTAGGTCGACCCCGGGGTCTCTTCCCCCTTGGACATGCCCGAAACACCACACCAGGGAGGTGTCCGGGAGGCATTCTGACCAGATGCCTGAGCCACCTCAACTGGCCCCTCTCAATGCGGAGGAGCAGCGGATCTACTCCGAGCTCTCCACGGATGGTAGAGCTTCTCACCTTATCTATTAAGGGAGAACCCCGCCACCCGGTGAAGAAAGCTCATTTCAGCCACTTGTATCCGTGATCTTGTTCTTTCGGTCATTACCCAAAGCTCGTGACCATAGGTGAGGGTTGGAACGTAGATCGACTGGTAAATTGAGAGCTTCGCCTTGCGGCTCAGCTCCTTCACCACGACGGACCACGAGGCACCGCTTAACAGCAGAGGCTGCAGAGATCCGTCTGTTGATCTCTTGCTCCATCCTTCCCTCACTCGTGAACAAGACCCCAAGATACTTAAACTCCTTCACTTGGGGCAGGACCTCATTCCTGACCCAGAGGGTGCATTCCACCCTTGTCCGACTGAGAACCATGGCCTCAGACTTGGAGGTACTGATCCTCATCCCGGCTGCTTCGCACTCGGCTGCAAATCGCTCCAATGAGAGCTGGAGGGCCCGACTTGATGAAGCCAAAAGGACAACATCATCCGCAAAAAGCAGAGATGAGATCCGATGGCCACCAAACCAGAACCCCTCAACGCCTCGACTGCACCTAGAAATTCTGTCCATAAAAATTATGAACAGAATCGGTGACAAAGGACAGCCTCGGCGGACTCCAACTCCCATTGGAAACGAATTCGACCTGTTGTTTCTGTAACCACTTAATCCTAATTAGGGTCGTGGGGAGGCTGGCACCCATCCCATCCGACTCCAGACGAGGGCAGAGTACACCGTGAACAGCTCACCAGGCCATCGCAGGGTGGGAACACGCTGGCAGTTTTGCAGCCTATTCTTTACAAAAGTCAGCAATGAATCTTTTACATAAACCTCCCACCACAGACAGTGAGAGACATGACCGGCCTTTGATAACCCAGTTAGCTGCACTGGGGGGATAGTGGCAACCTTGTGGAGAGTGGAACTTGAACCCCAACCTTTGGGTCAGCGATTCACTACCCTATACCACTGGTTAGCATGTCTGCCTCACTACAAGAATCGTCATCATCATCATCATCTTCCTAAGCTTAATCCGTGGTTGGGTTGCAGGCGTAGCTGAAACAATGAGGTCCAAGCGTCCCTCTCCCCAGCTACTTCCTCCAACTCTTCCAGGTTGACACCAAGGTGTTCCCAGACCAGCTGAGAGACATGGTCCCTCCAGTGTGTTCTGGGTTGACCCTGGGATCTCTTCCCAGTTGGACATGTCTGAAATACCATACCAGGAAGGCATTCAGGAGGCATTCTTACCACATGCCTGAGCCACCTTAACTGGACCTTCTCAACATAGTGGAGCAGTGGTTCTACAATACAGACCATGCTCTTGCTCTTATGACACAGAGACCAAATGGCCCGTAGCAATGGGTCCAGTACACCATACTCCAGGAGCAACCTCACAAGACACAGTCGAAAGCCTTCTCTAAATCCACAAAACATGTTTAGACAGATTGGGCAAACACCCATTGCCCCCCCCCCCCCCCACAATCCTGGAGAGTGTATAGAGTTGGTCGAGAGTGCCACAGCCAGGACGAAAACCACACTTCTCCTTTCGGCCTTTTCCATTTTGTTCCAGGGGTCGCCACAGTGAATCATCTGATTCGCATGTTACATTTGGCATAGGTTTTTACGTTGGATGCCCTTCCTGACACAACCCTTTCGCAAGGGGCAGAAACACATTGATGGCTTTGCAGCCTTCTCTTTATGAAGGTCAGCAATGGTTCTTTATACTGTACATGCCTCTCACCATAGGCAGTGAGACAGATGGCCTGCCTGTGATAACCCAGTTAGTGGGATTCGAACCCCCAACCTTAGGATCAGCGATCCAGCGCCCTTTACCACCAGGCCTCCACTGCCCTAGGATGAAAACCACACTGTTCCTTCTGAATCTGAGGTTCAACCATCATATCCTCCTCTCCAGTACCACTGTCATAGAGTTTCCCGGGTATGCTGAGGAGTGTGTTTCCGTGATAATTGGAACACACACTCTGGTTCCCCCTTTAAAAAAAGGAGGACTACGACCTCAGTTTGGCAATCCAGCGGTACAGCCCCTGATTACCAGGCGTTGTTGCAGAGATGTAATAACCAAGACAATCCTACAACATCCAGAGCCCTGAAATATTCAGGGCGGCTCTCATCTACCCACAGAGCCCAACCACTGAGGAACTTTTTGACTACCTCAGCAACCTCAGCTCCAGTGATGGACCCCCACCCAAACTTCCAGGGTCTTCCTACTCCATGAGAGGCATGTTGATGGGATTGAAGGGGTCCTCCGAATTATTCCTTCCACCTCCCGACAACATCCTCAGTCGAAGTGAGCAGCTTCCCACTTCTACTGTAAACAGTATTTGTGGAGAACTGCTTCCCCTTTCTGAGCCATCAGATGCTGGTCCAGAACCTTTTTGCATCAACTGATAGTCACTTTCCAGGCCCTCACTGAACTCCTCCCATGACTGAGATTTTGCATCAGCAACAGCTCGGGCTACAGCATGTTTGACGGGAATCCCACATGCCACTACGACCTGATAGGCCCCCTTTTTCAGCTAGACGTCCTCCTCCACCGCAAGTGTCCACCACCGGGCTTGAGGGTTATCGCCACCATAGGCACCAATGACCTTCCAACCACAGCTATGGGCTGCTGCCTCAACAATTAGAGGCACGAAACATGGCTCATTTGGATTCCATGTCACCCACCTCCTTCGGGATGTGGTTGTAGTTCTGCTAGAGCTGGGACTTAAAGGCCCCTCTGACAGAAGACAACACCGAACATTTCCAAAAGACCCTAACTAAATACTTGGGCCTGCCAGGTCTGGAAGGCGGCCTCCCCCACCATCGGAACCAGCTTACCACCAGGTAGTGATCAGTTGACAGCTCAGCCCTTCTCTTTACCGGAGTGTTCAGAACATGCGGTTGCAAGTTCGGTGACACAACAACAAAGTTGATTATTGAATTGCGGCCTAGGGGGTGTTTGGTACCAAGTGCATTCATGGACACCCTTTTGTTGGAACATTGTGTTGGTGATGGACAAGCCATGACGAGCACAGAAGTCCAAGAAGTCCACCATTTAGGTTCTGGCTAGAGAGGCCATACCTACCGATCACACCCTTTCAGGTCGCACTGTCATTACTCACATGGTTATTAAAGTCTTCCAGGATAATGAGGGAGTCCCCAGGGGGAGCGTTCTCCAACACACTCCTAAAGACTCCAAGAAGGGTGGGTACTCTGAACTGCCATTTGGTGCATAAGCACAAACAACAGTCAGAACTCGTCCCCTAACCCGAAGGTTACCCTTTCATCAACTGGGGAGAACCCCAATGTGTGGGCCCTGAGACGGGGGATGCAAGGATGCCCACACCGGCTCACCACATCTAACCATTAGTAACTCCAGAATGAAATAAGGTCCAGCCTTTCTCAACATGGGTGGTTCCAAAACCCAAGCTATGAGCTGAGTCTGACTATATCTAGTATTATATGTTTTTCCATTTAGGGATCCTTTGAACCATGCCTCCTCTGGACCTTCACCTAATACCAGTTTGCTGTGGGTGACCCTAGCAGAGGCATAATGCCCCCGACAACATAGTTCTGAGGATCATTAGAACAAACCTCTCCACCGCAATAAGGTGGCGATTCAAGGAGGGGAGCAAGAAGGTCCTGGGTTCAATTCCCAGCTTTGGCATTTCTGTGTGGAGTTTGTATGTAAACACATGCACTGTAGGTTATTCGACTGTTCCAAATCACCCCTAGATGTGAGTATGCGTAATTGTGTGAAGGTTGGTCCTGCGATGGCCTGGCGAGCCAGGGTGTACCCCACGTTCACCAGCAGTTGGCTGAGATGAGCATTAGTTTCCCCATGACCGTAATTACGATTAAGCCATTCAAAAAAATGAATGAATGAATGCTATTTCAATCTTTGCTTAGAAGTGGAATCTTTGTTACCATGGGTCTGTGAGGTCAACACTTCAGGACACTATTTTGACTCAATTTTTGTCCCACATACTAGCTCAATGTCTAGTGTTCCTGAATAAGGTCACATGCTTCCTGTTACATATGAATGACAACTACATGAGAAGTAGCATTTCTTGGTTTGTTAATGCTGTAAATGTTCTATTCCCTATAAATGAGCTCACAGAGAATCCAAATCTTTCAGAAAACAGGCCACTTATGCACTTTTTGGCGAAGCATTTGCTGAGACCATTAGCTCCCTGCTGCATTTAACAATATTATATGTTCCTTTTGAAGTGATGATGAAATGTGCTGTTCTTTTTATAGGAGTAATGCCAGTTCCAGATCAGTCCTGTGACAGTGAGAACTCCAACATGCTGAGCCCAGTACTAAACTCCTCCAACGGAGATGGATCTGAGACGGAGACAACCTCCGCCATCTTGGCCTCCGTCAAGGAGCAGGTTATTCAGTTTCAATGGCTAATAACTGGCTTTATATACAAATCCACCAAGATACATCAACTTGTCCATGGTTTCTCATACACTCTATTCCATAGTATCTTCGCCTCAGGTGCAGTGATTAACAAGATTGAACAGACACACAGTAATATCCAACCACAACATTCAGCACCGTGTCATTTTATTTTTAAACTGAAATCAAATAATCAACGCTGTCACTGCCTGCTGAAAAGAGTAATTATATGAGCCATACCATTCCTGAAAACCCATAAACACATCCATGATAGAGTTGATTTCAAGATGCAAATAGCATTTGAAGGAGTGCCTGACTTTGAGTGTGTGCATGGTGGCATACCATTCATTATCTTTCGTGTGATCATCGCAGACCCCCACTGCAGCTAACTGGGTTATCAAAGGCTGGCCATGTCTCTCACTGTCTATGGTGAGGCATGGAAAAGAAGCATTGCTGACTTTCAACAAGAGTAGGGTGCATAGCCGTCAGCATGTTTCTGCCCTGTGATGGCCTGACGAGCTGTCCAGGGGTGTATTCTGCCTTCGCCCGGAGTCGGCTGGGGTGAGCGCCAGCCTCCCTGTTACCCTAATTAGGATTAAGCAGTTACGGAAAATGAATAAATGAATGATCGTCACAGAAGGTACTGTCATGCACCGACTTTCGTTTTACAAGAAATCCTGTGTGTGTTTGTCTATCACATCCACATTCCATGCGTGTGTACCTTTCAAATGAGCTATACAGGGTATTGTTCATGTTATTATTACTAGACATTTAAAAGCTCATGGAAATTGTATTAAAGTCAAGTAATATTGTGATAATCATTACATGTATGTAGACAAGAACTTTACAAAATGTCTAAGGCAGGATTTAATTCGATAAATAAAAGTTCAACATCATTTAGTTGACAGAGCATGTGTATGTCTGAAGACTCAGAAGAGGTAGGTCTTAAAATCAAATTTCTCCACAAATGACATAGTAACTAATGTCATGACAGTAGTAGTGTTATTCATAGTATTAGCATAAACCCGTCATTCAGACAACATATCCTACATTAGGCTATATTATAAAACAAGGATCTCACATTATATATGCTAGTTGGTGCCACATGAAAGGTCAGTGAACGCGTGTGCTCGCTCTACCAATTGTTTGTCAATTTGTCAAACTGCTTAATCCTACTAAGGTCGTGGGGAGACTAGAGCTTATCTCAGCCGACTCTGGGTGAAGGCATGGTACAGTCTGAACAGCTCGCCAGTCCATTGCAGGGACAAATCAAATACTGTACCAGCATCTACACTCCCACTCACACCTAGCCGCTAGTTGGAGCAACCAATTAGCCTAATATGGATGTCTTTAGACTGTGGGATGAAACTGATGTACCCAGAGGAAACCCATGCAAGCACACAGAGAAGATGCAAACTTCACACAGAAACACCCCCCATCTCACACTGGAGTCATAAGCAGGACATGCTTGCTGTGAGTTGGACATGCTAACCATTCCCATCTTATGCCCAGTGTTCATGGGACAAGGCTTTACAGCCTTGTGAAGATAAATGAAAGTCTAAATGTTTTTGCAGAATTCAGTAGTCTTGTGAAATTCCCACTTTAATAGGAACACTTTTAAAACTATTCATTTATACTATCAGCTGATCATGTTACAGTGAAGAAATGGATATAATTAAGTAGATATAGGATAAGACCTTCAGCTAATCTTCACATCTAACATCACACTGGGTGGGAAATGTGATCTCTGTGTTGTGGTGGTGCGAGGCTAGCTCATTGAAGAAACTGCTGTGTTTTTACGCACAGTCACTAAAAATAGTGCAAAAAGAAAGAATGAAAGAAAAAGTATGCACTGACTGGGAGCTCTGTTAGTGGAAATGGCTTGTTGTAACTCATCCATCAATCCGTCAACCTGTCTTGTGCTTTACTGCTCACTGTGGCTGAAAACAGTGGTGTTTTTGAGTTACTATATTTTTCTTTTTCAATAGTAAAGCATGAGTTCTGGAAGAATTTACTGCACTGTGTGTTTTTATTTGTTTGATTTACACACTGTTATTAATACACAGTTATGTCTGAAATTCGAAGTCAGAAGATTCTGAAATACTCATACCAGCCTATCTTCTAACAACCACCACACACCAGTTAAAGTCCCAGAGATCATATTGTCCCCACTCTGATGTTTGATGTGAGCATAAGAAGAAGCGGGCTGCTGTTACATGATTGGCTGGTGTACATGATTGGATGAATGAGCAGGCGTACAGGTGCTCCTATTAGAACGACCAGTGTGTACATATCTTGCAGGTGTTCCACAGTGGTATGAAGGGTGGATTACATGCATTATTTTAGGACCTAGAGAGCAGCATGGTGTATGTAATACATACTATGTCCGGTTCTAATAATTTTATAAACGATATTATTTTATAACTTTATTTGTATACATTTGTGCTTGAAGCGTTTACTCCCTCGTGAACCTTTAAAGACTGTACTCACACTTTATGCAGTACCGTCCAATAATATTGGAACAGTACTTTTGTTTTTGCTGAACACTGAGTATATTTGGGTTTGAAATCAGAAGATGACTAAAGAACACATTTTCAGCTTCTGTGTGCTACTATTTATATCTCGATGTGCTAGAACTTAGAAGATGCATCTTTTGTGTCAAACGACCCAATTTTTAGGTGAGAAAAACCATCAGGTCTTTTCATTCATTTTCTAAGCTGATTAATCCTAATTATGGTTATAGGAAGCATTATGTACATCTCAGCTGACTCTAGGCAAGGGCAGAGTACACCCTGGACAGCTCACCAGGCCATCGCAGGGTATTGGATTTGATTGTCCTAAAGTAACCCCTGGTTGGGAACTCGCAACCCCCTGGGGGTGTGAGACATCATTCCAGGGGGTGTGAGAAGCAGGGCTGTGACTTTTAGTACAATTCAACATCCTTTATCCTTGACTGTCTGTCTTCCTTTCGGCTTTTTCCCTTTTACTCGGGAGTCACCACAGCAAATCATCTGATTCGCACATTTTCATTTGGCAGAGGTTTTTACGTCGGATGCCCTTCCTGTCACAACCCTTTTGGCAAGGGACAGAAACACGCTGACGACTTTGCAGCTCCTCTTTACGAAAGTCAGCAATGGTCCTTTTACATCAACCTCTCACCATAGACAGTGAGAGACATGGCCCGCCTTTGATAACCCAGTTAGCCGCACTGGGGATCCTTTATCCTTGACTAAAGTATAAAATGTCGGGGGTGTGAGGTCAGAGCAAAATCTTTTTAGGGGTGCAGGAGTAAAAAAGGTTGGGAACCAATAATCTAGAGAATTATTCAGTCAATGAGATGTTATCTGTGGAGGCTGAATAATTCTCCATACTATACGAAAGCCACAATTTTTTATTGTGAGGTTTTGAGTGCTGCATCCCCCCAGCGGAGAGCTTGGCAAATGGACATAAACATCCCTTTTTTATCCATTTTTTAAAAAAATGATTCTTTTTACAAAAATTCCATGTAAGTAAAAAATTACTCATTAACCTTATTAGTTTGGTCACCTCAAGAACTACCAACCAAGGCTTTGATGTATCTTCAGTACATCAATCCTGAGGTCTGGAAGTTCTGATACTTACCAAACTAACAAATATTTACAACTATTTCGTGGCACGTACCTCATGCTGGTAAGCAGTGTAGATAATTGATTGCATATCACTTACTTGTAGGAACTGCTTCAACCTTGTCACCTGCTCATTTATACCCTCAATTCACTGGAGCACGGCAGACTCGCAGAAGCAAAACCGTAGTCATCCTCCAACGTTCCTCAGTCATGCCATCACCTTCCGTTTCCTTTTGTACGATTCCAAAGGTATTCCTCCTCTTCCGTCAGGCCAAAATCTTTCCGCTTTCACAGAAAAAAATTTCCAACAGTGTTCCCTCACGTTTCGCAGTCCTTCCGCAAACGTTCAGTGATCGTTCCTTTTATTCCGCAAGTCTTCCGTGAAATGTTCCGCGAACATTCCTCCTTCTTCCAGGTGGTCAAAAGCAGCCACGGAATCCCCATGGAATACTCACGGAAGGTTTGCGGAATACATGTGGAACATTTGCGGAATGGTTGCGGATAACACAAAAGACTTGCGGAACACTCAAGGAAGTCACTTCCACTATAAATTATTCCAGTTCATTCACTTTCTTTTTCCTGTTTTCCTGTTCATGTAATAAAATTGTAAAGTTATAATCACTGTGGTTTGGACTTGTGTGCATGGTTTTTAGTCTGGAATGATTGAGGTGTAAATAAAAGGAATGTATTGACATTATTAATATTAAACATATTAACATGTTAAATTTTAAATTTATTGTAAATTATAAACATATTGCACATTAGAAACATATGGTAAATTACAAACATATGCGTAGCTCCGAGAATACGGCGTTCCGGATCCGTTGCTACGAGCTATTCGGTCGCTGTATCACCGGAGCCAGAGTTTGGTCCGTATTGGTAACAGCAGGTCGGATTCGTTTCCAGTGGGAGTTGGAGTCCGCCAAGGCTGTGCTTTGTCACCGATTCTGTTCATAATTTTTATGGACAGAATTTCTAGGCGCAGTCGAGGCGATGAGGGGTTCTGGTTTGGTGGCCATCGGATATCGTCTCTGCTTTTTGCGGATGATGTTGTCCTTTTGGCTTCATCAAGTCGGGCCCTCCAGCTCTCATTGGAGCGATTCGCGGCTGAGTGCGAAGCAGCCGGGATGAAGATCAGTACCTCCAAGTCCAAGGCCATGGTTCTCAGTCGGACAATGGTGGAATGCACCCTCCGGGTTGGGAATGAGGTCCTGCCCCAAGTGGAGGAGTTTAAGTATCTTGGGGTCTTGTTTACGAGTGAGGGAAGGATGGAGCGAGAGATCGACAGACGGATCGCTGCAGCCTCTGCTGTTAAGCAGTGCCTGTACCGGTCCGTTGTGGTGAAAAAGGAGCTGAGCCACAAGGCGAAGCTCTCAATTTACCAGTCGATCTACGTTCCAACCCTCACCTATGGTCACGAGCTTTGGGTAATGACCGAAAGAACAAGATCACGGATACAAGCAGCTGAAATGAGCTTTCTTCGCCGGGTGGCGGGGTTCTCCCTTAGAGATAGGGTGAGAAGCTCCGCCATCCGGGGAGAGCTCGGAGTAGATCCGCTGCTCCTCCGCATTGAGAGGGGCCAGTTGAGGTGGCTCGGGCATCTGGTCAGAATGCCCCCGGACGCCTCCCTGGTGTGGTGTTTCGGCATGTCCAACCGGAAGAGACCCGGGTCGACCTAGAACACGCTGGAGGGACTATGTCTCTCGGCTTGTCTGGGACCGCCTCGGTGTCCCCCCGGGAGAGTTGGAGGAAGTAGCTCGGGAGAGGGATGTCTGGACCTCTTTGCTAAGGTTGCTGCCCCCGCGACCCGACCTTGGACTAAGAGGAAGAAGATGATGATGATGATGACAAACATATGCTAAATTTTAAGTTTATTGTACATTATAAACATATTACAAATTATAAACATATAGTATGAACGAGAGCGATGAAGCTTCTTTGGTCGATTATGCGTATTTATAGGCAGAATCAGGAGCAACTCCTTTGATCTTTGCCAATTTTTCCTCGTTGAAACGTGGTTATGCCAAGTATTCCTCAGTCATTCTTCGCTCATTCCTTGTTGAACGTGAACGTTCCGCCTTCATTCCACCTGTTCCACGATCATTCCGTGGGTCTTCCTTCTAAAAAGGAGTTGTGCCACGGTCATTCCGCAAACGTTGCGTCCTTTTGTGAACATTCCGTAAATTATCCGAAGGTCTTCCTTTGCTGTCCGCACTGGTTCCAAAGGTGATCCTAGCGCTTTTTACGCATGTATTCCGACATTGTACCACGGTCTTTCCATGTCCTTTCCACACATTCCGTGATCATTCCGAAGGCGCAATTTTCCGTAGTTTTTTTACCCATTCCGTGATCCATTTCTGTGTAAAAATGCC
This sequence comes from Plotosus lineatus, assembly GCA_024760905.1. Lineage (NCBI taxonomy): Eukaryota > Metazoa > Chordata > Actinopteri > Siluriformes > Plotosidae > Plotosus > Plotosus lineatus. The sequence continues at coordinate 989,527 of CM045745.1, read as the reverse complement.
GAAGCTCCTCTGGAGAGTGCATTCCGTGCCTTTCCGCCATGATCCTTGCATTCCGCGCGCCATTGAAATGGGGGTATTACTCACTCACTCATTGGCTGCTTACTCCTACTTGGGTTACAGGGAGGCTGAAGCCTATTTCAACTAACTGTGGGTGAAAGGGCCAGATCATTTGAGGGCCAACATAAACACAACTATTTACATTCACACCTCGGGGCAATTTCTAACCACCAGTTAGCCTAACATGCATGTCTTTAAACTGTGGGAGGAAACCAGAGTACCCAGAGGATGCAACATAGAGAGTACTGTATATGTAAATATCATACAGAAACACCCACATCGACTGCGCTACTGTGCTGATCCTGGTGACCAACTGACATCACCAAATTGTTTTTGTTTTCTACTATTCTACTTCTGGAATGTTCTTCCAGACACTCAGCACAGTCTTTTCGGTGTGCACTTTATTTCTTTCCTCCTCCATTCATTCTTCAGGAGGTGAAATGCATGTTTAATTGGGTCACAGTCTGGTGATTGACTTGAGCAGTCCAAAAGCTATCCATTTTTTCCCCCCCCGATGAAGTCCTTTGTTGTGTTGGCAGAATGTTTTGAGTCATTGTCTTGCTGCATGATTAACATTCTCCCAATTTAATTGGATGCATTCCTCTGTAAATTGGCAAACACAATGTTTCTGTGGACTTTAGAAATCATTCTTCTGCCACAATCAAGTGAAATTTTATGGCTCATCTCTGTATTTCTCGGCGTATTCTTTTCTGACTTTTTCTGATGAGTTCATTGCCTTTAATGGTATGAAGTTGGTATTTCTGCTCTCAGTCTTATAGTAGACCTTCAGAGCTTTCAAAAAAAAAAAAAAAAAATGATCCAATACAGCACAGCCAGGCAAGTTGACACCTTTCACTTACATGGCTGGTATTTGTCATCACTGTATGACAACAAAAACGCTATATTCTAAAGTGTCACATCTGTTTATTCATTGATTATTAAAAATTTCAATATTTTCTCGAGGAACTGTGTATACACGCATATACATGTCCTCTTTTAATAGGACCATTTATGCAGTTATGCAGCTCCTCTTTACGAAACTCTTATGAAATGATTCTTTTACACGAAACTCATGCCACAGACAGTGAGACACATGTCCGGCCTTTGATAACCCAGTTAGCTGCACTGGGGGGACAGTGACAACCTTGTGGAGAGTGGGACTCGAATCTCCAACCTTCGGATCAGCGATCCAGTGCCCTTTACCACCACATCAAATATTAGAATTTTGGAAACTGATATTTTTGTGATTTTAATCATGGCATAGCTGTTGGTACCAGATGGGTTTATTTGAGTATTTTAGAAACTGCTTATCTCATGGGACTTTCACACGTAGCAGTTGAAAGTGTTTATATAGATTAGTGCAAGAAAAAAAAAAACTTCATGAAAAAAGAATCTCCATGGACTATGATGTTTGCAGATGACCTTGTGATCTGCAGTGAGACGAGAGAACAAGTGCAGGAAAACCTAGAGAGGTAGAGATATGCCCTGGAAAGGAGGGGAATGAAGGTTAGCCTGAGTAAGACAGAATAGACAGACAGACATTTTATTCAATAAAAGGCCATTAGCCCAAAATACATACAAAATGAATAAATTAAAGCATGAACTATTGTTGTAGACCAGTTGAATTTCTGATTTTCTTAACACGGATAAGAAATAAGCATAGGTTTCGGATTGCATTAACATCAGTTGATGACATAATATTAATAAAACTGTGTTGTGATAAGGGGTACTTCAAATATTTACTTAATAATGTATTTCTTATTCCTGTGTAGCCTTTTCAATAAAGTATTACATGGATTTCATCTTCAATTTCATAGATATTGTTTTTCTCACATAAAGGACAAAATCTTAAATTATAAGGAACATTTTTATATTTAGCAGTCTCAGTGCAAAGTTTGAAAGTACCACATCGAAAATTTTGCTAAATATATTCTCAAATAAGGTTCTATATCTGAGTTAATGTATGTTTCAACATTTAGAAGGGACTCGAACAGTAAATAACTAGAGGACTTGGATGTGTTTTGTAATGATGAATGCCAATTTTGTAAGAGATTATCAGACAACCTCTGCTTAAAAACTGAAATAAAAATACCAACATCACCAATATCGTGTGACACCCAAGTGTCACCCAAGTAGCCCTGGGGAAAAGACAGGAAGCAGAGCTGGAGGTTGCAGAGATGAAAATTTTGAGGTTCTCTTTGGGAGTAACGAGGATGGATAGTATCAGGAATGAGCACATCAGAGGGAAAGCATATGTTAGAGGTTTTGGAGACAAAGTCAGAAAGGCGAGATTGAGATGGTTTGGATGCAGAGGATAGGGTGAGATGGAGGCATTGATTCTTCTTCTTCTTCTTCTTCTTTTTCTTTCGGCTGTTCCCTTCAGGGGTCGCCACAGCAAATGATCTGCCTCCATCTCTCCCTATCCTCTGCATCTTCTACTCTTACTCCAACGACCTTCATGTCCGCCTTCACCACATCCATAAATCTTCTCTTTGGTCTTCCTCTGGGCCTTCTGCCTGGTAGTTCCAACCTCAGCATCCTACTACCAATATACTCACTATCCCTCCTCTGTACATGTCCAAACCATCTCAATCTAGCCTCTCTGACTTTGTCTCCAAAACATCTAACATGTGCTGTCCCTCTGATGTACTCGTTTCTGATCCTATCCATCCTCATTACTCCCAAAGAGAACCTCAACATTTTCATCTCTGCTACCTCCAACTCTGACTCCTGTCTTTTCCCCAGGGCCACTGTTTCTAAACCATACAACATCGCTGGCCTCAACACCGTCTTGTACACTTTTCCCTTCATTCTTGCCGATACTCTCCTATCACACATCACACCGGACACTTTTCTCCATCCATTCCAACCTGCCTGCACACGCTTCTTCACCTCTTTTCCACACTCTCCATTGCTCTGGACTGTTGAGCCTAAGTACTTAAAATCCTCCACCTTCCTTATCTCTGCCCCCTGTAACCTCACCGTTCCTCTTGGGTCCTTGTCATTCACACACATGTATTCTGTCTTACTGAGACTAACCTTCATTCCCCTCCTTTCCAGGGCATACCTCCACCTCTATAGATTTTCCTCCACTTGTTCTCTGCTCTCACTACAGATCACTATGTCATCTGCAAACATCATAGTCCATGGAGATTCTTGTCTAACCTCGTCTGTCAGCCTGTCCATCACCATAGCAAACAAGAAGGGGCTGAGAGCTGACCCTTGATGCAGTCTCACCTCCACCTTGAACTCTTCTGTCACACCGACAGCACACCTCACCACTGTCTTACATCTCTCATACATGTCCTGCACCACTCTAACATACTTCTCTGCCACTCCAGACTTCCTCATGCAATACCACAGTTCTTCTCTCAGCACCCTGTCATATGCTTTTTCCAGATCCACAAAGGCACAATGCAGCTCCTTCTGACCTTCTCTGTACTTCTCTATTAACATCCTCAAAGCAAACACTGCATCTGTGGTGCTCTTTCTGGGCATGAAACCAAACTGTTGTTCACAAATGCTGACCTCTGCCCTTAGTCTTGCTTCCACTATTCTTTCCCATAACTTCATTGTATGGCTCATCAACTTTATCCCTCTGTAGTTGCCACAACTCTGTACATCTCCCTTGTTCTTAAAAATGGGCACAAGTACACTTCTCCTCCATTCCTCTGGCATCTGCTCACTTTCTAATACCTTGTTGAATATTCTTGTCAGAAAATCTACTGCTACCTCCCCTAGACACTTCCATACCTCAACTGGTATATCATCAGTCCAACTGCCTTTCCACTCTTCATCCTCTTCAATGCCCTCCTCACTTCTCCCTTACTAATCTTTGCTACTTCCTGGTCCTCAACAGTCACCCCTCCTACTCTTTTTTTCTCTCTCATTTTCCTCATTCATCAGCTCTTCAAAGTACTCTTTCCATCTTCCCAGCACACTTCTGTCATCAGTCAATACATTTCCCTCTCTGTCCTTTATCACTAACTTGCTGCACGTCTTTCCCATCTCTATTTCTCTGCTGTGCCAACCTGTATAAATCATTTTCTCCCTCCTTACTGTTCAACCTATCATACAAGTCATCATACGCCCTCTGTTTGGCCTTTGACACCGCTACCTTCGCCTTACGCTGTGTCTCCCTGTACTCCTGTTTACTCTCATCAGTCCACTCTGTGTCCCACTTCTTCTTAGCTAAACTCTTCTTTTGTACACACTCTTGCACTTCCTCATTCCACCACCAAGTCTCCTTATCTACTTTCCTTCCAGAGGACACACCAAGTACTCTCCTACCGGTCTCCCTGATCACATTGGCTGTGGTTGTCCATTCATCTGGAAGCGCTTCCTGACTACCCAAAGCCTGTTTCAACTCCTCCTTGAAGACAACACGACACTCTTCCTTTTTCAGCTTCCACCACTTTGTCTTCTGCTCTGCCTTTGCCTTTTTCACCTTTCTCACCATCAGCATCATCCTGCACACCACCATCTTATGCTGTTTGGCAACACTCTCACCCATTACTACTTTGCAGTCACTGACTTCCTTCAAATTACATCGCCTACACAAGATGTAGTCTACCTGTGTGCTCTTACCTCCACTTTCATAAGTCACCCTATGCTCCTGTTTCTTTTTGAAGAAAGTATTCACCACAGCCATTTCCATCCTTTTTGAAAAAATCGATCAACATCTGTCCTCCTGTGTTCCTGTCCTGGATACCAAACCTGCCCATCACTTCCTCGTCCCCTCTGTTGCCTGCACCAACATGTCCATTGAAGTCTGCCCCAATGACCACTCTTTCACCTCTGGGGTTACTCTGCATCACTTCATCTAAGTCACTCCAGAATCTCTCCTTCTCTTCTAGCTCACATCCTGCTTGTGGGGCATAAGCACTAACAACATTGAGCATTACACCTTCAATTTCTAACTTGAGACTCATCACTCTGTCTGACACTCTTTTCACTTCTAGAACATTCCTGACAAACCCCTCCTTCAAGATGACTCCTACTCCATTTCTCTTCCCATCCACACCATGAAAAAACAGCTTAAACCCTGCTCCTAAGCTTTTAGCTTTGCTACCTTTCCACCCGGTCTCCTGAACACACAGTATGTCAACCTTCCTCCTCTGCATCATGTCAGCCAGCTCTCTGCCTTTTCCTTGCATAGTTCCAACATTCAAAGTCCCTACTTTCAGTTCTAGACTCATGCCTTTCCTCTTCTCTCTCTGCCTACGGACACGCCTCCCACCTCTCCTTCTTCGACGTCTTCGACCAACAGTAGTCCAATTTCCATCAGCACCCTGTTGGTTGACAGCACTGATGGCGGTCATTGTTAACCCGGGTCTCGACCGATCCGGTATGAATTTTGTTTTGACAATTTGCATTTTTAATATGGCAGAAGTTTTACGCCGGATGCCCTTCCTGTCGCAACCCTCTGCATTTATCCGGGCTTGGGACCGGCATAAGGGGGAGAGACACTGGTTAGTGCCCCCCCCCCCCCGCCTCATGGCTGCATCCATGTGATAATAAGTAAACTGTTGACCTGCAGAAGTGTTGTTTTTGAAGAGCAGTGGTTTCCTCCTTGCAGTTCTACCATATACACCATTGTTGTTCAGTGTTCTCTTGATAGTGGAACCATGAACATTAATAGTCAATGTGATAGACCCCATTAGTTGTTTACACCTTACCCTGGGTTCCATTGTGAATTCACAGACTATTACACATCTTGACTTTAGAGTGCTTTGATGATCATCCACTCCTGCTGAGGGCATTTCTGGTCTTGAATGTCCTTCTTGTGTCTAATTGTGGATCTTTGGAGTTCAAACTTGATAGCAATACTTTGAATAGTTTGAGAGCCGCAATGGTACTTTATGATATTATTATCAACTAATGTCACGTACCACTTAACTGGCATGATTGTTCACTGTCAGATATGTAGTTCATCAAAATTATAACTATTTTGGGAGACATTAACCAACACTACTGGCATGGGTTGTCAATTTGTGGAAATGTATATGGAACTGGTGATGATATTTGGACGCATAGTGTCATAACTACCTAAAGACTAGCTTAAACACATCATGACATCATGAAAAGGCCTCCACTACGTGTCCTTGTTTTGCTTGCTCTACCACATTTAACCACAGAAAAAAAAAACCCTGACACACTCTCGGGGCTTGGAAATGACATGATGAATGGTAAAGTAGGCCACAGCCATGGGCTGATACAGGCAAGTCTAATAGCTCTCTTCTTAAAGGAGAGAGCTAAAAATGTCAGCTATATTACTGAGTTACAGGAGACCAGACTCCTCACCACACCCCACTGGACTATCATGTGCTTTCCTTTACATTTAAGTACTGGCAATTATCCATGAATAGATTTGACTTTTTTGCTTTCATGAAAATCCCATTTGAGTTCATAATTGATCCTATTCATTCTGTGCTTTGTTAGAATCAATACCACTATCATGTTTCATGAAAATTCTATGGACACATTGTTACTGGTACCATAGATGTACCAGGTGATCTGTACACGCTGAATCAAACTCACACTTCCTGGAGTAATATACATGTAACCCAGTGCCTCTGAATTATTTTCTGTGCCCCCCCAGGAAGAAGAAAACACCCCCCCCCCCATATAAATAGTGTTATTTGTCTAAAAATTGTTATGTAATCTTCTGCATAATACTGTATCCTTATTAACATAATAAATCCTTATTATCATTATGGAATACAAAAAAATGAAGAAATATAGATCAACTTACAACAAAGAATAACTTTCTTAACAACTTTTTAGTCTTTAAACAAAAAGATTTGAAGTGCATCAATTTGCCTGAAATTAAAAAAGTATCCTTATTTAAAATGTAAACATTTTTGACCAACAATTTGAACCATTTGCCCCACTATTTGAGAACCAGTGATGTAACCTAAACTGAGGGTTGTGGAATATTTCACAGCTAGAAATCCTGTGTAGTACTAAAAAATAATTAGCTAAAATATTCAAGTGAACAAGATTTCTGAGGCAGCCGTGGCCTAAGGGTTATTAAGGCGGCTTTGGGGACAAAAAGGTCGGTGGTTCACTTCTAGAACCAGCAGGGAACATGCGTGGTAGTGGGGGAGTGAGCTGTACCTTCCGTCCCTCCACATTCGTTGCTGAAATGCTTTTGAGCGAGGTACCCAACCCGAAACTGCTCTCAAGGTGCCACTATGTGTGGCAGCCACTGCTTCAAATGTGTGTGTTACATTTACAGCATTTGGCAAAAGCTCTTATCCAGAGCAACGTACAATTATTATTATTATTATTTTTAGTACAACTGAACAATTGATGGTCAAGGGCCTTGTTCAAGGGCCCGGCAGTGGTGATAGTGGGGATTGAACCGCTGACTTTAGTAGATCAGTAACTCATCACTTTGATCATTAAGCCACCACTCAGTGTGCTCAAATTTATGTGCTCACTTTGGATGGATTAAATGCCAAGGTCAAAATGTTCCTTATGGAATTAATACAGCTTCTTCTTTTCCTTTCGGCTGTTCCCTTCAGGGGTCGCCACAGCAAATGATCTGCCTCCATCTCTCCCTATCCTCTGCATCTTCTACTCTTACTCCAACGACCTTCATGTCCGCGCCTTCACCGCATCCATAAATCTTCTCTTTGGTCTTCCTCTGGGCCTTTTGCCTGGTAGTTCCAACCTCAGCATCCTACGACCAATATACTCACTATCCCTCCTCTGTACATGTCCAAACCATCTCAATCTAGCCTCTCTGACTTTGTCTCCAAAACATCTAACATGTGCTGTCCCTCTGATGTACTCATTTCTGATCCTATCCATCCTCGTTACTCCCAAAGAGAACCTCAACATTTTCATCTCTGCTACCTCCAACTCTGACTCCTGTCTTTTCCCCAGGGCCACTGTCTCTAAACCATACAACATTGCTGGCCTCATCATCGTCTTGAACACTTTTCCCTTCATTCTTGCCGATACTCTCCTATCACACATCACACCGGACACTTTTCTCCATCCATTCCAACCTGCCTGCACGCGCTTCTTCACCTCTTTTCCACACTCTCCATTGCTCTGGATTGTTGAGCCTAAGTACTTAAAATCCTCCACCTTCTTTATCCCTGCCCCCTGTAACCTCAAAGTTCCTCTTGGGTCCTTGTCGTTCACACACATGTATTCTGTCTTACTAAGACTAACCTTCAATCCCCTCCTTTCCAGGGCATACCTCCACCTCTCTAGATTTTCCTGCACTTGTTCTCTGCTCTCACTACAGATCACGATTTCATCTGCAAACATCATAGTCCATGGAGATTCTTGTCTAACCTCGTCTGTTAGCCTGTCCATCACCATAGCAAACAAGAAGGGGCTCAGAGCTGACCCTTGATGCAGTCCCACCTCCACCTTGAACTCTTCTGTCACACCGACAGCACACCTCACCACTGTCTTACAGCTATCATACATGTCCTGCACCACTCTAACATACTTCTCTGTCACTCCAGACTTCCTCATACAATACCACAGTTCTTCTCTCGGCACCCTGTCATATGCTTTCTCCAGATCCACAAAGGCACAATGCAGCTCCTTCTGACCTTCTCTGTACTTCTCTATTAACATCCTCAAAGCAAACACTGCATCTGTGGTGCTCTTTCTTGGCATGAAACCAAACTGTTGTTCACAAATGCTGACCTCTGCCCTTAGTCTTGCTTCCACTATTCTTTCCCATAACTTCATTGTATGGCTCATCAACTTTATCCCTCTGTAGTTGCCACAACTCTGTACATCTCCCTTGTTCTTAAAAATGGGCACAAGCACACTTCTCCTCCATTCCTCTGGCATCTGCTCACTTTCTAAGACCTTGTTGAATATTCTTGTCAGAAAATCTACTGCTACCTCCCCTAGACACTTCCATACCTCAACTGGTATGTCATCAGGGCCAACTGCCTTTCCACTCTTCATCCTCTTCAATGCCCTCCTCACTTCTCCCTACTAATCTTTGCTACTTCCTGCTCCTCAACGGTCACCCTTCTACTCTTTTTCTCTCTCATTTTCCTCATTCATCAGCTCTTCAAAGTACTCTTTCCATCTTCCCAGCACACTTCTGTCATCAGTCAATACATTTCCCTCTCTGTCCTTTATCAATCTAACTTGCTGCACGTCTTTCCCATCTCTATTTCTCTGCTGTGCTAACCTGTATAGATCATTTTCTCCCTCCTTACTGTTCAACCTATCATACAAGTCATCATACGCCCTCTGTTTGGCCTTTGACACTGCTACCTTCGCCTTACGCTGTGTCTCCCTGTACTCCTGTTTACTCTCTTCGGTCCTCTCAATGTCCCACTTCTTCTTGGCTAACCTCTTCTTTTGTACACACTCCTGAACTTCCTCATTCCACCACCAAGTTTCCTTATCTACTCTCCTTCCAGAGGACACACCAAGTACTCTCCTACCGGTCTTCCTGATCACATTGGTTGTGGTTGTCCAGTCCTCTGGAAGCACTTCCTGACTACCCAAAGCCTGTTTCAACTCCTCCTTGAAGACAACACGACACTCTTCCTTTTCAGCTTCCACCACTTTGTCTTCTGCTCTGCCTTTGCCTTTTCACCTTTCTCACCATCAGTGTCATCCTGCACACCACCATCTTATGCTGTTTGGCAACACTCTCACCCACTACTACTTTGCAGTCACTGACTTCCTTCAAATTACATCGCCTACACAAGATGTAGTCTACCTGTGTGCTCTTACCTCCGCTTTCATAAGTCACCCTATGCTTCTGTTTCTTCTTGAAGAAAGTATTCACCACAGCCATTTCCATCCTTTTTGCAAAATCGATCAACATCTGTCCTTCTGTGTTCCTGTCCTGGATACCAAACCTGCCCATCACTTCCTCGTCCCCTCTGTTGCCTGCACCAACATGTCCATTGAAGTCTGCTCCAATGACCACTCTTTCACCTCTGGGGGTACTCTGCATCACTTCATCTAACTCACTCCAGAATCTCTCCTTCTCTTCTAGCTTACATCCTGCCTGTGGGGCATAAGCACTAACAACATTGAGCATCACACCTTCAATTTCTAACTTGAGACTCATCACTCTGTCTGACACTCTTTTCACTTCTAGAACATTCCTGACAAACCCCTCCTTCAAGATGACTCCTACTCCATTTCTCTTCCCATCCACACCATTATAAAACAGTTTAAACCCTGCTCCTAAGCTTCTAGCCTTTCTACCTTTCCACCTGGTCTCCTGAACACACAGTATGTCCACCTTCCTCCTCTGCATCATGTCAGCCAGCTCCCTATCTTTTCCTTGCATAGTTCCAACATTCAAAGTCCCTACTCTCAGTCCGAGGCTCACGCATTTCCTCTTCTCTCTCTGCCTACGGACACGCCTCCCGCCTCTCCTTCTTCGACGTCTTCGACCAACAGTAGTCCAATTTCCATCAGCACCCTGTTGGTTGACAGCACTGATGGCGGTCGTTGTTAACCCGGGCCTCGACCGATCCGGTATGAATTCTGTATTGATCATTTGCATTTTTAAATGTGGCAGAAGTTTTACGCCGGATGCCCTTCCTGTCGCAACCCTCTGCATTTATCCGGGCTTGGGACCGGCATAAGGGGGAGAGACACTGGTTAGTGCCCCCCCCCCCCCCGCCTCATGGCTGCATTGGAATTAATACAGCATTAAATACAATTAAAATTAAAATATTTGGCATTTCAACAGAAATCCATAACGATCATCTGTATTTATTAGAACCATTAAGGTTCTACCCACAGAAGCCAGATCAGCATTTACTTTTTACTTACTGCATTACTTTTTAGACTCACGTAGCCTTATAAAGGACTATTTTTATCTATTTTGTCAAGTGACCTTTAATTTGGCTTCGGACTCTAACAACCAAATAACAACATTTTATCTTTTAATTATAATAGTTCAACTGATCAAATAATAAAATACACAATCAGACGTATCTACAACATTTGCTTTTTAAACTCACTAAACCACGTACTGGAAACTGGAGCCTATCTCAGCAAACAATGGCATAGCTGTCAACCCCTGAGATTAATAAAGAGTGAGAAGCAGGGGTCCAGGGGGCGCAGACCCCGGTCAGGTCCAAGGCGATGCCATGGTGGGGGGCTGCAGGGGGCAAAGCGCCCCCCCCCCAGAAATTTTTGTTTTTAATGGTTTTCAAGGGTGATTTTTAAGCCATTTCATGCAAGTTTTATATGTAATGATTAAACACAGACATGGTGGAAAATACAGAATTACACACATGTCTTTAATAATGTAATGTAATTGAAATCTTCAATGAAAGAACTAATGAAATATAAAGTGTAAACTAATAACATATATCAAAAATAAGGTTGGCTAAAGTAAAGTATTAATTGTAACATGTCTCTTTTTTAAAGTTTTATCTAAATAATTCTTGATAATAATCTTTGCTGTCTTTGCTGATAGATGGCATGTATCATATGCTGCAACCTTGCAACTACACAATTCGTTTACAAACTGAAACTAATTCACCATGTTAACAAATCTACTCATATAGATGCGAGTATCCTGTGCAGCGGCACTGCAACGACACATGGAATTACAAAGCATGGGGTAGATTTGTGTATAGCGATTGCTGATTGGCTGTAAACAGCCAATCAACTGAAGGCTGACTAACTGGGGGGAAGTGGAAGTCTTATACAGTAATCCGGAAAAGTCGTGATTTGGCATTTGCTCGTGGAAATTACATCCTTAAAAATTTTTTTGAAATAAAATTGGGAAATAGTTGCATTAATGCGTGAGATTTTAGACACCTTGCATGAGAGATTGAGGAGGCGATGAAATGCATGAGTCTCACACGTGATGCGTGAGAATTGACAAGTATGCAATGGACATCGGTGGGGTACACCTGGACCAACAGAAAGATGCACGGCTAAGACACACATTCACACATACTCACACTCACACTCAATTTGAAATTAGCCTAGTGTGTCTATGGACTGCAGGTGGAAACCGGGCAACCTGAAGAAACCTGCAAAAGCATGGCAGGGACCATGGACACTCCACACAGAAATGGCTGGGCTTGGAACTTGAACCCAGGACCTTCTTGCTGTGAGGCAGATATGCTAACGACTGCACTACCGAGTCGTTTATATTTTGTTTACTCTACTCCTCATTCACTCATTCGTTAGCTAAACTGCTTAATCCTACTACGGTCACATGGAGGCTGGGGCCTATTACAGTCGACACTGCATGAAGACAGGGTACACCCTGAACAGCTCACCAGACCATTGCAGGGCCAATACAGAGACCACTGTTGATACTCACACCTACCTGCAATTTGGAACAGCCAGCTAGTCTACTATGGATCTTCCCAGGAAACCCAGGATCTTCTTGCTGTGAGGTGGTGGTGGTGACTTTTGCTACTTGAATTCTTCATCCAGCAGACAACATTGTTCTATATTAATCTCATTGGAAAAAAAGAGTTTAAATAATAAAGACTCAAAATGGTGTGTTTTTCTGTTTTATATGTTAAAAATAAATCAGTAGTTCATCCTGTAATGTGTAACTCTGAGTGTCAGGTTGTGTTGTTGTCACAGAACTGATCTGTCACTTCAGCTTATAAAATACATCATATTTATTTTCTATTCAAAACAATATTAAGCAATGCAAAATATTCAGGTAGGTGTGTGTGTGTGTGTGTGTGTGTGTGTGTGTGTGTGTGTGTAGTGTGCTTTCTTTGCAGTTTTCAGAAATGCACATCTGAGCTTTTCGTTATGAATCTCTCACAGGTCCAATTCCCCTGCATTCCTACATTATAATACTAGGTAGACATTTTAAGCAGGCACAGGTTAATATAAATAAATATTAACAATATGCATCACTTGCCAAACATAATCGCACATTTAAGATTCATAAAGCAGCTAATGCAATATGTAGGGATTCAGCCCATTGCAGTGCAGTGTGATCAGATTTAACATGATACAATATGACGCAAAAGAAGAAAAAAACATGACGCAGTATAAATCAGTACAATAGACGGTTTAAAATTATTTAATTGGTTCTTCTTAAGATTTAAAGAAATACTTTCTCTGTGTAGCAGAGAATTTGCAGCTTCTTCTTGTCTTTTTTCCTGCTTACTTCCACTACACTCTTCTCACAACTCCTCTGTACTCATCTGCCTTTATGATATACTGTATGTATATATATATATATATATATATATATATATATATATATATATATATATATATATATATATATATATATATATATAGTATGTTGTATAATTGTACGTATGGTTAAAGTTACAGCTTTGTCTACCAGGTGCAGCATGCTGAAGCAGTACAGTGATTCCCAACATAAATTTAGTATTGTGCCTCTGAATTTCTTCTCGTCCGCATTAACAGTGTAATTGTGCAGCCTTAGGGATCTGCATGTATTTTTATCCCTATTAACATAATATTTTTAATAGCACAATTTTATAGTTGTTTCCCTTTTTTATAGTTAGAGAAAGTTTAGTTTGCTTGTGCACATATATATTTCAATAAGAGCATTCTGGTCGAAAGGTACAGTATGCACAAGGTTCGAACCACATTTATGTACTTAAAGCTGGGGGTTGGTAACTTTTTAGCTGACTGTTATATCGACTGAAATAGTCTTTACACCCAGACAAAATTCAGTAACTTATGAGATGTGAAAAGCTCCAAAAATGACCTTATCTGTGGCCACAGTAATTACAGTGGTACCTCGGTACTCCACCATAATTCGTTCCCGACAGCTGATCAAATTCCGATTTGGTTGAATTCCGAATCCGCTTTTCCCATTACAAATAATGTAAATGGTCTTAATCCATGCCATCGTCTTTTGAACAGAACTTAACGGTACTGTAACTCATACCAAAGCTCTGCAAATAAAGTGAAAAAATTATTGAATACAGTACACTATGTTATGGTCGGTGTTGTGAGTGACTCTGATTTTGGTGACTCTAAATCTCTCTCTCTCTCTCTCTCTATGCATGCAGGCGCTGGAGAGGGGCATGGCTGTCACACACGGGTGGAGTGCTAAGCACACACACCTGATTACACTTAGCAATCACTGGGCTTCTCTAACAGTGACAATTATTTCCCCGTGCTGTAGTGCCTTCCCAGTCAACAATCTTACCCTGTCTAATGCATTTTTGGGTTCGGCTGAATGTTATTTATGTCTCAGATGGGCGAGAAGATTCTGTGATGCCAGAGTGTGATGGAAACGGAGGAGCTTTATTATTCACAGGGAAGGCACTAGAGCACGGAAAAATCATAGTCACTGTTAGAGAAGCCCGGTAATTGCTAAGTGGAATCAGGTGTGTGTGTATGTGTGTGTGTGTGTGTGTGTGTGTGCTTAGCACTCCACCTGTGTGTGACAGCCACAGCCGGCAAATTATGCATATGCATCATCACGACATCACTGGTACGTGATTCAAATTTAGCAATTTAACCCTTAAACGAACACTAAACAAAAAACAACCCAAAACCTCTCATCAAAACTAGTTACATTTTTGGTGAGGTGCTCATCTGAGTTGCGTGCACGCGCAGCTGCGCATCAGTCGTTGGGGGAATCCTACTACTTCATGGAATTCAGTGTTCGCGCGGGGGGGATCTCGGTCCCAATTAACCACAGAAAGTGAGAGATCCCTGTACACCTTTTTTTCTCTTTTGCACACGTTATCAATGTGATTGCCTGAATTGTGAATTAAATTTTTAGTGTGTTTTTAATGATTATTTAAGTGCTATGATGCCTCTCAAATTCCTTTATTTATTCATAAATATTATCACAGAACAAAATTAAAAAGGTTTTACTTAAGCATTACTACATGTTACTGCATTATTACTGTATTAATGAATAAGACTGTCTATAGAATGTGTTTAAAAAGCATATCTTAGCACATGTAATATCATACATAGGGTTTCAAAACCACATCAATAATTTGCGGATTTCCAGGATCCGCAGGTGGGGGCAGAATGTAACCCCGTGAATAACGGGGGCTTTCTGTATCATGCCCTTGAGATAGCCATAACCATTAATTTCATACCCTTTCAGCGGACTACACTCAACTCTACCTGGTTGATGAATTTTACATGAAGGGGCCACCTGCTCCCAGTGTCCATGTGGCACCAGAAGTCCACCAGCCTTTATGGGAAATACAATATGTGTGCTAGTTGAGAGCATACCGAATGAAACTCCTGTGAAAAATGGTCTGTATTGCCATCAGGCACATATTAGTGGTGTTTAGAGTCCAGTTGCATACTCATGACACACTGTTCAGTTCAGGAAAGACTTTTTTGGATGTGCAACGAGATGGTGCATGTTGAGATATGCCGAATTGATGCTAGCACCTTGCACTGATTTCTCCTGAATTCTTTATCTAAATTGTTTAAACTTAATTTATTGGAAGTTAAACAAGTTTACCTGCATCTTTTCACAGTTTGATCAAAATTACGCTCCAATGTCATGAAAATGTGCTTACCTACGTGAATAGACAAATGTACGAGTGTTATTGTGCATGCATTGCAAAATCATGTGCTGGTTCTTTCTCTGCCTGTACCCCGCTATGCTGTACAAATACATAGTTGGATACAATCTTCAAAAATAACACTGTATTGACTTCAGAAGAAACCCGTAATCAAACTTGACCTGTGTTTTAAGTACGTTGAGGCATTATAAATGTTTTGTGTTTATCCGTGACACTTTTTAAGTTATTCTGCTGAAAATGAAAGTGAACAGAGGAGAGAGAACTTCAACGAAAACCAAAGAAGACTGCCCCATCTGTTTTGAGTGGTCTTAAAAACCTGCAGGTCCAGCAACTCTAGGGGAAATTTCTGATGTGCCTGTTATAAGTCATCAACGTATTCTCAAAGAAGCAGGCAACAGCCTGACAGAAAATTATGAGTGCAATAATATCTACCACCTTCTGGTGCACACAGTGAGTTTTTGCTGGTTATGCTGGTTAACTGTGTGATCTACAATGTGAGCCTGAGTTTCACAAGGTAGGACAGTGGGGATCTGCTTTTGGGTGGAGTTCTCCTTAGCTGTTTTCACACAGACATTTGGGTCAGGACAACTTGCTCCTGGAACAACAGGCTGTGGAAGCAACTTGTTCCACTTTTCAAGATCGCGCAAGTTGTACCATGTGCATTGTGCAAGTGTTCACAAGCTCACTGTTAAAGCTGCTTGTGGTTAAAGCACAAACAAACCAGTATTGTAATGGCAGTGGCTGTGAAACAAAACCTATGTGTACACTGTCCAACACGGACTTTGAATTGACCCCCAGTGCGGCTAACTGGGTTATCAAAGCCTGGCCATGTCTCTCACTGTCTATGTATGGTGAGAGGTTCATGTAAAAGAACCATTACTGACTTTCGACAAGAGTAGCTGCAAAGCCATCAGTGTGTTTCTGCCCTGCGATGGCCTGGGAAGCTGGCCAGGGTGTACTCTGCTCTCACCCAGACTCAGCTGGGATGGGCGCGAGCCTCCTCACGACCCTAATTAGGATTAAGAAGTTACAGAAAATGGATGGATGAATAAACGAGGACTTTGAATTGAGGTGTCTGACCTAGATAAGCAAATCATAGAAAACATCTCAAAACATCAAGTAGGCCCACCAATGTGAACTGCTCCTTTGACTACACAGTTTTTACTGCACTTTGCATTGCTGTAACACCCACATCAGAACCACTTGGATCGTCACTAGTGACACAAACATTACCAGCAGGCATATTTCCAAAGCTGGCTTGTTCATGAGGCATCAAATTAGCCAATATATGTGCCAAGCGGTCCATCTGTGAGTGAGCTGGACACGACAAGAATAATAGAGTTAATTGCAGTGACTCAAGTTGTAGGTCATCACCATGTTGATGGCCACGGACCTATGAGTGGGTGACTTTTCGGAGTGAAACCATATCAGTTGCTGGATTGTTGATTTCAGTTGAACGATGTCTGCTGCCAAATTTTTCTTTTGTCTAGATAGGAACTCTGACTACCTTCTTGTTTTTTGAGATGTTTTTCAGCTGTCACAGTTGTTTAGACTGAGAAGCCCGTGCAAGAATAATCTTTTGGCCAGGATTTAAATCTGCCAGCCATGTGTCGGCACTAGAATTGTTGCACAGTCAGTGTCGGAGATTTTAGAATTAGACAGACATTTAATACTCAAGCAGAAAATGTCTGAATACCCTTCAGAGAGTCAATGCCAAGGCGGTGTGCAATTATCTGATGCCTATATTTTCCCCCTATGAGGTTCAAGCATTGTCTGTAGAGCACAAGCCTTGGAGCATACTGTAATTAGTAGTGCTGAATGCTTGTTATATTGTAAAATAAACAGGGCCAATACAATCCCATAATAGAGCAATCAAATCCAAATTAATTTGCCCGACTCAGAAATAAAAATGGGCAGCATGATGGCGCTATAGCTAGCACTTCTACCTCACACTTAGAAGTTCCTGGGTTCGATTCCCAGGATCAGTCATTTCTGTGTGGAATTTGCATGTTCTCTGCATGCTTGCTTGGATTTCCTTCAGGTGATCCTGTTTCCTCACACAGTCCAAAGACATGCACAGTAGGCTATTTGGTTTTTCCAAATTGATTGCCCCTAGGTGTGGATGCGAGTGTGAATGGTTGTGTGTGTTGGCCCTGTGAAGGTCATGTGAGCTGTTTGTTCAGGGTGTACGCTGTCTTTGTCCATTGTCAGCTGTGATAGTTGTAAGCAGTTCGGCAAATGAATGACTGAGTGAGTGAGTGAGTAAGAGGTACTAACAGAGAGAGTACCAGTACAATAAGCCCTTGCCCATTCGAGGTTCAGCGCTCGCGGCCCCGCATACTCGCGGATTAGCAGCAAACCTAGGAGTTACTGGCACGTGATTCAAATTTAGCCAATGGCTGAGAGCTTTTGTTTCTCCCTCCTGCTGATTGGTTGCAAATGATGTGTACGCCTCTTTTTTTCCACCTTCGTGCATGTCATCAACGTGATTGCTTGAAGTGTGAATTCATGTTTTTTTAATGATTATTTAAGCCCTATGATGTCACTCAAACGCCCTGCATCGTCTCTAGCTTCTGGTAAGGAGCCTTAGAGCTTTATTTATTCATAAATATTATCACAGTACAAAATGAAAGTTTTTACTTAATCATTACTACATTTTACTGCATTATTACTGGATTAATGAGTAACACTGGCTATAGAATGTGTTTAACAAGCAGATTTTAGCGCATGTAATATCATACATAGGGCTTTGAAACCGCGTCAATAATTTGCGGATTTCCGGGATCCGCGGGTGGGGGGGAACATAACCCCCGCAAATAACTGGGGGTTATTGTAGTACTCTCACCAACCTGTTTGCCACAAGCACAATTAGACACCAAGTACCAGAATCTTCCATAATTTAGAGCACTTTAATGCAGGAAAACAAACTAAGAAGGGACTTACTGAGCATAGCAACAGCCAAGGTCACCAACACAGGGGAACGGCGGTAACTCTCCAGAATTAGGTAGAAGTAAACTACCAAAACATTGCCAGTAGTAAGATGGGGTACAGAGAAAAAAAAGCATGTAAAATCAACTCCAGACTAATGAACACAATGGTGGCAGTTCTGCCATAACACTGTGCAACAGCCCATCTGCACAAAGAATCCAGAGTACCTCATTAAATAACACATGGGACTAGAGATGTATGCACAACTTATCAAGATTATCCGATGTAATTTATAGAGTGGCCTCCTGGTGCACAGCAGCAAGCACATGTCTAAACAACAGGTTCATGTTGTACTTATAGAATTAAAATCTCTTCTTCTTCTTTTCCTTTCGGCTGTTCCCTTCAGGGGTCTCCACAGCGAATCATCTGCCTCCATCTTCATGCAAGTCATATTATTGATTTGGATGTTTGATTTGGCACAGGTTTTTACATCGGATGCCCTTCCTGACGCAACCCTGTCGCAAGGAGCAGAAACACGCTGACAGCTATGCAGCTCCTCTTTTACGAAAGTCAGCAATGGTTCTTTTACATGAACCTCTCACCATAGACAGTGAGAGACATGGCCGGCCTAACCCAGTTAACTGCACTGGGGGGACATTGACAACCTTGTGGAGAGTGGGACTCAAACCCCGAACCTTAGGATCAGTGATCCAGCACCTTTTACCAGAAGGCCACCACTGCCACATTCACAGAATTAAGATATGTTCATAATAAACACTACATGTTTACAGCATCATGAAATCAGAGAGAAAGATAGAGAGCACGATTGAGAAAGAGAGAGGGAGGGGGAGAGAGAGAGAGAGAGAGAAATGGACACACTGAGGCTAACTGCGATTTGCAGCTGATCGTGAAGCTGCCGGGATGGGAATCAGTACCTCCAAGTCCGAGGCCATAGTTCTCAGCTGGAAAAGGGTGGAATGCACCCTCTGGATCTGGACTGCCCCAAGCGGAGGAGTTCAAGTATCTCTGAGTCTTGTTCAGAAGTTAGGGAAGGATGAAGCAGGAGATCGATAGGCGAATCGTTGCAGCCTCTGCTGTAAAGCAGAGCTTGGACTGTGCCTGTCGTTGTGAAGAGGGAGCTCAGCCAGAAGGCAAAGCTCACAATTTATTAGTCAATTTACGTTCCTACCCTCACCTGTGATCATGAGTTCTGGATAGTGACCGAAAGAACATAATCCCAAATACAAGCGGCTGAAATGGGCTTCCTTTGCAGGGTGGCGGGACTTTCCCTTAGAGATAGAGTGAGAAGTTCTGTGGGTGAGGAGCCAGTTGAGGTGACTCGTGCATCTGGTTAGTATGCCTTCCATATGCCTCCCTGGTGTGTTTGTTCTGGCATGTCCAACCAGGAAGAGGCTCCGGGGTCGACCCAGAACACACTGGAGGGACTATGTCTCTTGACTTGTCTGGGAAGGCCTTGGCATCGCCCCGGAGAGTGCTGGAGGAAGTGGCTGAGGAGAGGGATGTCTGACCCGAACCCAGGTTCAGTGGAAGAAGACTAATATTACGAGAATTTAAAGTCATGATGTTATGAGAGCTTGACACGGTGGCAGAGTGCTTAACACGTCCGCCTTACGGGTTTCAGTCTGGGACTCAGCAAGGGCATTTCTGTGTGGTGTTTGCATGTGCTGTCCACGCCTGCAAGAGTTTCCTACGGATACTCTGGGCCCCTCCCATAGTTCAGAGACAGTCGCATTAGGCTAATTGGCTGTTAAAAATTGCCCTTATGTCTGCATGTGGGTGCGAATGGTTGTATGGATGCGTGTTGGCCCTGCGACGTACTGCTGAGCTGTTCAAGGTGTATCCCACCTTCCCCGGAATCAGCTGAGATAGGCTCCAGCCCACGTGTGATCCTAGTAGGACTGGGTGGCTCAGCAGACGAATGCATTTATAAATGAATGTGAAGAGTAAAAACTCATGTTAGGAAAAAAGTTGTCATTTTAAAGGAATAATCTCACAGACGCAGGCATACAGAGGCGAAATCAGAAGAGCAGCGTATCACTTGCGTGAAAATGAGAAATGTGGAGTGTCTTGTAACATCATATTTTAGTGTAGGGTTCACAAACAACAATAAACTTTGAGCGCATTATCATAAGTTTTATGTCATATACCTGTCCTTTTGTTGGTTCTGTGAAAACTACCTTCAAACTTTAACTTTATTTCTCATAACATTATGATTTTTTTCACAGCCGCCAAAACCCTTTACCATTGTATGTGAGGGTGCACATTTGAAAACTGTCCATATTTCTTACTCACACCCACTTTTGCCAAACCACTGGTTACTCCTATTAGGGTCACCGTTGAAAACAGGATACACCCTGGGTAGTTCACCAGCCCATCGCAGGGTCAAGGCTCACATCCATTAGCAGTCACATGCACACCTAGAGGAAATTTTGAAAAGCCAGTTAGCCTATTGTGCATGTCTTTGTATTGTAGGAGAAAACCAGCGTGCCTGGAGGAAACCATACAAGCGTGGGGTGAACATGCAAAAACTGCACAAAAACACCCACATCCAGGACTAAAGCCCAGGACCTTCTTGCTGTAAGGTGGATGTGCTAACCATGACACCATCAAACCAGCCGTCCATATTTCTGTACATAGGAATCTATAATTTTGTGAACGACCTGGTTCGTAGTACTGTCCACTGATATGAGAAACAGGGAGCTTTCATAAACCCAGTGTGCTGCAAGTAGTGAAGACCAACAGTTCAATTTCTTAAAGATTTTGAAGATACCAGTAGACTACAAGACTTATCATTGTGACAGAACAACACAATACATATACAAATGCCAACATTTTATTTCTCGTTATGGGATGTTCAGTATAATGGGATAGACAACCTAGTAGTGCCTCGTACCTCTGTCTGTTTGCTTGTTTGTCTGTCTGTCACAATGAACATGTTGCAGATTAACACTTTGCTCACAGTAGTTCATCCAAGCTGTAGATTTACTCGATCACTCATTTTCCGAAACACTTAGTCCTATTAGTGCTGCAGGGAGGGTGCATCTTTCCCGACACTGGGCGAAGGAGGGATACACCCTGAACAGCTCTCCTGACCATCACGACGAAGACACACACACACACACACACACACACACACACACACACACCAAGGGGAAATTTGGAACAGCCTGTTAGCCTAAAGTGCATGCCTTTGGGCTGTAGGAGGAAACCAGAACAACGAGTGAACTCCACACACAAACGCCCGAGCACAGGAATCGAACCCAGGACCTTTTTGCCCGACGTGCTAACCACCGCCACTGTGCCATCCCAGCTGTATATTTTAAAATTGTATTATTCTACAACCTACTGTTCCTGGACACTTGAATATGCACCATAGACACAGAAAGACATTGGAGACATGAAAAATCCTGTTTCTTTGCTTTTTTAAAGAAACTGTACTGTTGTACCATTTCCTGAGACGATATCATGCAAATAATGTGGAAAAACAAATCAGTTCGAACATTGAAATCTTCGGATTCTAACTCGATACCGATCTGTTTGTCTTTCTCTGTTGTGCTCGCAAATTCTTCGGCACGAATAACAGCCGCTGGCAAATGAGATTAAAACGAGATTACTCGGACTGTTTAAACGTTTTCTCTGCAGGTTGTTTAATTATCCTATTGGCAAGTTCACAAAAGCAGGTAAAAATATGTCTGTTTTCTGGGATGTTTGATCATTTCATCATTTTATTACCAGGTCAGTGCCAGGGAGCGTGGTACACCCGTCCCCTCCAGGCCCTGCAGTAGGTGAACATCTCTGACCAACTTTTATTCCTCACACCTTAAAAGGTCTCATTAGTCTCTTAAGTTTCTTGTTGGACAGAAAGAACAGTGACAGAAATTGCAATAATTTGTAGGCCTGTGACTGGTCGTTGCCTCTGGACTTCCTGCACGGAAGGTTATATTTACTCAGCTCCCTGCCACAGCCAGCCCCACTATTGTAGGCCACTGGGGTGTAATAGGCACTCAGTATTCTGAGAGAGAGAGAGAGAGAGAGAGAGAGAGATCTGGGTGGTGGTGGGGGCTCTTTTGATGGGATCTTACCCACTGCAAGTCTAAAGGTCCTTTCAGTCCGATCCTCTCAGAGTCTCTGCTCCAGCCTGAGCCGCAAATGGCGTCAGAAAAGAGGCGGGATATTAGCTGTGGGGGGCGGGGCCTGTTGTAAAGCAGTGTGCATAAATAACGCCAAAGGGCTTCAAAATTGTCTGTTGCCATAGCGACCTTTGTGCCCGAGCGCTGTGCACGGCTTCGCTTGCTTTTTGCTCTTTCTCTCTCTGTGTCTCTCTGTGTCTGTGGTGAAGTGTATGTTGGAGCAGTGTGCAGAGGAGAAAGCGAGGTAAGTGTGTGTGTGCTGCTGTTGGTTGTTGTTGTTTATTCTTGTGTGGCGCGGAGTGAGTTGCCTGTGCACTGCGCCCCTCGCGCAGGTAAAGCGGGCGCTTGGGTTTAATTCTCCGCGCGGAGGCAACAGGTGCTCTCAGTGGAAGCACGCAGGCGCGCGCAGGTGCTTTGTTGTTGTTTGGTTTATTTTAAACTGAACTAATGGATTAATGATGCCCGTTTTTTTTTTAACTGCTGAAGTGGACCGAACCTTTTTTTTTTGTGTGTCCAGCACGGAGACGGAGCTCAGTGTAGGGACTCTGTGTCTCATCCTCCACAGGAAGAGAAGATCTTCGGAGCAGAAAATAAACAACCTCGGATTAATGTTCCTCACAAGAAACTCCTCGAGATGCTCTTTCATTTCATTATCACACCGGCAACGGGTTTAAGGCTTTTTCACTAGTGCTCCATCCCAGGTTTTCAGGCGCGCGCGCGCGTGTGTGTGTGTGTGTGTCTGTGTGTGTCTGTGTATAGAGAGCCCTCTTGTTCAACAAGTTGAATGGACATTTCTGTAGCTTTCATCTGGGATCCTGCCCAGAAGAGCAGGTGATGAATTCTCCAGCACTCTTAAACTAGAGAGAGAGAGAGAGAGAGAGAGAGAGAGAGAGAGAGATCCATGCTAGCTGACTATTCCCTCATTTCTATCCATCTCTCTGTCTGTCAAATAATGTTATACAATTTTAATGCCTCACATCAAGAAGGTCCTGAGTTCGAGACCCGGATCCGGGTGTTTCTGTGTGGAATATGCATGTCCCCTCAATGCTTGTGTGGGTTTCCTCTGGGTACTCTGGTTTCCTCCTACAGTCCGGTCCAAAAGAATTGCTCCAGGTTTGGATGTGACCATGAATGGTTGGGTGACTTGCCCCCTGATGGTCTGGTGAGCTGTTCAGGGTGTACCTTGCCTTCACCTAGTGTCGGCTCCACATTCGCCAGCCTCCCCACAGCCCTAGTAGTGTGTGTGTGTGTGTGTGTGTGTGTAAGCAGAAGCTCCTATTCGAGAGGTTATAAACGGGGCTCTGTGTGTTTTCATGGGTTACGCTCTTTTTTTTACTGCAGAAGGCACATGCACCACATCTCCTCCTAATTTCTTCTAAATATAGGTATTTGAGTGTATGATCCCAAATTTCACAAAATATATTTCATGCAAGGGTTTACATTTTATATTCAGTAATCCCCCTTATTTCATGGTTAATGGGGACCAGGCCTCCCCCATGAAATGTGAAAAACAGCTAAATGACTTCTGCCACTTCTGAAGGACACCCACCTATATATTATTATATAAAATTTATATAGAAGTTAATTTTAAAGTGTTCTATGCATGTTAATATTATACAGACAATGTGTATTAATATATAAATAAACTACACACCTTTTATAATGGCGAATAAGTATAAATACTGTACAACAAACATTTATAAATAACAAATCCATGGCCACGCCAAGGAGGAGAATCACTGGTGGTACTGGTGCTTGATTGGGGCTCGTCGGCACCTCCAGAGTGTTTGCTTTACAGTAGTACGTATCATGTTGGTGTCCAAACTCACATTATTTTTATGGCAGTCCATAATCCACAACGATAAGGCATTTTCCATTTTCACAACAGCCTTATTGTGCTGTTACTGTTATGGTCTGTGCTAGTTGGTGGTGGTTAGCTCCCCTCGCTCTCTCTCCGCATACACTGGTGAGGTGTGTGGCTGTTACCCGCAGGTGAAATCCAGAGAGCGCACCTGAATTCACTCAGTCATCAGCACGCAAGAGGATCTCCGTGCTTGACACTCTCCCAGTGATTTTGGTTTTTGTGTTTTTCCCTCACGACTACAGTGAACACTATTTTTCCTGCACCCCAGTGCTTCCCCTGAGCTCAATTAAAGGCTTTGTTTCATCGTACAGTGGTACCTCACCTTATGAAAGTCTCACAAAACTAAAAATTCAGGTTACGAAAAGCATTTTCCTAAATTTTTTGTCTCAGGATACGAAACAAGTTCACATTACGAAAGCACCATCTTAAAAATTCAAACACACCATTCAAACAATGCACGAGCTGCTCTCCCATCAATGATGTTCAAACATCCCGCCCTGCTGGCCTCCCATTGGCTAACAACCTTCACGAAGTTGTTAAGTTGCCTTGACTCGAGCGTCATCCTGGACAAGTCCACCTGACGCCCTCTTGGACAGGGATCCCATTGGTTAGGAGGAATGATGCCGCTATCTCCCATTCTTACTTTGACTCAGGCTTTTAACCTTCCATAAACGTTTGTAAGATTATAACTCTGCTAAGAAGACATGGTCAACGCGCGCGCGCACACACACAAACACACACAAAGGAATGTGTCCAAACCTGTCTATCATCGGGATGATATTGAAACAGAAGGAGGTCTAAAAAAGTATGCTTTTATAATTTTTAAAGTGTTTAGGGGGTAGTATTGGGGGCCTTGGAACGAATCATGTGTTTTACATGTAAAATGCGGTTCAACTTATGAAAAATTCAGGTTACGAAAAAACCTCTGGCACAGATTAATTTCGTAAGGTGAGGTACCACTGTACTTGCTCTCCTCCATCTTTGGGTCTGACTGATTATGCATATTTTCTCTTCCTACTTCGTAATGTAGAGCACAGTCGACTCGTTAATTGCGAGCCACAGACGCAAAACTTCACCCTTCTTTTAATAAATCTCGAAGCTTAATTTTGTCACTAACTGTAATCATTTTCCTTTTCTTTTTTTGGTTCACTAGATGATCTTCCTGTGACACTGGGAGCCACTTTCAAGGCCTTAGTGTAATACTGTATACAACAGTACTTACGAGCACAAAGAGAGAAAAACTTTGCCGCTTGGCTGGAGAACTGATACGTAGCGCAGACGAACTAACAATGTGGCTCAAACACAGACGGGAAGCCCTATGTGTTGGATGCTGGGAAATATAATCTCGACCAATCGGCTTGCTGGATTCACAGCCAGTCAGAGAACACCCAAGTCAAGCAGGAGAACAAGAGCATGCAGGGTAGCGTAGTTGAATGTAATGTGCATGAATTTTGAATACTGTACTGTAATCTTTAATTTTTTTTCATTTTCCCGATGGGAAATCCTGCAATATTCCGGGGACGCAAAGTAGGAAACGCAAAGTGGCGGGGGATTACTGTAGTCTGTATTGTCTCTTGCTCTTCTTTTCCTTTCGGCTTTTCCCTTCAGGGATTGCCACAACGAATCATCTGCCTCCATCTCACCCTATCCTTTGCATCTTCTCTTACACCAACGACCTTCATGTCCTCCTTCACCACATCCATGAATCGTCCCTTTGGTCTTCCTCTGGGCCTTCTGCCTGGTAGTTCCAGCCTCAGCATCCTATGACCAATATACTCACTATCCCTCCTCTGTACATGTCCAAACCATCTCAATCTAGCCTCTCTGACTTTGTCTCCAAAACGTCTGACATGTGCTGTCCCTCTGATGTGCTCATTCCTAATCCTATCCATCCTCGTTACTCCCAAAGAGAACCTCAGCATTTTCATCTCTGCTACCTCCAGCTCTGCCTCCTGTCTTTTCCCCAGGGCCACTGTTTCTAAACCATACAACATCGTTGGCCTCAACACCGTCTTGTACACTTTTCCTTTCATCCTTGCCGATACCCTCCTATCACACATCACACCGGACACTTTTCTCCAACCTTTCCAACCTGCCTGCACACGCTTCTTGACCTCTTTTCCACACTCTCCATTGCTCTGGATTGTTGAGCCTAAGTACTTAAAATCCTCCACCTTTCTTATCTCTGCTCCCTGTAATCTCACCGTTCCTCTTGGGTCCTTGTCATTCATGCACATGTATTCTGTCTTACTGAGGCTAATCTTCATTCCCCTCCTTTCCAGGGCATACCTCCACCTCTCTAGATTTTCCTGCACTTGTTCTCTGCTCTCACTACAGATCACAATGTCATCTGCAAACATCATAGTCCATGGGGAATCTTGTCTAACCTCGTCTGTCAGCCTGTCCATCACCATAGCAAACATGAAGGGGCTGAGAGCTGACCCTTGATGCAGTCCCACCTCCACCTTGAACTCTTGTGTCACACCGACAGCACACCTCACCACTGTCTTGCATCTCTCATACATGTCCTGCACCACTCCAACATACTTGTCTGCCACTCCAGACTTCCTCATGCAATACCACAGTTCTTCTCTTGGCACCCTGTCATATGCTTTCTCCAGATCCACAAAGGCACAATGCAGCTCCCTCTGACCTTCTCTGTACTTCTCCATTAACATCCTCAAGGCAAACACTGCATCTGTGGTGCTCTTTCTTGGCATGAAACCAAACTGTTGTTCACAAATGCTGACCTCTGCCCTTAGTCTAGCTTCCACTATTCTTTCCCATAACTTCATCGTATGGCTCATCAACTTTATCCCTCTGGAGTTTCCACAACTCTGCACGTCTCCCTTGTTCTTAAAAATGGGCACCAGCACACTTCTCCTCCATTCCTCTGGAATCCTCTCACTCTCTAAGACCTTGTTAAATGTTCTTGTCAGAAAATTTACTGCTACCTCTCCTAGACACTTCCATACCTCCACCGGTATGTCATCAGGGCCAACTGCCTTTCCATTCTTCATCCTCTTCAATGCCCTCCTCACTTCACCCTTACTAATCTTTGCTACTTCCTGGTCCTCAACAGTCACCTCTTCTACTCTTTTCCTCATTCATCAGCTCTTCAAAGTACTCTTTCCATCTTCCCAGCACACTTCTTTCATCAGTCAATACATTTCCCTCTCTGTCCTTTATCAATCTAACTTGCTGCACGTCCTTCCCATCTCTTTCCAACCGAGCATACAAGTCATCAAATGCGCTCTGTTTAGCCTTTGACACTGCTACCTTTGCCTTACGCTGTCCCCCTGTACTCCTGTTTACTCTCTTCGGTTTTCTCAATGTCCCACTTCTTCTTAGCTAACCTCTTCCTTTGTACACACTCCTGCACTTCCTCATTCCACCACCAAGTCTCCTTATCTACTTTCCTTCCAGATGACACACCAAGTATCCTCCTACCTTTCTCCCTGATCACATTAGCTGTAGTTGTCCAGTCATCTGGAAGCACTTCCTGACCACCCAAAGCCTGTTTCAACTCCTCCTTGAAGACAACACGACACTCTTCCTTTTTCAGCTTCCACCACTTTGTCTTCTGCTCTGTGTTTGCCTTCTTCACCTTACTCGCCATCAGCATCATCGTGCACACCACCATCCTATGCTGTTTGGCAACACTCTCACCCGCTACTACTTTGCAGTCACTGACTTCCTTTAAATTACATCGCCTGCACAAGATGTAGTCTACCTGTGTGCTCCTACCTCCACTTTCATAAGTCACCCTATGCTCCTGTTTCTTCTTGAAGAAAGTATTCACCACAGCCATTTCCATCCTTTTTGCAAAATCTACCAACATCTGTCCTTCTGCGTTCCTGTCCTGGATACCAAACCTGCCCATCACTTCCCCATCCCCTCTGTTTCCTGCACCAACATGTCCATTGAAGTATGCCCCAATGACCACTCTTTCACCTCTGGGGATACTCTGCATCACTTCATCTAACTCACTCCAGAATCTCTCCTTCTCATCTCGCTCACATCCTGTCTGTGGGGCATAAGCACTAACAACATTGACCATCACACCTTCAATTTCTAACTTGAGACTCATCACTCTGTCTGACACTCTTTTCACTTTTAGAACATTCCTGACAAACTCCTCCTTCAAGATGACTCCGACTCCATTTCTCTTCCCATCCACACCGTGATAAAACAGCTTAAGCCCTGCTCCTATGCTTTTAGCCTTGTTACCTTTCCACCTGGTCTCCTGAACACACAGTATGTCCACCTTCCTCCTCTCCATCATGTCAGCCAGCTCTCTACCTTTTCCTGCCATAGTTCCAACGTTCAAAGTCCCTACTTTCAGTCCTAGACTCATGCCTTTCCTCTTCTCTCTCTGGCAACGGACACGCCTCCCGCCTCTCCTTCTTCGACGTCTTCGACCAACAGTAGTCCAATTTCCATCAGCACCCTGTTGGTTGACGGCACTGATGGCGGTCGTTGTTAACCCGGGCCTCGACCGATCCGGTATGTGATTCTTTCTTGTGATTCGCATAGTTTATTTAGCCTTTGTTTTACGCCGGATGCCCTTCCTGACGTAACCCTCTGCATTTATCCGGGCTTGGGACCGGCGTGAGGGAGAGACACTGGGTTGTGCCCCCCCCCCGCTGCATTAAATTGGATTGTATTTTCTCTTGCTCTCTCTCTCTCTCTCTCTCTGAAAAGGTAGGTTACTCGTATAAATATGCCCTCCATGTCAAGTGCTATAGAGTAGAGAACAGGAGGCAACATCAATAATACTGATGAAAATAAGAATAACCACCATCGAGAACTAAATAGTACAAGAGATAATTATCCTGGCTCTCTATGCGCACATGCTATACTCTGTGTCTCTCTCGCTCTATACTATAAAAATGCACTATGGATCTTCACTCACTGATTTGGCATTGACATTGTTGTCATTAAATGTTATGTGGGGTGTATTTAATTAAGATGGGAAGGAAAATGTTGGAGTGCTGTTGTCACTGCCCTCTGAGCTGGGTTTTTTTTATTTTTTTTTTTTTTATAATGATGCAGAAGGAACCTCACATTGCACTGAATCCAGTAGTAGTACCCTTGAGTACAATGCTAATGTGGCGCATACTCCCTGAAGAAAATGAAATATTAAATCCTGGTCATGGTTTAATTTTTTTTTTCATTGTACCATTGTGTAATGTTTAGTATGTCAACCTCGCACCTAAAGGTTATGTGTTCAAGTTTTGTGCTCGCCGATAGTGTTTTTTTTTTTTTGTTTTGTTTTGTTTAGGCTAATTGGCCGTTTCAAATTGTTACAAGGAAAGTGTGTGTGTGTGTGTGTGTGTAAATACATAAATAATAATTGCACACAAACCGGATTCCTGAAAACTTCACATTTGCATTCAGTTTTTATTCACAATTTGTATAGTGTAAGTGCCAGATTTCAAGATTTTATTCTGAATAGAACATGGATGACGGGGTAAAAAGTTTAAACTGAAAATGTATAATTTTAAGGGAAAAATATATTGATTTTTTTTTTTTAAATTTGTCAACAAATCTCAAAGTTGGGACAGGTAGCAGTAAGAGGTTGGAAAAGTCAATTGCACTTATAACGAACAGCTGGGAGACCAATCACCACTAATGAGGTCTGTTGGCAACATGACTGGATTCTCAGAGCTTCTCAGAGTGGCAGTATCTCTCAAAAGCGAATATGGGTAGAGGATCACCAATTCCCCCAATGTTGCACAGAAAGATAGTGGAGCAATATCAGAAAGGTGTTTCCCAGAGAAAAATTGCAACGAGTTTGCAGTTATCATCTACAGTGCATAACCTCATCCAAAGATTCAGAGAATCTGGAACAATCTCTATGCGTAAGGGTCAAGGCCGGGGGGAAAAAAAAAAACAAACAAAAAAAAACCCAACATACTGGATGTCCATGATCTTCAGGCCCTTAAACGGCACTGCACCATAAACAGGAATGCTACTGTAAGGGAAATCACGGAATGGGCTCAGCAATGCCTCCAGAAATCATTGTAGGTGAACACCATCCGCCGTCACCAGCTGAAACTACAGAACAAAGAATACACCATTTCTAAACAGGATCCAGAAGTGCAGGTGGTTTCTCTGGGCCAGGGGTCATTTAAAGTGTAAAACTGTTCTGTGGTCAGACGAATCACAATTTGAAGTTCATTATGGAAAACTGGGATGCTTTGTCATCCGGACTAAAGAGGACCAGGACAACCTGAGTTATCAGTGCTAAGTTCAGAAGCCTGCATCTGTGATGGTATGGGGTCGCATGAGTGCATGTGGCATGGACAGCTTGCACATCTGGAAAGGCACCGTCAATGCAGAATGGTATATTCAGGTTCTAGAACAATATATGGTCCCATCCAGACTTTGTTTCTTTCAGGGAAGACCTTGCATTTTTCATCATGATAACGCCAGACCACATGCAGCATTAATTACATCATGGCTGCGTAGGAAAAGAATTTGGGTATTGAAATGATCAGCCTGCAGTCCAGATCTTTCACCTATAGAGAACATTTTGGCGCATCACAAAGAGGAAGGTGCAACAAAGAAGGCTCAAGGCAGCCGAACAGTTCAAGGCCTGTATTAGACAAGAATGGGACAGCATTCCTATTTCTAAATTTGAGAAACTTGCCTCCTCTGCCCCCAGACATTTATAGACCGTTGTAAGAAGAGCGGATGCCTTACGGTGGTGAAAATGGCCTTGTCCCAACTTTTTTGAGATTTGTTGACACCATGAAACTTAAACACATTTTTCCCATTAAAAGGATTTTTCAGTTTAAGCTTTTGACCCCGTCATCTATGTCCTATTCGGAATAAAATATTGAAATTTGGGACTTCCACATCATTGTATTCAGTTTTTATTCATAACTTGTATAGTGTATCAACTTTTTGGAGTGTGTGCGTGTCACACACAGGTTCAGTGATGACTTGGTGGTCGGGCGGTGGATTATTGATCCCAGGCTTGGGTTTCAAGCTCAACCATCACTGGGTTGTTACTGCTGTCTTCCAAGTGCAGTTAATTAGGTTATCAAAGGCTGGCCAAGCCTCTCGGTGTCTGCGGTCAGAGGCATGTGAAAGAACCATCGCTGACTTTTTTTTTTTTTGTCAAGAGTAGGCTGCAGAGCCTTCAGCGTATTTCTGCCCTGAGACGGCCTGGCGTGTTGTCCAGGGTGTACTTTGCACTGAGATGGGCGTCAGCCTTCCCATGACCCTACTTGGAATGAAGTGCGTGTGGGTTTTTATATATATATATATATATATATATATATATATATATATATATATATATATATATATAATTTTTTTTTTTTTTTTGCCAATTTGAAGTGTTACAAGGGATACAAAGGAACCAGTTAAACTGGACACACAAACGGGTCAATGAATTGTATTGTCAGCATTGAATGATTGTATTTGGAAGCCTGCACAAAACACACACACATGTGAAAATGCTCATTATATTAGAGGTCTGATTGTGCTTACTGTGTACATTTTTGAGTGTTTGTCTGTTTTTGGTGGCATGGGGTGTACCCCGCCATCACTATTTGTTGGCTGAGATGGCCATAGACTCCTTGTTGACACACAGG
Organism: Plotosus lineatus; assembly: GCA_024760905.1. Classification (NCBI taxonomy): domain Eukaryota; kingdom Metazoa; phylum Chordata; class Actinopteri; order Siluriformes; family Plotosidae; genus Plotosus; species Plotosus lineatus. The sequence goes on along the minus strand of CM045745.1, from coordinate 957,429 downwards.
TTAGATTAATTACATCCATAGACTTCGATTAAGTGGTTCAGCAAATGAATGAATGAATGTGTCTGATTTTGTCACATAGGAACTGCAGTTTGAGCGACTGACCAGAGAGCTGGAAGCGGAGCGACAGATAGTGGCCACCCAGTTGGAGCGATGCAAACTGGGATCTGAGACTGGAAGTGTGACCAGCATCAGGTGGGTCAACTGGGGCATGCTGAAGCTATCCAGTACTGCAGCTCTAACCTAAATGCATAGCCTTCTGACCTGGCACTGCATCTGGTAACCATGTCCCACATAATCGTTATCTTACAGCAATTAATTCTATAAAATCGGTTCTAATTAAACATGTTGGTTTAGTGGCAGGACAGTTGCGTAGTACCTTAGTTGCGTTAGTACGTCTGCCTAACGGCAAGAAGGCCCGGGCTTGATTCCCAGCTTGGGTGTTTCTGTGTGGAGTTTGTTCTTCCTGTGCTTGCATGGGTTTCCTCTGGGTACTCTGGTTTTCTCTCACAGTCCAAAAACAGGTACAGGAGGCTAGTTGGCAGTTCCAAATTGTCTTGGTTGTGAATTTGAATTGTTGTGAATGTTGGCCCAGTGATGGTGTGGCGAACTGTCCAAAGTGTACACAGCCCTTGCCTGGAGTTGGATGAGATGGGCACCAGCATCCCCGCGACTCTAATTAGGATGAGGTGGTTCAGAAAATAATTTGGTGATGTAGTCTTGGCTGTTCTGTCTTGCTGATAATGGAATCTTTTTTTTTTTTTTTTTTTTGTTAATGGTGTAAAACAATGTGTGTGTCTCATGTGACTGAAACACTACAAAGAAGAGCCTTTATTGCAAAAACTAATTAGTAAGTGTTTCCTGGTAATCTCAGTCTCTTCTGCAGTGTATGCACCAAGTTATATTCATCGTTCCTCAGAAAGATGCTGACGAGATCTGATTCAGCACCTGAACGTGATTTAGTTCTTCAGAGGAAACGTTAATTAGTGTCTTGTGATGCAAGTCACTACTCGTGTAACAGTAATCAGCATGAGGCATTAAATAGAATAAAGAGACTTTGAGCTTATTTATAAAAGACAAATTTGCTTGGCATGTCTACCAAGTTTCATAACACTTGGTTTGCATAGAAGGAGGTATGAGTCAGGTGTGGACTGTTTCTTCTAGGTTTGGACGCACTGCTTTCTATGATGGCTAAGAATTTGTTGAATTGTTTACATTTAAGAAAACATGACTTTGAGCCAAGATTGCCTCTTTGTCTCAACAGTCCAGTAATTGGACAAATAGTGTAATTGTAAAAATACCACGCTGTGTTCACCAACGTACTGTATAGACTTCAAGCTGACAGTGAACTGTTTTAGGCTTAGCGAGATATGCAAGATTACTTGACTGACGGCTCTCTACCCAAGCAAGCTGGTACGATGCAAATATATTTATTCCTTGGCAATAGATTTGGTTTTTAAATTCCTATCACTTTTCTGGGACAGTGGAGGCCTAGTGGTTAAAGGTGTTGGATCACTGATCCTAAGGTTGGGGGTCCAAGTCCCACTCTCCACGAGTTGTCACTGTCCTCCCCCAGTGCAGCTAACTGGGTTATCAAAGGCGGGCCATGTCTCTCACTGTCTATGGTGTGAGGTTCATGTAAAAGAACCATTGCTGACTTTCGACAAGAGTAGTTGCATAGCCGTCAGCGTGTTTCTGCCCTGCGATGGCATGGCGAGCCATCCAGGGTGTACTCTGCACTCGCTCGGAGTCGGCTGGGATTGGCGCCAGCCTCCCTGTCACCCTGATCAGGATTAAGCGGTTACAGAAAATGACGATCATTTTTCAGGAGGGACATTGTATTGTATTGTGTTCCACTTTCCTGTCCTGCGTTAAAGTCAGCAACACATTTTAGCTAGGCTGAAATGATAAAATGGCATTTAATTTTCTTATTAGACAGCATGAGGTTTCATACTTCAGGATTCATTGGATTGTTTTTCATTGTCATACCCCCCCCCCCCCCCCAGTTGAAATATTTTAAGGTCTGATTTGATAAGCGACTACAACCAGCAGAAAAATAAATATTTGTGTTGAGTATGATCTAGTTTCCTTATTTTGCCTTTTGTTCTATGAGGATGCCAATTGGGTAGCACTGTGGTGTTTTGCGTAGCACATCAACCTGCCAGCAAGATCCTGAATCCAACTGTGTTTGGAGTTTGCATGTCCTTCTAGTACTCGTGTTGGTTTGTTTCAGGTACTCCGGTTTCCTCCCACAGTCCAAAAACATGTACAGCAGGCTAATTGACTGACTGTCCCAGATCAACCCTAGTGTGACTGAATGGTTGTACAAGTATTGGCCCTGCAATGGCCTGGCGAGCCGGCCAGGGTGTACCTCACCCTTGCACAGAGTTGACCAGGGCTGCAACGAATGATCATTTTAATAATCGATAATTTTTTTTTTTTTTGATGAATCGGAAAGAGCACAAACATTTAATTGTTGGAATTAAATGCTAATGAAGAGAGCACGACAAAGAACCTTAACGTTTCAAGTAGTTTAATGAACTTTCGCAATCGTTCAATATTTCGGCCGCGCATTCCGATAAAGGTTAAACAATCTCGCCAGGAACATGACAGCTGCTATCTTGACTTGCCGGATCTACTTTGGATCACGTGACAAGCAAACATGCTTGGGTACTACTACTCTTGGCTCATTAGCTGCCCAGGCTGGGTACCGAGGCTATTTTCTCAATGAACGGAAATGGCGGAACGAGCCGACTCATTGCTATGCTAGCTTTCATAAGAAACTATCACACATACACACACTCATCATCATCTTCCGCTTAGTCCAGGGTCGGGTCGCGGGGGCAGCAACCTAAGAAAAGAGGTCCAGACATCCCTCTCCTGAGCCACTTCCTCCAACTCTCCCGGGGGGACACCGAGGCAGTCCCAGACAAGCCCTACAGACATAGTCCCTCCAGCCTGTTCTAGGTCGACCCCGGGGTCTCTTCTCGGTTGGACATGCCCGAAACACCACAGCAGGGAGGCGTCAGGGGGGCATTCTGACCAGATGCCCGAGCCACCTCAACTGGCCCCTCTCAATGCGGAGGAGCAGCGGATCCACTCCAAGCTCTCCCCAGATGGTAGAGCTTCTCACCTTATCTCTAAGGGAGAACCCCGCCACCCGGCGAAGGAAGCTCATTTCAGCTGCTTGTATCCGTGATCTTGTTCTTTCGGTCATTACACCAAAGCTCGTGACCATAGGTGAGGGTTGGAACGTAGATCGACTGGTAAATTGGGCGCTTTGTCTTGCGGCTCAGCTCCTTCACCACGATGGACCGGTACAGGCACCGCTTAACAGCAGAGGCTGCAGCGATCCGTCTGTCGCTCTCTCACTCCATCCTTCCCTCACTCGTAAACAAGACCCCAAGATGCTTAAACTCCTCCACTTGGGGCAGGACCTCATTCCCGACCCGGCGGGTGCATTCCACCATTGTCTGACTGAGAACCATGGCCTCGGACTTGGAGGTACTGATCTTCATCCCGGCTGCTTCGCACTTGGCTGCGAATCGTTCCAGTGAGAGCTGGAGGTCCCGACTTGATGAAGCCAAAAGGACAACATCATCCGCAAAAATCAGAGACGAGATCCGATGGCCACCAAACCAGAACCCCTCATCGCCTCGACTGCGCCTAGAAATTCTGTCCATAAAAAAAATTATGAACAGAATCGGTGACAAAGGACAGCCTTGGCAGACTCCAACTCCCACCGGAAACGAAATTGACCTGCTGTTACCAATACGGACCAAACTCTGGCTCTGGTGATACAGCGACCGCATAGCTCGTAGCAACGGGTCCGGAACGCCGTACTCTCGGAGCACGCCCCACAAGATCGTTCGAGGGACATGGTCGAAAGCCTTCTCCAAATCCAGAAAACACATGTGGACAGATTGGGCAGACTCCCATGCCCCCTCCAGAATCCTGTGGAGTGGATAGAGTTGGTCAAGAGTGCTACGGCCAGGACGAAAACCACATTGCTCCTCCTGAATGAGGTTCGACTATCGGTTGGCTCCTCCTCTCCAGTACCCCTGCATAGACTTTCCCAAGTAGGCTGAGGAGTGTAATTCCCCGATAATTGGAACACACCCTCCGGTCCCCCTTCTTAAAAATTGGGACCACCACCCCAGTTTGCCAATCCAGAGGTACAGCCCCTGATGACCACGCGATGTTGCAGAGATATATCAACCAAGACAGTCCTACAACATCCAGAGCCTTGCGATATTCCGGGCGGATCTCGTCCAACCCCGGAGCTCGACCACCGAGGAGCTTTTTGACAACCTCGGTGACCTCCACTCCAGTGATGGGCGGACCTTCACCCGAACCCCCAGGGTCTTCCTCTTCCACGGAGGGCATGTTAGTGGGATTGAGGAGGTCCTCAACGTATTCCCTCGACCTCTTGATGATATCCCCAGTCAAGGTAAGCAGCTCCCCACCTCCACTGTAAACGGTGTTTGTGAAGAACTGCTTCCCCCTCCTGAGGCGTCGGATGGTGGTCCAGAACCTTTTTGAGGCCAACCGATAATCACTCTCCAGGCCCTCACCGAACTCCTCCCACGCCCGAGATTTTGCATCTGCGACAGCCTCGGCTGCAGCACGTTTGGCCTGCCGGTACCCGTTTGCTGCCTCTGGAGTCCCACAGGCTAATAAAACCCGATAGGCCTCCTTCAGCTGGACGGCCCCCTTCACCGCAGGTGTCCACCACCGTGTTCAGGGATTACTGCCACGACAAGCACCAACGACCTTACGGCCACAGCTATGGGCTGCCGCCTCCGCAATGGAGGCACGAAACATGGCCCATTTGGATTCCATGTCCCCCGCCTCCTCCAGGACGTGGTTGTAGCTCTGCCGGAGGTGGGAGTTAAAGGCCTCTCGGACAGGGGACTCTGCCAAACGTTCCAAGCAGACCCTGATTACACGCTTGGGCCTGCCAGGTCTGGAAGGCAACCTTCCCCCCCCCCCCCCCCTACCGAAGCCAACTCGACACCAGGTAGTGATTGGTAGACAGCTCAGCTCCTCTCTTCACCCGAGTGTCCAGAACAAACACGACTACAAAGTCGATCATCGAACTGTGACCTAGGATGTCCTGGTGTCAAGTGCACTTATGGGCACCCTGATGTTCGAACATGGTGTTCGTGATAGACAAACTGTGACAAGCACAGAAGTCCAACAATGAAACACCATTCGGATTCAGACTGGCGAGGCCGTACCTACCGATCACACCCTTCCAGGTCACACTATCGTTGCCCACATAGGCATTGATGTCTCCCCAGGGAGCGTTCTCCAAACCCCCCGTAAAAAGACTCCAAAAAGAGTGGGTACTCTGAACTGTCATTTGGTGCATAAGCACAAATAACAGTCAGGACCCGTCCCCCCACCCGAAGACTGAGGGAAGCTACCCTTTCGTCAACCGGGGAGAACCCCAACATTTGGGCACCGAGACGGGGGTCTCACGGGTGCCACACCAGTTCGCCGCCTCTCCCCATGAGCAACTCCAGAATAAAAGAAGGTCCAGCCTCTCTCGAGATGGATGGTTCCAGAGCCCAAGCTATGCGTTGAGGTGAGCCCGACTATATCTAGTCGGTATTTCTCCACCTCACGCACCAAATCAGGCTCCTTTCCCACCAGAGAGGTGACATGCCATGTCCCGAGGGTCAGAGTAAGTAGCCGAGGATCGGTCCGACAGAACCCATGCCTTTTGGCTGTCACCCAACTCACATTGCACCCGACCCCTAAAACTCCTCCCACGGGTGGTGGGTCCATGGGAGGGCGGACCCATGTCTCCTTTTCGGGCTAGGCTCGGCCAGGCTCCATGGGCATAAGCCCAACCACCAGGCGCTCGCCTTCGAGCCCCTCCCCTGGGCCTGGCTCCAGGAGGGAACCCCGGTGACCCGCGTCCGGGCAAGGGAGACTGCTTCAATTGTTTCTTCTGAGATGGCATAGGGGTCTTCTGAATCGCGCTTCGTCTGGACCTTCACCCAGGACCTGTTTGCCTTGGGTGACCCTACCAGGGGCAGTATACTCCCGACAACATAGCTCCTAGGATCATTAGGTCACGCAAACCCCTCCACCACGATAAGGTGGCGATTCAGGGAGGGGACATACATACATATATTCATTCCGCTTCAAAACCGAATTAATTTCTGTTGTCACTTACCCTGCAGAAGGGCCGGCTTCCTCATCAATGATAATTCCTACATGTTCTCTTTTAAGATGCTCCCATGCCGAGCCATCTCACTTTTACAAAGCCTGCATTCAACACATTTTCGGGGAAGATGGAGAATAAAATGCTCCCAAACTTTTTAAGATTTTTTGTACACTTTTTTCCCTTCTATCCCAGTGCCATTGGCAGTTGACTGAGCCATGTTTTATAATGTTTGAAGATGGGGGGGGGGAAATGTGGGGTGCACGTATGACACGTCCGTTCAACTGTGTACTGGGTGACACTCGTCTGTAGTGGCTGATTATGCAATAATCGCGAGACTTATTGATAACGATATTTGTTGCAAAAACTTTTTATAATTGATTTTATCGATTCGTTGTTTTAGTGCTACAGTCAGCTGAGATGGGCACCAACCTCTCCGCGCCCCTAATTAGAATTAAGTGGCTAAGAAAGTTATTGTTTCTTAAAGTTTATTGTTAAAGTTAGTGTTATGGAAGCCCAGGATGCTTCGATAGCGGCCTTAAGCTCATCCACAGTGTTGGGTCTGGTGTCTCTCAACTTTCTCTTCACAATATCCCACAGATTCTCTCTGGGTTTCAGGTCAGGAGAGTTGGCAGTCCAATTGAGCACAGTAATACCATGGTCAGTAAACCATTTCCCAGTGGTTTTGGCACTGTGAGCAAGTGCCAGGTCGTGCTGAAAAGTGAAATCTTCATCTCCATAAAGCTTTTCAGCAGATGGAAGCATGAAGTGCTCCAAAATCTCCTGATAGCTAGCTGCATTGACCCTGCCCTTGATAAAACACAGTGGACCAACACCAGCAGCTGACATGGCACCCCAGACCATCACTGACTGTGGGTACTTGAAACTGGACTTCAGGCATTTTGGCATTTCCTTCTCCCCAGTCTTCCTCCAGACTCTGGCACCTTGATTTCCAAATGACATGCAAAATTTGCTTTCATCCGAAAAAAGTACTTTGGACCACTGAGCAACAGTCCAGTGCTGGTTCTCTGTAGCCCAGGTCAGGCGCTTCTGCCGCTGTTTCTGGTTCAAAAGTGGCTTGACCTGGGGAATGCGGCACCTGTAGCCCAGTCCACTGCTTCCACAGGTCCCCCAAGGTCTGGAATCGGCCCTTCTCCACAATCTTCCTCAGGGTCCGGTCCCCTCTTCTGGCTGTGCAGCGTTTTCTGCCACACTTTTTCCTTCCCACAGACGTCCCACTGAGGTGCCTTGATACAGCACTCTGGGAACAGCCTATTCGCTCAGATTTCTTTCTGTGTCTTACCCTCTTGCTTGAGGGTGTCAATGATGGCCTTCTGGACAGCAGTCAGGTCGGCAGTCTTGCCCATGATTGCGGTTTTGAGTAATGAACCAGGCTGGGAGTTTTTAAAAGCCTCAGGAATCTTTTGCAGGTGTTAATTGGTTGATTCAGATGATTAGGTTAATAGCTCGTTTAGAGCACCTTTTCATGATATGCTAATTTTGAGAGAGGAATTTTGGATTTTCACGAGCTGTATGCCAAAATCATCAGTATTAAAACAATAAAGACCCGAAATATTTCAGTTGGTGTGCAATGAATCTAAAATATATGAAAGTTTAATTTTCATCAGTTCATTACAGAAAATAATGAACTTTATTACAATATGCTAATTTTTTGAGAAGGACTAGTATATAGTCCTTCGGTCAGGGTCATGGAAGAAGCTGGAGCCAATCCCAGCTGACTTCTGGCACAACCTTGAACAGGACATTTACGGGGCTGACCCTGGAGTAAACTCTTACTCACATTCATACCTATACACAGTTTAGAGTTGCGTTGTGCACATCTTTCAACTGTGAAAGGAAACCGGAAGGAAACCCGCACAAAAGAGTGAACTTCACATAGAAAGGCCCTTGGCTGAGATTCAAACCAAGAAACTTATCTTGGTGTGGTGACTGTTAATTCCCAAGTCAGTGTGTGGCACACACACAAAAAATGCAACGTTAGTTCTTGATGAGTAAGTTTTCATTGAATGCTGTGGCTCTCGAGGCTGACGCCTCCGTAAACATACAGGCCTTCTTTCTACGGAGTTTTATCCTGTCATGCAGAGCTGTCTCACTAAACCGTGTCTGCACAGCACACCGAGGGTGTATTAAGCCAAAGCTGTTCGACTGCTTTGCTACCAGATAAGTCCAACAGGCTCTTGTGGGCTCACACATACCGACTTTTGGGAAAACCCATCACTCAGGGCTGAGGATGCTGGGGTTTACAGGAACAAGGGGACTGCAGTATCTAATGAGACGGCTGTACTATCGGGTCTTTTAATGAATAAAAATGTAAAATTTAAATGAGTTTTTTTGTGCTGCTGAGAGTCTAGACAAGCCTAGTTAGGTGGTGATCCAAATGTTCAAGTGAAGTCTGAGGTAATTAAGATTTTTCCAGTGCAGGAAAGTGGATGTGCTTCGTGTTTAAGGTAGTCTATTTATTCAGGGTGCTGTAAAGGTTAAGTTCACAGTGCTTTCCTGATAATGTTTGTTCTGTCTGTTGCACCATGTTCTGAAATGTAAAGCTGGATAGAACTGTTCAAAAAGTAAAGTGCATTGTTTAAAGTAAATAAATGAACTTATTTTCTTTCATAAGCTGCATTCCTACAATCAACCATGAACTGTTTTAATATCTTTATTCCTGGACGATGCGTTTAATTTGTAGAAGTGATGAACTGTGAATTTGATGTGCAGAGGGCATTGCAAGGTAGCCTTCCAACCTGTTTGGCAGTTGAGCGCCGCTCCGAATCACTTCATCAGCTTATAAACTTCTCAATCATTATATTTTATCATTTTAAAATTTTCAATCTGTATAAACTCATAACCGCAAAACAGATGTGTGCACGCCATCATAAATTTGTTTGGGTTTTTTTTTCACATTGGACAACGTCGTCCTGGCTTTTGCAATTGATCAAAGGATGTGACCGGTTCGAAGGGCATTGCGTTTAAGGTCGAAATGGGTGCCAAGACAAATTGAAGTGTAGAAAATCCTCCCACGTCTGCTGGCATGCCCTCGGGGTGTCTGTGTGCTGGATATTAGCCTTAAGACTGTCTGCCACTCTGCCTGACTCATGCTAAGTGCCTAGCGTACAGTAAGAGGGGAGTCGGCGCATATTGATTTGGCAGCTAGTCTCATGTTTAAGGGTGGATGAAAACAATGTAGAAACTAGAACGATTGTCTTTCATAGGGTGTTAAAGACCGAAAGATTTGAAGGTTTTCAAAGGAAACCTTAAAAATGCGCTTTAGCAGACAAAAATAATCAAATTATTGACAGTAAATCCAGATGGCATAACGGTCTTTAGTAGATGACTCTTGCTCTGTCTTACTTTATTCAGGAAATATATATTTTTATATAAATCAATTAATTTGAAAAATGATAAACCAATAGGAGAAAGTTTACAAGTCAAAGTATCCAGTGTCTGTGCACTAATACTCTATGATGAAAAATAAGCCTTCAAACATTAGAAAACTTTAACAGCTCGTTATGTTTGTAATGGAGCCTTCAGTGGCATGTGCGATTTACAGCGCATGAGCCGGCAGTACACACTCGGACGAGTGGGTTGTGTGGTTGCTTGATAGCTTTACATAGCGGGAACATGCCAGCTGGAACATCACTGCAGGGTGATGGCATGTGCCCTGCTTGCTATGTGACAGCCAGCGAGAAGAGTCAGCGGCGTGAGACAGAGCTGCAGCAGAGTGCCACGATTCAAACGATGCCTGAATAAGCCGTGAGACAAACCCGCATAGACCAACTGTTCTGACCAACTGTTCCTGTCCTGAATATAGGACACTATTACACAAATCTGATTCATACTGATAAACGGTACATCCCTCCATAGACAGAGGTTGACATTTTCCACTCAAACAATGAGAAACTGTTAATGTTTCATTTATTCATATGCTATATTCGACGTGATAAGTACCCAGGGCGCTTAACAAAAATGACGTTGGTGGGCGCTTATTCGAATGTTTACCAGCGGAGTGGAACGGTAAGTGCTTATTACCATCGAGGTGGAAAACATGAATAATAACAGAACAATAAAAATTTTACTGGTATTTGTTTTATTCATTTTGTGGCATCAACCAAACTACTTGCATGAAAGCTGAAAATAAACAGAAAACATCATAAATAAATAAAAAGACCCTTTAATTTTGTGCTGTTCCTTTAAATATTTTCCTCCGATGTAACATCAAGCCAATCCACATGAATGTCAACTTTAGCACATGGCATGTTGAAAAGCATGTGGCCAGGAAGATGCTTAAATTTATGAAGCTGGTGAGCAGGATAATCGGGTAAGAAATACTCATCACTTTCTGATAGGTCGATATCTGGCTCATCGCTTCATTCATGCAGAGCATCCCAAAGTTTTGCTGTAGCAGTTTCTAATGGTTCATCTTGTTGGACATTTACCAAGAGAACACAGCAAAAATATTTCCCTGTTTTTTTAAAGCACGGCGGAACGATCAAATGTGTTATACTGTGAACATTATAGACATTCCCCAGTGGTAGGGGGTCTTGAAATACCGTGTAAACTCACTTCTACAGGCAGTGAACGCCTCATTTTACCGTTACTGAGACTGATCGAATAAAATTGGTAAGTTTGGTCTACCATTTTGCTCCCAGTACACATGGGCGCTTATTGGAGCAGGACGCTTATTACATCGTATATGGTATTAATTTTCCGTAACTGCGTTAGCCATTAATTTAGGGTTGCTAGGAGAAGCTGGAGCCTAACTTGGCCAACATGGGGTAAATTCTGAGTACACCCTGAACATCTTGCTAGACCATTGCAGTGCAACATACACTATTCACACTTAGGGACATTTTGGAACATCCATGTGCGTGTCTTTGGAGTGTGGTAGGAAACACTCGAGTCCGGGACTTGAACCACGAACCTTCTTGCTGCGAGGTGGATGTGCTAACTACTAACACCACCGTGCCACCATCTATTTCATAGTGTGTTAGAGAGCAGAGCATCCCCAAAAGAAGATGGAGGTAGTTGTTCAGCTGCACAAGCCAAGCAGTCGTTAAAATGATGAACTACATTAGCAGTTAAAAATATCATTAAGCCCAGGCAATGCCATGATAAAAGGCTTCAAAAGTAGGATGAAGGGGTAAAGGAAAAACTCAAACTTTAATAGAGGAAAAGTTTCAGTGAGGTTATGGCGTTTCAAATTCAACCAACAGACACCACCACCGTTCAGTTCATTTTCTGTAACCGCTTCATCCTATTTAGGGTCGCGGGGAGGCTGGTGCCCATCCCAGCCAACTCGGGGCGAGGGCAGAGTACACCCGGGACAGCTCGCCAGGCCATCGCAGGGCGGAAACACGCTGACGGCTTTGCAACCTACCCTTTACGAAAGTCAGCAATGGCTCTTTTACATGCCTCACACCATAGACCGTGAGAGACATGGCCGGCCTTTGATAACCCAGTTAGCTGCACTGGGAGGACAGTGACGACCTTGTGGGGAGTGGGACTCGAACCCCGAACCTTTGGATCAGCGATCCAGCGCCCTATACCACTAGATCACCACTGCCCCCACCATCACCGTTTTTAAAAAAAAAAAAAACTTGCGTGATTTAGTTAGGTATAGAATGTGGAGGTGGATTGTTGACGCTTTACGGGTCAGCCAGTGGTATGGTATCGCTTGTGCAGATTATCATGAATTGCTTTAAAAAAAAATAAGAACATCCAATAATAAAACAAAAGGTTTTATGTAATGTTAAGTCCAAATAGCAGTGCTCCACCAAGGAACCCTGCACCTGCCCTTCAACCACATTAGTGGCTGAAGTGGCCTTGAACAAGGCACCCAACCCCCAACTGCTCTCCGGGTGTCCCCAATGTGTGTGGCAGCCCACTTCTCTGTGTGTGTGTGTGTGTGTGTGTGTGTGTGTGTGTGTGTGTGTGTTCACTGTTTACATATGTGTGTACTCACTTTTGGATGGGTTAAATGCAGAGGAAACAAATTTTAATACAGTGTATTAAAATCAAAAATCTCACCTACCTATTGAACTAGATACACTGTAAATGTCACAGAGAGGGTGCTACGACCTTGGAATATCTCACGTGCAGAGCGTTATGCACTGTTTTTGTGTGACATTGACTAGAGCACCTCAGTGCTGTTCATCATCTAACATGAACTGTTAGATAAACAGAAATTAGTACAGTGCTTATTCATTCCGTTATACAATTAGCTAGTCATGTGACAGCAAAAAAAGCATCAGATGCAGGCCAGATGGTGAATCAGAATGGAGAAAACATGAACTCTGACTCTTTTTAATCATGCCATAGATGCTGTTAGAAAAAGTGCTGATCTAAGATTCACGAAAGCTCCAGTGAGCTGGAACTCCGCAGGTAAAAGCGCCTTCATGAGAGACATCAGAGAAAACAGCCAGACGTGTTCAAGCTGTCAAAATGCTTAACATAATCACTCTTTGCATTCATAGTGAGCAGAAAAGCCTGCTCTAACACAGAATACTTTAAACCTTGAGGCATGTCGGCTGCAACGACTGTTGCCAGCAAAGAACGGTTATCCGAGACTTTAGTGGATGCAGGTTCACCCACACGAGTCTAATGAAGAAAAATTTGGGGATAATCGACTGGTCTGATCGACTGTTGGCAGTGGTGGCCTGGTGGTAAAGGTGCTGGATCACTGATCCCAAGGTTGGGGGTTCAAACCCGCTCTCAACAGGCTGTCAATATACCCCACCCCAGTGCAGGTTACTGTGATATCAAAGGCCGGCCGTGTCTCTCACTGTCTATGGTGTGACGCATGTAAAAGAACCATTGCTGACTCTTTTGTAAAGAGTAGGTTGCAAAGCTGTCAGTGTGTCTTTGCCCTGTGATGGCCTGGCGAGCTGTCCAGGGTGTACTCTGCCCTCGTATACAGTTGGCTGAGATGGGTGCCAGCCTCCCCACGACCCTAATTCGGATTAACTGGTTCAGAAAACTAATTTAATGAATGTCTGACTGACTAATTCTCTTAAGCTTTCCTTCGCAACACTGGACATTATTACCGTATTTTCCTGACTATACGTCACTCCGGAGTACAGTCGGCCCCCAACTTACGAAGACCCCTGTGTATGAAATCCCCGGGTTACGAAAAACATTTCCTTGAGTTTCCGTCCCCGAGATACGAGACATCCCCCTCTGATGAAAAGAAATTCAAACGCGCCAATCGATGCGCGAGTTGCTCTCTCATTGGCTGTCTTTCAACATCTCGCTGGCCTCCCAGATAGAGACAGAAGGAAGCTTCATTCTTTAGCTTTTAGCTTAGTTTTTGAAGTTGTTTTAACTCAGTAAATGGTCAAGCAGAGAATGCTAGAATTCATGTCTTGTGGGCGTGGCCCACAGCACGCGCGAGGAGAGGGAGAGAGAGAAGGAATAACACTTAGTTTAGTTTAAGTTGTTTTAATTCAGTAAATGTTTAATAAATGTGGGCGCATTTGAGCTCCTCTGGAATTCCGATCCCTCAAGGAATCAAATTAAAGTTGAGTTTGTCAAGCAGGGAATGCGCTTTGAATTCCATATCTTGTGGGCGTGGCCCGCAGCGCGCGTGCAAGAGATAAAGAGGAAGAAGTGTGTGTGTGTGTGTTAATAAAAAATGTTTAATAATGGTTTAATTAATAAATGTTAATAAAATGGTTAAAAATTTTTCTTTTACTTTTAACACACATTTCACACAAAATTGGTGTACTTTTATCATTTTTAAAGGGTTTATGGGGTTTACTCAGTCCAAAGACTTGGAATGAATTAGGAGGTTTAACATGTAAGATGCTACCCCTACTTCCGAAATCCCCGTGTCACGAAAAGGGCTCTGGAACTGATTCATTTCGTAAGTGTGGGGCCGACTGTACTTAAGTCGCATTGGCCAAAAAATGCATAATCAAGAACAAAAACACCGCACTAGAAGTCGCAAACTCATGGAAATTGTCTACCTTGGCCTGGAAATCTGCTGGCGGTTTGTGACGTTGTGGTCCTCGCTCTGATAAAGAGGCGGCTGCATTGCATGAAGCGGTAACACGAAGATAGTTTTCACACGGTCATTAATATTCATCTCCTTGAAAACTACCTGGACATGGAGACGCAACTGCACTGTTGACAAGCCTCTCCCTGCAGCACGTTGCTCAAACCCCCATGTGCGAGCTCGTTCTTCTAGCTGTGGCTTTTGGCCCGCAATTAGCTTTTTAGCGATGAGCTTTTTTTTGTTTTCTTCATTGCAGTAATAATAATCTTCGCTTTTCTGCCCTCTTGTTAGAATTGTATGTAATAATTTCACTACCTGGGTGTGGAGACGCATCTACATTGTTGACAAGCCCCTCCCTGCGGCATGCTGCTCAAGTACCCATGTGCGAGCTCGTTTCTCTAGCTGTGGGCATCTAGATGTTAGCCTGCGATTAGCTTCCCCCCCCCCCCCTCATTGCAGTAATAGTAATCTCCGCTTTTCTCCAGTTCCTCACAAGTTTCTTATTCACTCCAAACTTACCTTCTGCTGATCGATTACTATTTTCTGCTGCACATTTCACTACTTGCAGCTTGTAATCTACAGAATAGGATTTTCTTTTTGGGGACATTTTCTTCAGTGGTGGATGAGCAGGTACTGGTACCCAAGCCTAGAGTGCCCTTCCGTGGTTTGAGTGTAAAAATAACAAATATGTGAAATTATGTTTATAACAGAATTATATGCACTAATTTCACATAAGTTGCTCTGGAGTATTAGTCATACCTTCAGCCGAAGTATGAAAAGAGTGTGACTTATAGTCCTGAAAACACGATATTATTTTTAAAACGAATGCATTGTTGTCCTTGTGTAGAACTTGTCCATGAGAAATGATTATTTCTGTTTCTACATTTAGCTTTGACAAGCTGGTGGGGTGTGTGTTGCAGAACACATGTTTTGTTTGTTTTGGTGTTTTTTTTTAAAGTCATAGTTTTGTTTGTGATCATGTGTGGGTAGTGAAGCCTACTGACCTGAGCTTTCTGGGGTTTTGTGAGTAGCTATGTTTACTGTACATTCATTTTGACTGGAAAAGAAAAGCCCAAGATACCAGAGACAAATGACAGATGTATGTAAATATAATTTATGTAGTTGTGGCCTTATTTATTTAATTCATACATTTACTAGTTTAAATTTGATTTGTTAGTATAATACCTGTCTACTGTTAATGCTGCTGCAAAATGCTATCAAACACATTTTAGCAGATAGTAACAGGCTCTATTTAAGTAGGTACCGGCACAAAAAAAAAAATTCATAAATGGATGGTTTTGAGTTCGATTTGTTGTGTTTATCATTACAAATCACCAGTCCAAATTTCATGCCATTATCTTGAACGGTTTCTGAGATAGCCTGTTCTGTTACCCCCGCTTCTGGCTTGGAACACTTTTGGGTGGAAAGTATGAAATAAGAATTATTACTTTCTACAAACACTTAATGTGATTTTCTACGACCTAGTTCTGCATTATGGATTTTCAGGTCTCTCAGGTAATAGGTTTTATAGTAAAAGCCATTTCAAAATGCATTTTTTCCCCTCAAATTATGGTAGCACCAAATTGGCAATTTTTTTTAGACGCCCCTATTTTCAAAATTAGACATCTGAAAAGTCCCTTTGTGTTACTTTTTCCGAGATAATGGGATAGACTAAAGCACACCAATTTTTTTTATTGAGGCCAGTTCTTCTCAATTTTGAAGTTATTGTCCCTCAAAAATGCCTCAAACTGAAATTTACTCTGTGGGTGGAAAAAATGACCAAAATGACCAATTTTTGAAAATTCATTAAAATTTAACCAACCATGTCAATACCTTGATACTTTTGTCTCCAAGGGAACAATACCTGCTTAATCCATTAGAAACATCAGTTTTGGACCATTTACCATGGTTTGGGGTTTAAAAGGGATCTGACAAGTGACATTTGACAAAAACCTGAAAACCGTCAACTCGAACTTGAACTCTTCTGTCACACCGACAGCAAACCTCACCACTGTCTTACATCTCTCATACATGTCCTGCACCACTCTAACATACTTCTCTGCCACTCCAGACTTCCTCATGCAATACCACAGTTCTTCTCTCGGCACCCTGTCATATGCTTTCTCCAGATCCACAAAGGCACAATGCAGCTCCTTCTGACCTTCTCTGTACTTCTCTATTAACATCCTCAAAGCAAATACTCCATCTGTGGTGCTCTTTCTTGGCGTGAAAGCAAACTGTTGTTTGTACACACTCCTGCAGTTCCTCATTCCACCACCAAATCTTCTTATCTACTTTCCTTCCAGAGGACACACCGAGTACTCTCCTACCTGTCTCCCTGATCACATTAGCTGTAGTTGTCCAGTCATCTGGAAGCACTTCCTGACCACCCAAAGCCTGTTTCAACTCCTCCTTGAAGACAACACGACACTCTTCCTTTTTCAGCTTCCACCACTTTGTCTTCTGCTCTGCCTTTTTCACCTTTCTCACCATCAGCATCATCCTGCACACCACCATCCTATGCTGTTTGACAACACTCACCCACTACTACAGCCATTTCCATCCTTTTTGCAAAATCTACCAACATCTGTCCTTCTGTATTCCTGTCCTGGATACCAAACCTGCCCATCACTTCCTCGTCCCCTCTGTTTCCTGCACCAACATGTCCATTGAAGTCTGCCCCAATGACCACTCTTTCACCTCTGGGGGTACTCTGCACCACTTCATCTAACTCCCTCCAGAATCTCTTCTAGCTCACCTCCTGCCTGTGGGGCATAAGCACTAACAACATTGAACATCATGCCTTCAATTTCTAACTTAACTCATCACTCTGTCTGACACTCTTTTCACTTCTAGAACATTCCTGACAAACCCCTCCTTCAAGATGACTCCTACTCCATTTCTCTTCCCATCCACACCATGAAAAAACAGCTTAAACCCTGATCCTAAACTTCTGGCCTTGCTACCTTTCCACCTGGTCTCCTGGACACACAGTATGTCCACCTTCTTCCTCTGAATCATGTCAGCCAGCTCTCTACCTTTCCCTGTCAGCAGCCGTGGGGGGGCACAAACAAGTGCCGGTCCCAAGCCCGGATGAATGCAGAGGGTTGCCACAGGAAGGGCATCTGGCGTAAAACCTTTGCCAGAATACAAAATGCAAACCCGTAATGGTCAATATCACTTCTTTTTTTTTTTTTTCTTTTTTTTGAGGGGTGCTCGAAATTACATTGCCTTGTGCGTCGTGCTCATTTATTCCTGGATTCAAATTTCATTTCAAACTCTTTAATTCCTTCAATTTTGGGTACCTAGTTTGTGGAGGTGTATTCTACTGATTTTTAAAGAACCGAAAATCATTTTGGGGATTTCAAAAAATGGCGAAATATACCCCTGACAAACCGGGTATGGTGGGAAAGCTGGAGATTCACTGAACACAGTAATGGTTTAAACCATGTGTGTCATATCAGTGCGACACGTGAGCCAATTTCATAGACGATGCCTTACAACCGGAGCGCGGTACACTTGAGATCTCATCAAAACAAAGGCACCCTAATCAAGGTTGGTGAAAAATGAACACAAACTCAGTTTAAAATTTGAAATATTCTTTTTCTATGAACACAGCTGAATTTGGTACTGCTGGAACAGGAATGAAATGAACTTGTGAATTTATTCAGCATTATTTGGTTGCAACGGCTGCATTTGCAGGTTGAAGTTTGACCATTTTCAACTGTCAGGCTTAGCTGTGTTACAATTCCTGGTGGATCATGCGTCACTGCCGGTACCTAATGTAAGCAAGCAAACACACATACACGTGTATGTGTGTGTACAGGAGACTGCAAAAACAAGAAAATAATCACTGCGTGTTGGTCACCTGTGGAAAAAGGCAAGCTGATTGACAGTTTGGCCAATTTTTAAAATAGTTTTCTTATATACTATACTGAAACATTAGCAGAAAAAAAGCACATTCTAACAAGATTATTTTCAGGTTTGTGATCCATCACATGGAATCAGATATTGAGGTGCATTTCAGGCTGTATGAGTTATGTATGTTGACTTTTTAAATTTTCAACTACACTGAAATGTAAAATTTAGCTTTGTCCCAAAAATAGCTCGTGTGACTTAATAAAACCATTAGAGCCTCAGTTAGGTGAGCTCTGTGCTCTGAACCATGTTAAGTGATTGCTAAGCTAAAAGATAACCATAGCTAAATGACATCGCTATTAACTTTAGACTTTTACCATAAAATTTTAAATGAACTATTTGATGGTTCGAATGTATTTTTGTTTATTTTTAAGATATAGGCATTTTCTTTTCTGATGAAATATGACTTTCTCTGCCTGCTCTGAGGAGCAGACCCCAACAAGGAAGCCTACATAAGTGGAGATGTGGCTAATGGTTCAAGACCCTGTTCTAACGTAATCTCTGAATGTGAAACACAAAAAAACAAACTAACAAGATATTTCTTTGACTTGCCTTTCCATTCTAAAGTGTGATGTCTGTCTGTTTCAATTCAAGCATTATCCACTCTGAATAATGTTTTGAAACCAATCAGATTGTACCTTTCCCATGTATCATTTAATGGCTAATATTTTCCAATCAAACAGATTGAGTTTTGCACCTTTCATTGCAATTGAATTAACCTGTCAGTCAGAGAAGGGTATTTGGGCGGCATGGTGGTGTTTTGGTTAGCAAGTTTGCATCAGAGCAGGAAGGTCCTGGGTTTGAGTCCCAGGGGTGGGTGGTTCTGTGTGGCATTTACATGTTGTGCTTGTGTGGGTTTGCTCTAGGTACACTGGTTTCATCCCATAGTCCAAAAACGTGTGCTTTTGGCCAGTGGTCTCCAACCTTTTTTGCTTCAGGGACCAGTTTTATGTATGAAAATGTTTAGAGTCTACTCTGTAGTCTTGTTTTGGTGACTGTCACCGCGGGAAACCCCGCCTCACAAAGATATGTGGTTTGAAACTGAAGAAGGGCTTTCAGTGCTACTGTGGCAATGTCAAAAACATTTGTTTTTCAAAATAAGATCCGGAAGCTCTAAAAAAAAACAAACAAACAAAAAAAAACTATTATTTGCACCATGAAAGATTTTGTTTGCGGACCGTTATCAAATGAGCCACGAATCGGTAGCGGACTGGGGGTTGGGGACCCCTGCTTTAGGCTAAATATTCTGTTCCAATATGCATGTGGTGTGTTTCCCTGTGATGGCATGGCAAGCTGTTCAGAGCTAAAAAGTTAAGTGCTGTGGTCTTTTCTGACTGTGAGCCAGGCTTGCATCTACAGCGGCATTTCATGACTAAGCAATCTTTTATTTACTCTAACTTCTGTTTCATACTCACTTTCTCCATCTTTTTTTAAAATCACCATTGTTCTTTGCTTCCATTTTCTCCTGTATGTGTGGTTTTTTTTTTTCTTTTTTTTGTTTTTTTTTGTTTTTTTTTTGTTTATTACACAACCTTGAATCTATTACACACACTACGGTTTTGTCTGAAATCTTGACATCTTGCTGTCCATTGTCTTTTTTTCAAGTGAGGATAATACAGTATGTTCACACTGACCTTGTGATTCCCTGTCTTGGAAACCCAAGCTTCATTCTCAGAATCAAAATTATTAAATGGATTAAATGCTCATATTTATCCGTTCTGCTGGCATGCTTTCTGGTAAGCCAGTGTCTGCATTTAGCTCTTTCTTTCAAAAAGCAGTAAAAGCTGGGGCTTGTATGTCCTCTTGATCCAATGTTGGCTGATGGGTGGCCTAGCTTTTGTTTTTCATGGATGAGCGCTTTTGATCAGCACTCATTAGTACCATTATAAGAATTCCTTTCACATGCTGTATTGCACCAGTGACTGCTGTGTGGGGAGCTGTAGGGTGGGTCGGTCAGAAGAGACTTTACCTCCTGTGGTATTCCACAGGATCTTCGTGTTCCTGTTGATTATATGGCAGGGACACGAGTGTGCCATTCTCAAGTACATCAACTAGCATTCTTTTGTGGGGTTTTTAAATGCATTTATTTATTTATTTATTTTGCTTGAGCACTCTGGGCCACTTTCTGCAGCTGGTCAGTGTTTAGACTACGCCTCCCTCTATTCTTGTGCCTTCTCTTTTTTTCTTTCTGTGTTAAAGGAGCTAGTGACCTCCAACAGTGCAAGGCCTGACTATCTCTCTCTCTCTCTCTCACTCACTCTTTCTCTCCCTTTACTTTTCTTTTCACATGCGATAGCAGCTCTATTGTGGCCTGTCATACCTCCATCTTCATTCTTGGGGTTCCTCCTCCTTCCTACCCTTGAGGGCACCCATACAATACATTCCTTTATTGAGTTTTCAAACATAAAATTGCCAACAAACAAGATTGTTTTACTAAGATTCACTAATTGAAATGAAATATACAATCAATGTGTTTTTAAAAAATACTGTTTCCCTTAAATGACCAACCTAGCAAAATGTATTTTATATTTGGCATCTTAAAAAAAAAAAAAAAAATTAACCAAACTGAACCACCCCTCAGTTTTGTGATTGATCAGGTTTTGTTTTGTGTGTCGAGGTGCCTGCTAGCTAGTTATATCGTTTGACATTCACCGACAGAGTCATTGTGAGCGCTCATATTTATTAGTGACTTGCAGAATCATCCTGTGAAAATGCTTATTGCACGGTCAGTTGCAACACTGTACAGGTTTTCAGTTGGCTAACTTTTTTGGCCAAATGATGTGGAGAATAATCTAGACTATTTGCTGCCCCTCCCTCATGGGTAACTGGCTTCAACTTCCAATGAAAAAGCAAACGAAAAACCTTGGAGATGCTCAGTTTGTGTCGTAGTCACGACATTTCTGTGCTTAAAACAAAAAAGTTCATTCTTGTTGCACTGGTGTGTGTGTGCGTGCGCGCACACAGTCGGCCCTCTTATTACGGAATCCCCAAAATACGAAAAGCATTTTCCTAAATTTTTTTTCCTCGGTATACAAAACAAGTTCTTACAAAAAGCACCAAACGTGTCATTCAAACAATGCGGGAGTTGCTCTCTCATTGGCTGTCTCCCAACATCCCGCCCCGCTAGCCTCCTGTTGGCCAGGAGGGAGCTGAATCTCCATAGTACCGTACCCATAAAGCTTGTTTGTGAATGTTGAGTTACGAAACCAGTATTCAAAGCACACTTACCTGCTTGACAAATCGGAGGTCCAGATGAGCCGCGCCCCGTGTCGGCTGCGACGCCGTCCGCATTGCTCCGTCGAGTGTGGGTGGTGTTCTGACCGGAGCCCCCGAGACGGGGCACAGCTCATTCGGACCTCCAATCCGATCCCTCAAGCAGACAAGTGGATGTTGAGTACTAAACAAGTTCAAAGTGCACGTACCTACTTGACAGATCAGAAGTCCAGACAAGCTGCGTTCCACCCCAAAAGCTCCAGTGTCAGACGTGACACCGCCCACACTCGGCGGAGCGTGTCACAAATGTTTAATAATGTTTGTTTGGTTTGGTTAATAAAAAAAATTGGTTAATAAAAAATGTTTAATAATGGTTTAATTAATAAATAAGTTGATTAAAATGGTTTAATAAATTTTTATTTCACTTTTAACTCATTTCATACATATTTCATACAAAATTAGTGTACAGCCGGCTCCCTTCTTACGAAATTAATCCGTTCCAGCGCCTTTTTCGGAACTTGGAATTTTCTTAATTAGAGGCGCATTTTACATGTAAAATGTGTGATTCTTTCCAAGGCTCCCAAGACTACCCCTTAAACCCGAAAGTTTACGAAAACTCCAGGGAATGAAAAAGCCTCTGGAACGGATTAATTTCATAAGAGGTGTGTGTGTGTGTGTGTGTGTGTGTGTGTGTGTGTGTATATATATATACATACACACACACACACAGACACTCCCCGATTTACGTTTTTGTTTGGTTTCGAACGGCCGAACAGAAGTTGTTGCTGCATGTTCCAGTGACGTATAACGTTCATACTGTACTATACATCCATAAAGATCATTACCGTATCGCCATAAAACACCCCTAAATCAATTATTATAAACATCATCTTGTCCTTTTGGCTTTTCCCTTCAGGGGTTGCCACAGTGACTCATCTGCCTCCATCTCAACCTATCCTTTGCGTCTTCTCTTACACCAACGACCTTCATGTCCTCCTTCACCACATCCATGAATCGTCTCTTTGGTCTTCCTCTAGGCCTTCTGCCTGGTAGTTCCAACCTCAACATCCTACTACCAATAGACTCACTATCCCTCCTCTGTACATGTCCAAACCATCTCAATCTAACCTCTTTGACTTTGTCCCCAAAACGTCTTACATGTGCTGTCCCTCTGATGTGCTCATTCCTGATCCTATCCATCCTCGTTACTCCCAAAGAGAACCTCAACATTTTCATCTCTGCTACCTCCAGCTCTGCCTCCTGTCTTTTCCCCAGGGCCACTGTTTCTAAACCATACAACATCGCTGGCCTCATCACCGTCTTGTACACTTTTCCTTTCATTCTTGCCGATACCCTCCTGTCACACATCACACCGCACACTTTTCTCCAACCATTCCAACCTGCCTGCACACGCTTCTTCACCTCTTTTCCACACTCTCCATTGCTCTGGATTGTTGAGCCTAAGTACTTAAAATCCTCCACCTTCCTTATCTCTGCCCCCTGTAACCTCACCGTTTCTCTTGCGTCCTTGTTGTTCACACGCGTATCCTGTCTTACTAAGGCTAACCTTCATTCCCCTCCTTTCCAGGGCATACCTCCACCTCACTAGATTTTCCTGCACTTGTTCTCTGCTCTCACTACAGATCACGATGTCATCTGCAAACATCATAGTTCATGGAGATTCTTGTCTAACCTCGTCTGTCAGCCTGTCCATCACCATAGCAAACAAGGGGCTGAGAGCCCTTGATGCAGTCCCTCCTCCACCTTGAACTCTTCTGTCACACCGACAGCACACTTCACCACTGTCTTACATCTCTCATACATGTCCTGCACCACTCTAACATACTTCTCTGCCACCCCAGACTTCCTCATGCAAAACCACAGTTCCTCTCTTGGCACCCTGTCATATGCTTTCTCCAGATCCACAAAGGCACAATGAAGCTCCTTCTGACCTTCTCTGTACTTCTCTATTAACATCCTCAAAGCAAACACTGCATCTGTGGTGCTCTTTCTTGGCATGAAACCAAACTGTTGCTCACAAATGCTGACCTCTGCCCTTAGTCTAGCTTCCACTATTCGTTCCCATAACTTCATTGTTTGACTCAACTTTATCCCTCTGTAGTTGCCACAACTCTGTACATCTCCCTTGTTCTTAAAAATGGGCACAAGCACACTTCTCCTCCACTCCTCCAGCATCCTCTCACTCTCTAAGACCTTGTTGAATATCCTTGTCAGAAAATCTACTGCTCCCTCCCCTCGACACTTCCATACCTCTACTGGTATGTCATCAGGGCCAACTGCCTTTCCACTCTTCATCCTCTTCAATGCCCTCCTCACTTCTCCCTTACTAATCTTTGCTACTTCCTGGTCCTCAACGGTCACCCCTTCTACCTTTTTTTTTTTCTCTCTCTCATTTTCCTCATTCATCAGCTCT
The DNA here is from genome assembly GCA_024760905.1 of Plotosus lineatus. Classification (NCBI taxonomy): domain Eukaryota; kingdom Metazoa; phylum Chordata; class Actinopteri; order Siluriformes; family Plotosidae; genus Plotosus; species Plotosus lineatus. Next base: position 933,684 of record CM045745.1, on the reverse strand, counting down.
TCAAAGTACTCTTTCCATCTTCCCAGCACACTTCTGTCATCAGTCAATACATTCCCCTCTAATCAATACTATCACTCTAACTTGCTGCACATCTTTCCCGTCTCTATTTCTCTGCCATGTTAACCTTTTATAAATCCTTTTCTCCCTCCTTACTGTTCAACCTATCATACAAGTCATCACACGCCCTCTGTTTGGCCTTTGACACCGCTACCTTCGCCTTAAGCTGTGTCTCCCTGTACTCCTGTTTACTCTCTTCGGTCCTCTGTATCCCATTTTCTTCTTAGCTAGCCGCCTCTTTTGTACACACTCCTGCACTTCCTCATTCCACCACCAAGTCTCCTTATCTACTTTCCTTCCAGAGGACACACCAAGTACTCTCCTACCGGTCTCCCTGATCACATTGGCTGTGGTTGTCCAGTCATCTGGAAGCACATCCTGACTACCCTAAGCCTGTTTCAACTCCTCCTTGAAGACAACACGACACGCTTCCTTTTTCAGCTTCCACCACTTTGTCTTCTGCTCTGCCTTTGCCTTTTTCACCTTTCTCACCATCAGCGTCATCCTGCACACCACCATCCTATGCTGTTTGGCAACATTCTCACCCACTACTACTTTGCAGTCACTGACTTCCTTCAAATTACATCGCCTACACAAGATGTAGTCTACCTGTGTGCTCTTACCTCCGCTTTCATAAGTCACCCTATGCTCCTGTTTCTTCTTGAAGAAAGTATTCACCACAGCCATTTCCATCCTTTTTGCAAAATCTATCAACATCTGTCCTTCTGCGTTCCTGTCCTGGATACCAAACCTGCCCATCACTTCCTCATCCCCTCTGTTGCCTGCACCAACATGTCCATTGAAGTCTGCACCAATGACCACTCTTTCACCTCTGGGGGTACTCTGCATCACTTCATCTAACTCACTCCAGAATCTCTCCTTCTTTTCTAGCTCACATCCTGCCTGTGGGGCATAAGCACTGACAACATTGAACATCATGCCTTCAATTTCTAACTTGAGACTCATCACTCTGTCTGACACTCTTTTCACTTCTAGAACATTCCTGACAAACCCATGCTTCAAGATTACTCATACTCCATTTCTCTTCCCATCCACACCATGAAAAAGACAGCTTAAACCCTGCTCCTAAGCTTCTAGCCTTGCTACCTTTCCACCTGGTCTCCTGGCCACACAGTATGTCCACCTTCTTCCTCTGCATCATGTCAGCCAGCTCTCTATCTTTTCCTTGCATATTTCCAACATTCAAAGTCCCTACTCTCAGTCCTAGGATCACGCATTTCCTCTTCTCTCTCTCTGCCTACGGACACGCTTCCCGCCTCTCCTTCTTCGACATCTCCGACCAACAGTAGTCCAATTTCCACCAGCACCCTGTTGGTTAACAGCACTGATGGCGATCAGTTAACCCGGGCCTCAACCGATCCGGTATGAATTTTGTTGATATGACTCGCATGTTTTATTTGGCATTTGTTTTACGCCGGATGCCCTTCCTGACGCAACCCTCCTGCATTTATCCGGGCTTGGGACCGGCGTGAGGGAGAGACACTGGCTTGTGCCCCTCCCTCACGGCTGCATTAATTATAAACATAACATTGTAAAATAATTCAACTATATCAAATAATATCAACAAAAAATTAAATTCAAGCAAAATAATTTCAAATAGATAAATTTTAATCAAATTCACTTATCAAATATAACCTTTAACATTCTCTATGATGCAATCTTTCTGCTTGTAAATGGTTCCGATAGTTGACGGATGGTCACGTTACATGAAGCTGAGCCGAGTCACTTTACATTCAGCTTAAAACCGCCAATTAACGCTTACAATATGTGAGGCGCTCAACACCGGAAGTAGTTTACTTGCTTGAGACAAAGCGTGGGTTATACGGACTTCCGGTCTTTCAAGTGAGAGTGTGCCGTTGATTTCGTATAGTACTCAGCCTGCACTAATGTAAATCACCAGCAGAGCGGAGAGTTCTTTCTTTTCTGGATTTGGGTTTTCATTTATTTTACAACTTTCTTTGCTTAACTGAGTATGCATGGTAGATTGCGCTGATCGGAGCAGACAGTTAATTCATCTGTGTATGCACTCATCTGAGTGCTAAACATTCCTCAAAACCGCAATCATGGGTAAGACTGCCGACCTGACTGCTGTCCAGAAGGCCATCATTGACACCCTCAAGCAAGAGGGTAAGACACAGAAAGAAATCTCTGAGCGAATAGGCTGTTCCCAGAGTGCTGTATCAAGCCACCTCAGTGGGACATCTGTGGGAAGGAAAAGGTGTAGCAGAAAACGCTGCACAACCAGAAGAGGTGACCGGACCCTGAGGAAAATTGTGGAGAAGGGCTGATTCCAGACCTTGAGGGACCTGTGGAAGCAGTTGTCTGAGTCTGGAGTAGCTGTTTCTACTCCAGACTCAGACCACTGCTTCCACAGGTCCAGAGCCACCGTGCACGGACATGTGCAGGAAATGGGTTAGAGGTGCCGCATTCCCCAGGTCAAGCCACTTTTGTACCAGAAACAGCGACAGAAGAAAGTACTTTTTTTGGATGAAAGCAAATTTTGCAGGTCATTCGAAAATCAAGGTGCCAGAGTCTGGAGGAAGACTGGGGAGAAGAAAATGCCAAAATGCCTGAAGTCCAGTTTCAAGTACCCACAGTCAGTGATGGTCTGGGGTGCCATGTCAGCTGCCGGTGTTGGTCCACTGTGTTTTCTCAAGGGTAGGGTCAATGCAGCTAGCTATCAGGAGATTTTGGAGCACTTCGTGCTTCCATCTGCTGTAAAGCTTTCTGGAGATGATTTCATTTTTCAGCACAACCTGGCACCTGCTCACAGTGCCAAAACCACTGCTAAATGGTTTACTGACCATGGTATTACTGTGCTCAGTTGGCCTGCCAACTCTCCTGACCTGAACCCCATAGAGAATCTGTGGGATATTGTGAAGAGAAAGTTGAGCGACACCAGACCCAACACTGTGGTTGAGCTTTAGGCCGCTATCGAAGCATCCTGGGCCTCCATGACACCTCAGCAGTGCCACAGGATGATTGCCTCCATGCCACACCGCATTGAAGCAGTCATTTCTGACTAAGTCATTTTTTGAGAAGGACCAGTATAGTTTCAGTGGCAGAATATTACAAAAGATAATGTAGCATCAATAGTGATGATGCAGGATGACTTGGTTAAGCTGAAGTATAAATGGCTTCGTATTAGGTTATGACTGAAGGGGCAATTTCATGTAATGTTTATATTTAACCACATTTATAGTTTTAAATACGTTTGGAACTTGCATGCTTCAGAGTTATTGAAATGTTCATGCGTCCTCATGGAAGTTGATACTGTTGTTGAAACTCACGAGGATCTTGTGTTCATGATTATCTGCCTGCTTTTATGAACAAGCTATTTCAAGAACCAGTGAAATATACCGAGTAGCACTGAGCTTGTGCTGATGTCTAACGCTTGTATTCAGAACATGTCGAAGTTGTTGCCATCTTACTAGACACTGTTTTGCTTGTTGGAGCAAATATAGGCAACAAACACCCATCATACTGAAATGGCTTTTTTTTTTTTTTTTTTTTTTTAGTTCGTGGTCACCAAAGGAATATCATGCAAGGGTCTTGTATTTGTCTATGATCAGTTGCCACATCAGCCAGTTTATATCGGATGTGATAATTTTGAATGAGCGGCAGCTGAGTTTTCCAACAAATAAGAGACCTCAATTCCGGTCTAAGGTTAAGGTAAGAGTTGGTATTAGGCAAGTAGTAGGTCAGGTTGGGGAAGTAGTGGATAAGGTGCGGGTTATGTATAGGGTATGGATTAGGGTACTGCAGATGGTGGTTAAGGTTTGGTAAGGGTAAATCTCCAGGACCTGAATGCACACTGTCCTCCATAATTCTTGGCATCTCTGGTTAAGATGTGGTCTTTTGCTTATAATAAATTCAGGGTTTTTTGTTTGTTTGTTTTTTTTTCTAAATATCTGACCACAATGGAAAAACCTAAGAAAATCTAATTCAAGGGCATTCATTCAGTGGGGAAAAAGTCCCACATTAAGAAATAATTCTTTTACATCAAATCTTGTGTTCTACAATTAATAGCACCTCTGATGTTAATACTTTGTAAAATTCACAATCTTCTCATGATGTAATATTTCACAAGATGGGAGAATACAGACAGAGAATCTTGGACAGTTTCCTCTCTGCAAATCTTCCAGCGACCTGGTCCTCTCCTCAGTACTCTCTTCAGCTCCACTCCACAGGTTTTCAATGGGGTTGAGGTCTGTGGACTGAGATGGCCATGGGAGGAGCTTGATTCTGTGTCTGTTGAACCATTTCTGTGTAGATTTGGTCACATGCTTAGGGTCATTATCTTGCTGTAAGGCGGTATGGTGGTGTAGTGGTTAGCATGTCCAGTTTGCAGCAAGGAGACCGAAGTTGAAATCCTAGGCTGGGGGTTTCTGTGTGGAGTTAGCATGTTCTCCCCATGTTAGCATGGGTTTCCTCTGTGTACTCCGGTTTCCTCCCACTGTCCAAAAACATACGCGGTAGGCTAATTGGCTGTTCCAAATCACCCCAAGGTGTGAGTATGAATGGTTGAGGTGAGTGTTGGCCCTGCGATGGCCTGGCAAGCTGTCCAGGGTGTACCCCACTCTCACCCGGTGTCGGTTGAGATGGAAGCCACCCTTCCCACAACCCTAATTAGGATTTAGCGGTTCAGAAAATGAATGAATGATTCTTGCTGAAAGACCCAGTGATGGCCCATCTTCAGCTTTCAGGAAGAAGCTACCAGATTTTGATTTAAAATGTCCTGGTATTTCAAAGCATTGTTGATGTCCTGCACCATAACAAGGTTCCAAGTGCCTCTGGAAAAGAAACAGGCCACAGCACCACCGATCCTCCCCCAAACTTCATAGTGTGCATGAGGTGCTTTTGTTCCATTTTCATCTTTTTGTGTTTCACCAGACCCACTTGGTGTTTATTGCCAAAACGCTCTGTCTTGGTCTCATCTGACCAAAGCATACGGTCCTGGTACTGCTTGGTGCACTCCGGATGTTTGTGTTAATGATTGTGAGAGAAAAGGTTTTTTTCCTGCACGCCCCCCAAACAGCTTGTTGGCATGTAGATGCCACCTGATACTGCAATTAAAGTTATTTCCTAGGAATTGTTAGGGGTGCCAATAATTGTGGAACAGGTAATATTTACTACTTTTTTTTTTTTTTTTTTTTTTTTTTTTTTTAACCTTTTTGGGGGATTCCCTGCCCCCAAATTCACTCGAGTTGAAGGTTACATTTTTCTAAAATTTTCAGTGTGAGGGAAGCTTGTGTAATAAAAATTTAATTAATTTGTCTTTTAAGTCTTTTAACATCTCTTAACCGGGGGACAATAATTATGGAGGGCTGTGTAATTCTGAGTATTATCCCTTGAAATTAAGGAAACGTGTGTGTTTCCTCAAACTATCAATACTGAATTTGTTTCAAGCTCCATTATTCATGCGGATTAGAACGGTGTGGCACCGACTGGCTTTTGTCCATGGAAATTGAGGCCATACACAGGAATGTTTAACTGCTAGCCATGTACTGTCCTTCAGCAGGCTAGTGCTCTTGGCTCATCGATAATTACATTATTGATATTAATTATCTCGATAGAACAGAAAATCTTTTGGCAGAAGACTGAATGATTCTCATATCAGACGTATTTTAGATGTCCTACTGATTTGCTAAGGTAAAGGTTTATGGGCACATTTATTTGTTTTAAACGTTCAAACCAGAAAATTTGAGGCAGCCTTTTTGACTACTTTTATTGGCCACCAAATAATGATTTTCTCACTAAGCCCAGTATTTCAACCTTTAGTGAAATTGCTTGTAGCTCATCTCTCTTCAAGCCGACAGCCTGTGGTGGAATTGTTTAGGGCATAATGGCTGATAAATGGCTGAAATTTGGGAAGGAACACATCACGGCCTTATTAACATGTGGCGCTTTGTTTTCTAATGCGAATCCGAACCCTTGCACAATTCCAGACTGACTAGCATTGAAAATTTACACACTGTTTAAAAAAAAAAAAAAAAAAAAAAAAATCAATAGAATAATTTGGCATCTGTAGCGTAGCTGAGGGACGATAAGCAAGTATGTAACCTCTCGGTGGCTTTGGGCCCGAGCAGATTTCTGTTTACTCTGTGCTCTTATTCCAGTTGACTGATCAGCTTGTCAACCTCACATTTTCTCCTGATCCATAATCATGACTTTCTCTTTTTGCTGTGTCAACATTCTTCATTAATTGGCAAGTAGTTAAGTATAAAAATAGATTTTCAGAATCATACATACATAAATACATAAACAATGCTCCACCAAACTGATTAAGTTGTGGTTTGTGGTCTTAATGAAGAATGTGTAGTATTATGTCTGTTGATTTGCTTCTTTTCTTTCTGTAGTTCTTCTGATGAGAAGTTTCGCTGGAACAACCAAGGTATAGTAGACATTTTCTGTGCTAGCTTTAAATGAAAAATCAGTGTACTTTATCCAACTTTTTTTTTTGTTTGTTTTGTTTTGTTTTTTGCCTCATTTCTATGTGGCGTAATTGAGTTCTACACATCCTCATCGGTTAAAATTTGTGTATAACTAATCATTTGAGCCTTGGTGAATGCCATGTGTTAGATGAGGAAGTGGTTAGCATACTGCTTGGAGCTGAGTGCTGACAGCTGTCACCATCTGTCAGGGTCACATGACAGCCGAACCATACTCATCAAACCAAAATACAGTCCCTTCTGGCTGAATTGATTGGATTATGGTGGAAAACCTTAGTCAAAGACGGCGCCTCTACTTTACAGCCAAACAAGCACGCTGTCGAGATGTTGAGTATGTCAAGCTGTGTGAATTATTTATGAAAGCTAGTGGGTGGTCAACTGCACACTGTTTTTAACTCTCAGCCAGGTACACTGAAAGCAGCGCATTAATCAGTGAAGTTAATCAGCAAAATAACATGACTGATGTGAGATAGTGTAGAGAATGTAATTACTGGAACAGGTTCCTGTACGCGCTCGTCATAGCAGGTATGTAATTGCACCCAGACAGTTATAGGTAGCTAAAAATTCCAGTAATAAATAATATTCACGATAATACTTTTCAATAATTTGTTAAACTGACAGGTGTTTGATCTAGTATGCATCTTATGCTGCTTTTTTTTACAAAGCTGAGGAGTTGTTGCCCTCTAAAATTTCTATTTGCCTTGAGGGACAGAAATGTAAATGAGCCTTGCAGCATTCAGTACTCTAATATATCTCATGGACCAGTGTGGCATTCTGTAACTTGCAGCCAGACACACGCATATGAGGTTGTGACCTCATACACCCGTTAGGGTCACTGAGGTCTCTTTGACAAGGACACCATTGCGCCCGCCCAGTTTTTCACCGTAACTGAAAACGTGTGGAGTTTGTAATACGTGTAAGGCCAAGGAATCAAAACAAAAACTTTCAAAATGGCAAACCGAGGTACACACTTGCTCCAAATCAGAATAGTTCATTGATACTGGAGGAAATTGTATGCACACAGTTGCTTCTTTCCAATTCTAGACTAAACGGAAAAGATAAGTCTAAAATGGTGTGTGTCTAAATAAACGGATACAGAATGAATTCTGTAATATGTACAGTCTTATCAAAATGATAAATGGTGGAATGTAAATGTAAGGCAAAATACAAATGCATAATATGTTTTTGTGATATGGACAAGCTGTACAGTCTAATATCCAGAGGTAGGAATGATTTCCTGTGTTTAGTGGTTCATTTTGGGTGGTATCAGTCTCTCACTGTATGTACTTCTGTGGCTCAGCAGGTTGTGAAACAGGTTTGAGGTATTGTCCTTAATTTGGACAACATTTTCTCGCTGACATCACTGTCAGGGGGCCAGCTCCTTCCTCACTACTTTACTAGCCTCGTGGATCAGTTTGTTCAATCTGTTGGCATCTGTCAACTGAGCCTTCTGCTCCAGTAGGCAACAGCATAGAGGATAGACACAACAGACAAGTAGAACGAAAGCAGGGGTAGCTGGTGTCTTGGATAAAAAAAATCCACAATCTGTACCCTTTTGCTTTGAACACCGTCACAGAGATACATACTAGTATGAGCAGTATGAAGCTAACTGCAGAGTTGGGACATTCACTGTACTTGAATAGAGTAGGGTAACTGAGGGTGTTTTTTTTTTTTAAATATGTATACACGTGTACTAGTCCTTCTCAAAAAATTAGCATATTGTGATAAAGTTCATTATTTTCTGTAATGTACTCAAAAATTAAACTTTCATATATTTTAGATTCATTGCACACCAACTGAAATATTTCAGGTCTTTTATTGTTTTAATTCTGATGATTTTGGCATACAGCTCATGAAAACCCAAAATTCCTATCTCAAAAAATTAGCATATGATGTTCAGGTAGTGTAAACGAGCTATTAACCTAATCATCTGAATCAACCAATTAACTCTAAACACCTGCAAAAGATTCCTGAGGCTTTTAAAAACTCCCAGCCTGGTTCATTACTCAAAACCACAATCATGGGTAAGACTGCCGACCTGACTGCTGTCCAGAAGGACATCATTGTCACCCTCAGGCAAGAGGGTAAGACACAGAAAGAAATCTCTGAGCGAATAGGCTGTTCCCAGAGTGCTCGATCAAGCCACCTCAGTGGGACGTCTGTGGGAAGGAAAAAGTGTGGCAGAAAACGCTGCACAACCAGAAGAGGTGACCGGACCCTGAGGAAGATTGTGGAGAAGGGCCGATTCCAGACCTTGGGGGACCTGTGGAAACAGTGGACTGGGCTACAGGTGCCGCATTCCCCAGGTCAAGCCACTTTTGAACCAGAAACAGCGGCAGAAGCGCTTGACCTGGGCTACAGAGAAGCAGCACTGGACTGTTGCTCAGTGGTCCAAAGTACTTTTTTCGGATGAAAGCAAATTTTGCATGTCATTCGGAAATCAAGGTGCCAGAGTCTGGAGGAAGACTGGGGACAAGGAAATGCCAAAATGCCTGAAGTCCAGTGTCAAGTACCCACAGTCAGTGATGGTCTGGGGGTGCCAGGTCAGCTGCTGGTGTTGGTCCACTGTGTTTTATCAAGGGCAGGGTCAATGCAGCTCGCTATCAGGAGATTTTGGAGCACTTCATGCTTCCATCTGCTGAAAAGCTTTATGGAGATGAAGATTTCATTTTTCAGCACAACCTGGCACCGGCTCACAGTGCCAAAACCACTGCTAAATGGTTTACTGACCATGGTATTACTGGGCTCAATTGGCCTGCCAACGCTCCTGACCTGAAGCCCATAGAGAATCTGTGGGATATTGTGAAGAGAAAGTTGAGAGACACCAGACCCAACACTGTGGATGAGCTTAAGGCCGCTATCGAAGCATTCTGGGCCTCCGTAACACCTCAGCAGTGCCACAGGCTGATTGCCTCCATGCCACGCCCGCATTGAAGCAGTCATTTCTGCAAAAGGATTCCTGACCAAGTATTGAGTGCAGAACTCAACATAATTATTTGAAGGTTGACTTTTGTATTAAAAACACTTTTTTTTTTTTTTTTTTTTTTAATTGGTCGGATGAAATATGCTAATTTTTTGAGATAGGAATTTTGGGTTTTCATGAGCTGTATGCCAAAATCATCAGTGTCAAAACAATAAAAGACCTGAAATATTTCAGTTGGTGTGCAATGAATCTAAAATATATGAAAGTTTAATTTTTGAGTACATTACAGAAAATAATGAACTTTATGACAATATGCTAATTTTTTGAGAAGGACTCGTATACAGGGGTACCTTGACTTACAAATTTAATCCGCTCCAAGGGTGAGTTCGTAAGCCAAAAAGTTTGAAACAATTATTCCCATAAGAAATAACCGAAAACCAATTAATCCGTTCCAACCCCCTCCCAAGCTCAAACCTGCCACAAACATGTATATTTGACCAAATATATTAAAAATGTAAATACAAATATTTCATAATACATGTGCATTAACATTAATAATAATTATTAATAATAAATCAAGAATAAACAAGTGAACTAACCCTTCCGATCATCGACTGCAGTGAAGATGTCATGTGGGCAGGCAGGAAGTGGTGCATAACAGAGGAAGAGGAGGAGTATTTTGTGTGCGGATGCTACGAATGCCAGCGGAGGAAAGGCTCGTGGTGAGCTCCCACAAGGCTAGTGCTTCTAAAATAGTGGGGTGCGCCCCGGTGTGATGCCACTGGGGAACATGCTGTTTTGCCATGTTGCACTAGACTTGAGTGTAATTGCACATTCACTCCAGTAGTCGGCAGTGGCACTCTTATTGTTCTATGGTGTAGGGAGAAAAGCACGGAGCAAACGATATGAAGTACAGTCAACACTATTTATAGTTGTGCATTGGTGGGGCTTGAAATGGTGTGTTTTTTTTTTTTTTCTCTTTGCTCCCCCCCCCCCCCCCTTCCGGCCCCCCTTCCCTCCCCCTTCTTATTCTTCTGAGAGGAGATGTCACAGAAAATAATTGAGAATCACTGTCACAAGGCATTCTCAGAACGTGGAGGAATACACGTGCCCGGAAAAGCCATTTCGAGGAGAGCTCTTGAAGTGAATTTTTGCTCGTTGGATGGAGCAGATTTTTGGCAAGTTTGAAGCTTGTATCATGGAAAAAAAAAAAAATCATTATAAGGGACACTCGTTAGGCGAGGTGTGTGAGTGTGAGAGACTTCCCTGTTTGTTTGCCCCTAAATTGGTGGCATATACTCTTCTGTGGTAGTATTGGCTGGTTTTCATTCATGTCTTGCAGTTATGTACAGTGGATGAGAAGTAAAAGGTAAGTTTGGATGTTACCGATGTTCAGATACAAATCAGTACCAAGGTAACTTCCTTTTTCTCTCCTGTACCTGTGTACATAGACGGACAAAAGGACATAGAAGAAGAGCTTACCACTGGCCTGGAGCTTGTAGACTCCTGTATCAGATCCCTACAAGAATCTGGCATTCTGGATTCTCAGGAGTTTGCAGCAGGTGACAGTAAGTTATTCCTACTCCTGTAGTAATGTTTGCAATTTGTGCACTTGAAGTGTGAACCTGGACTGAGATCTTGTGATGCCTGACAAAAAGTAGCAGTAGGAAGCTTTTTTTTCCCTTTCTTCTGGACTGCACCATGCAGTCAGATATTGCGTCAGTTAAATGTGGAATTCTTTTGGTGAAATCCCATGTTCATTAACCCAGAATTGCACATGGTACTCTTGAAGAACCGTGCGGTATTTTACATGCTTTCCTTTGTGTAACATTAGCAGCAGATAGAGGCTGAATGCCAGTAGTGTATAGGTTGTGTCAGTAGTGAGGTAGACTATAAATAAAGATGCAGTAGTGAGGTAGGGGTTGAGTAGCAATACTGCCAGAGCGGTAGAGATTACGGGAGAGTGAGTTATAGATAAAATGGCAGTGGAGAGGTAAAATTTGAGCAGCTGTAGAGTTCTAGGTCAAGTAGCAGTAGTAAGGTAAAGGTTAAGTGATGTAATAAGTTAGGGGTTGAGTAGCAGTAGAAAATTATAGGTTAAGTAGTGGTTGGGTTTCAGCAACAATAAAGAATTCTAGGTTAAGTAGCAGTAGTAAGGTAGGTGTTGAGTAGCAAACAGAGTTATAGGTTCGGTAGCAGTGGTGAGGTAGAGGTCAAGTAGTAGTGAGATGTAGGTTGAATCACATGACGGGCAGCAATACAAGACAATTGTCTGGCCCTGCAGAACAGGTCCCATTTGCCCTTACCTGAAGAGCAGCATTCATAATTTGAACATGCAGATAGATGTGCCACATTATACCCTGTGTATTGTAAGAACTGAATCTGACTGATGGGGTGAGAACGGAATCTGCAGGATGCAGACGAAGATAATGGAGGCTTGCAGGTGTTCGCCTCTCAGTGCCTGCTTCCTCTGCATTTTCTATTCACCTCTTTTCACTGAGAGAGTCCTTTGCCCTCCACTGTATTCACAGCATGTGGCACAGAGCACTACCTGCCGTATTATGCCGTCACTCGCTCCATATGTAAATTGCAGCTTTTGACTCAAAGTGGGCCCTGACATTGCTCTCAGTTTGTGGCTTTTCATCACACCTACAAATCGGGGCACAAATAATTTCATCCAAAGTAATCACACATGCATTCACTGCACTGAAGCTTCAGGCTGATCTCGTGTAAAACAGGCAGATGCATACCGAGGAGCTGAAGGATGGAAATTTTTGAAAGGTTCAGAAAAGATTTCAGATGCCATTGCTTGATAAACAAACAAACAAAAAATACTTCTCAACCATATATTATTTATGACTTTGGCAGAAACAATATCTATTTTCCTTGTACAGTAAAACCTCCGCTGACGAACGCTTAAGCTCACGAACTTTTCGCCTCAAGAACATTAAATTTGCGAGCATATTGTCTCTGCTGACGAACTAGTTTTCGGCGGATGAATCAAACCACGCGGTCGAACAGCGCCACGGTGGCGGCCACGAGAAGCTGACGCACGCTCACGGCGTCCCAGTTCGTCACCCCCTTTCTTTGAGTGCGGAAGTGGTTTGTGTTTGATAGACATTTTGGACCATATTGAGTGTACTTTTGCTATTATGGGACCGAAAAAGACCCCACCACAGGCGGAGATCATTGAAAAACACGAACGAGGTGTGCGTTTGTGTGACTCAGCGTCCCAGTACCAGTACGCTAAGTCTACCATTGCTCCCATCCTTAAGAACAAGGAAGCTATTAAGGGTGCGTGTGTGGCTAAGGGTGTTTCCAAACAGTAGGCGTTTCCAAACACTCCTTCCAAACAGTAAGTCCCTCCCTCCCTCCTCCTCCTCCCACTCCATTCCATCAAGCCATCAACTACCATCACAAAGGTAAATAAAACGACTTTATTATACAGTACAGTTTATTTCTTTAATTACAATACAATAGCACATTTATTATACATAAAATAAGGTATATTTTTGTGTAGTTTTAAGGCTTATTTAGTAGAAAATTATGTTTTATGGGGACCTGGGAACGGATTATTCTCATTTTAATGGTTTCTTATGGGAAATAAATGTTCGGAAGACGAACTTTTCGCCTCACACACACTTTCTGGGAACCAATTATGTTCGTGAGCTGAGGTATCACTGTATTACCTTTAACAACATTTATGCACGATCAACACGTTGAGGTTATTTTGCATGAAAATAAGCTTGTCAAGATGGTTATAAAATAGCAACCTGATGAAAACTTGACTGGCTAAATCTGAAAATAGGTCAAGCAGAACAGTGCTTAAACCCCTCGGAGACGAGACTGAGAAGTCATGCTCGGTCACCAGCTACCTGGATAAATACGGCTCTCTCTGTTGCCATTCTCTATGAAAGCAGGAAAAGGGCACAAATGGACTCGGTAGAACCGGCAGAATTACACATGCCTGTATCCCAAAGCTTACGTGAGTTTAAAAACCTCAAAGGAGTGATCTTTATAGTGTCTCAAGTGTTTTTGTTTTTTAAACAGGAAGGCAAAGTCATTTTCAGAAAGTCAAAGTAACAAGCTCTTAATCTTTTCAGGTCACTTGAAATGACCTAGTTGCCATTTTCATGTGTTTTTGAAGTGCATTAAGATAGTGTAATAGTCTGTGATTTTGTCACTTGTGCAGCTGGGAGTTATGACATGGGTCTCAATTTTAGATTGAGCAGAGACGTACAAACCTCTGCTGAGCAGGCTGCATCTTCTTTGACAATGTCGTTTAGTACATCCACGCCCCTGTATAAAAAACAAACAAACAAAAAAAACAACCCATCATGGTGCTGACTGGCACTTATCATTTGCGAAGCATGTAGTTCATTAGAGCAGAAGCTTTTGTTGGTTGAGTTTGTGCCTTTGGATCAGCTTGAGCTCTCAGAACCAGCCGAAGAGCTCAACCTCCTTCTGTGTCTGAGAGGAAGAGGCGGATTGGCAAACACGATTTCTGCTTCTGCTGGCCCCATTCTTCATGACATGAGCTCACTGACTTCTCCAGTCCTGATTAATTATACATGCTCAGTACATCCATCTCCATTCCCGGACCTGGAATGGAGAGAGGGAGGGAGAGAATGTACATAAAAAGAAAGTGGATAATAGTCAGTGGGTGAGAAGGGAAAATAAGTAAAAACATTTCGGTTGTTTGAGAGAGGGATGGTGAGAAAGCACAGCAATGCATGTTGAGGAATTTGAGGTTACATAGAGGAAGCATTATATTACACATACATACACACGATATAAATAAAGCGTATAGGAACAGCAAAGGATAAGTTATTAGATTTTCACAAATAAGATATTAACTTATTCCTTTCTCATTATTTTTTTCCACACTCAGGAGCCGGCATCCTATCCCAGAGTGCTTTGCAGCTAAATAACCAGGAGGGCACCTTCCCTTATACAGCTGGTTTTCATAGCAGCCAGACCCTGGCCCTGGGAGACTCGGCAACCTCCCAACCCTTAGCACGCAGTGCTCAGGTGGGAGGAGCTGTGCACAGCTACAATCAGGTAGTGCTTGGTTTCACTTCTCTTGGGATATTTGATTCTAACATGCAAGATTTTATTCCCAGTCACTCCTCAGTCTGTTGGGGTACCTCTGTAGAGCTCCTTTTAAAAGTCCCCAAAAAAACAAAAAACGATTTAAAGTAAAGTCAAGCATTGAATAAAAAAAGCTTGGGGTTCCACAATTTATGACTGTGCCTGGAGCACGACTGGGATATAAAAAGGAGGCAGGGTGCATCTCCTACAATTGTACATCAAGGTCTGTTACGCTGTTCAGGCCTGTTTAGCTCTGCTTGCATTCCCATGATTAGTGTTAAATCTGAATTAATCATAATAAATATATCAATTCTTGACTGTCCAAAATATTGTTACAATTCCACCAATTTTTTGTGATTTGATCCCGTGAACCCTTCCCCCAGGACACACACGTGCACATAATTCTCTCAGGGGGTTAACCATGAACGAGACGGCCAGTTAGCTGAAGGTCTAGAAACTCTTGAATTTAAAATAAACAATAAATAATGGCATCTCATGGAATTAGTCTTAAATTAAGGACCCTGGGGTGACGGAGTGGTCTAATGGTTAGTATGTCTGCCTCTTCCCACAGCTAAAAGACATGCACATTGGGCTATTTCAAATAACTGAGTGTGAGTTGAACTGTGATAGTCTGGAAAACTGTCCAGTGTGTGCCAGCCTTTGCCTAGTGTCAACTAAGATGAGCTCCAGCTTCTCCATGACTTTAAAATGATTGAGCAGTTTGTAAAATGAGTTAGTGAAGAAACCAGCGTTAGTGAAGCAGCAGCACTCCTTGGCATTAGACCATACCAAAGCATCAATGCCTGTTCCTCACACAGCAAGCCGATAAAATTGCAATCGAAGAGAAAGAACTAAGTAGTTCTTAAATGTAAAAGATTTTAGTAGATGATCTGTGTGATATTTGATTGGCTGTATTCAGTGTTCTTTAAAACTCGTTTCTCTACGCAGGGTGTGGCGCCTGATGGGGAAAATATTTAAGCTATTGATAACCCATAGTGTAAAATATGATAACTGTGCTGAAGGATTTATTTAATGTAATTATTTACTTACTGTCCTATTTTTGTTGCTGTCATGTCTATGCTGGCATCTGCTACCACAGGATTCCACTAAACTGCAAACCGCATTACATTACTGATTACATGTCTGATAAGCAGCACATCACTGTTCACAGTAACTAGGTTTCTAATCCGACACAATTCCTTTAAACCAATTTATTTCTCATCTCATCTTGATCAGGTCCTGTTTTTTCCCTCATTTTTTTTTGTCAGTGATGTGATTAAACTTTGCCTTTTGATGTTTTGTTTCTTTGGAATTTCTTTTCCTGGTTCATTGTTTTTAGATTGTCTGGAATTTTTCTTACTGTCTTATTTTGAATTGTTACTCAAGATTCATATCCAAATATTCAGAGTGCCTTCAAAATATATATATATATAATTTTTTTTTTTTTTTTTTTCCTTTCGGCTTGTCTCTTTCTCGGGGGTCGCCACAGCGAATCATCCGATTGGCATGTTTGAATTGGCATCGATTTTTACGTCGGATGGCCTTCCTGACAAAATCCTTTAGCAAGGCAGAGGGCAGAAACACGCTGACGGTTATGCAGCTCCTCTTGTCAGAAGTCGGCAATTGTTCTTTTACATTAACCTCACCAAAGTCAGTGAGAGACATGGCCGGCCTTTGATAACCCAGTTAGCTGCACTGGGGAATTGCCTTCCAGAAATTATTAGTGTTTAATCTCACCCAACCTACAGGCCGATTACCAAATACTTCATTATACATATCGATATACACTACCGGGTATAACTTCAGACCATGGGAGAAATTACAAAGTTCATCATGTGCCCAAATAGACCCATGTAAGGTTGTCACTCCCATCAAACTGGTGAATGTCATTGCAGAACGAGGGGTTGGACTGATTCAAGATTTTAATTCATCATCGACATGAAATGAGAAGCAAAAACAATACCACAACACCAATGAAGACAAATCTCCTCAAGAGAATCTGCAAGCAGACCTAGTGAATGAACTGTGCACGACTGTAAACTTGTTACTCCATTGCGGTAACAGCACCAATGCATGATATGAGCTTTTACTCATTTGTTTGTATGTTCAAATAAGTCTAGTAACCTTTTCTCCTTGATATACAGCAATATTCTAAAAACATTGTTTTGTAATTGTCCCATCAGTTTTGCTGCTTTTCATGATATTAACAATAAAAGGTACTAAAGTGAACTTTGATTGCCTTATACGAGCCACATATATTATTTTAACCTGGTAAGTTTACTGTTTATTCAACTGTAGATATCTCCCATAACACAATAGTGGGTTAGAGAACAAAATGCAAACACATTCATTTTTACGATGACCCCATTTTATATATACATATGTATATTTTTTTTGTTTGTTTGTTTGTTTGTTTAAATTTTTTAAAATAGAATGGCAAATTCAAAGTGCTGGTACAAATTTCTTCATGGGTCAGAATCAGCCCCCAGGCCACCAATTGATTAGCTTGGGATAAGAGTATTTCTTAGTCTTCTATAATAAAACATGCCTGGGACCAGCTGAATGTACAATTGTAATGTTCATTATGTAAACATAACAGAACTCTGTTTTGGAGCCCATTTTGACCCCTCACATTGTACTTGGAGCAGTTCTTGACTCGCCCATTTATGCACAAATGGTATCGGAGTTGAAAAGATGGTTGGCTAAGATGCAAGCATGTCAGTTTAAAAGGAAAGAGATTAGACATGAAAGGTAAATTACCATATTTGACGTGATAAGTGCCCTCGGCGCTTAAAAAAATTGGAGTGGGTGGACACTTATTAAAATGTTGACCAGCGGAGTGAAACGGAAAGTGCTTATTACCATCGAGGTGGAAAACATGAATAATAACAGAACAATAAAAGGGATTTACTGGTGTTTGTGTTATTCATTTTGTGGTATCAACCAAACTACTTGCATGAAAGCTGAAAATAAACAGAAAACAGCATAAATAAAATAAAAAAAAGACTCTTTTTAATTTTCCCTCCTGGTGCTGTTCCTTTAAATATTTTCCCCCAGATGTCAACTTTAGCACATGGCACATTGAAAAGCACATTGCCAGGAACATCTTTAAATGTATGAAGTTAGTAAGCAGGAGAATCTGATGAAAAATACTCATCACTTTCTGATAGGTCCATATCTGGCTCATCGCTTCATTCCTGATTTGACAACCAATTCAAGCAGCCACAAAAATGGGGACATTCATTTATTTTCTGAACCACTTAATCCTAATTAGCGTAATGGGGAGACTGCTGTCCATCTCAGCCATCTCTGGAAAAGGGTAGAGTACACCCGGGACAGCTCGCCAGGTCATTGCAGGGCAGAAACACATTGACGGCTATGCAGCTACTCTTGACACAAGTCAGCAATGGTTCTTTTACATGAACCTCTCATCATAGACAGTGAGAGACATGGCCTGCCTTTGATAACCCAGTCAGCTGTATTGGGGGAGGACAGTGACAACCCATGGACAGTAGGGCTTGAACCCCCAACCTTAGGATCATTGATCCAGCACCTTTACCATCAGGCCACTGCTGCCAAAATGGGGATAAAACCTCTTAATTCTGATAACCTTGACCATGATGCCTCTGACTGTTTTATGACTGAGCTTAGATCTGCCCTGTTATTTAGCAAGCCATGCTAGCATTAGCATGCTGCTAGCTTACACATTGCTAGTCCCTGTTTCAAGTGGTGATTGTGATGATCACTCTGTCTGTCTTTGCAAGAAAATCATTATGGACACCAGGTCTGGTGGCACATTGTGTTGAACTAGCTGTATCGATAGCCACCTACCTTGTAATGTCCAAAAAAAAAAATGGTGGACTGGAAAAATTGCTGGTGTGTTATGTTTTCCTTCTTTGCTAAAAATGGCTGCCAATTGTTTCTCAGCTTAGTGTCCATAGGAAAAAAGAAACTCAAATGTCAATCTCTGACATGATTAAAGCATCTAGGCACATAAGTTATACCGGGCATTTTGACTTTGTTTGTGCGTCCTCAGCTGTCAGACGTTACCCACAATCCCCTTCGTGACTTAAATCTAATATGGCAGCTATGCAGTTGCCCTATTCGTTTTTGGCAATTGTTGCAGCTTCATCTTGGCGCTCTGTACTGGGCATTAATTTGAAATGGACAACCACAGAGCACTTAACAATTTCATGCCTTAGACTTGGCTACTCTTGTGCCTGAAGCAGACCGGAGTTAAGTGTTTAAAATAAATAAATAAATAAATAAACTAAATAAAACTGGTTAGGTTTGTATGCAAGTGGATCATATGTGTGGTGTTAATTTTTTATTTACTTAATTGTTTTCTTTTTCGGCTGTTCCCTTTTTTTTCAGGGGTCGCCACAGCGAATCACCGCATGTTTGATTTGGCATAGGATTTTACGTCTGATGCCCTTCCTGACTCAACCCTTAGCAAGGCACAGAAACATGCTGATGGCTTTGCAGCTCCTCTTGTCGAAAGTCAGCAATGGTTCTTTTACGTGAACCTCTCACCATAGACTGTGAAAGATCGGCCGGCCTTTGATAACCCAGTTAGCTGAACTGGCGGGGGGGGGGGTAAACAACCTTGTGGAGAGTGGAACTCGAACCCCAAACCTTAGGATCAGCAATCTGGCATCTTTTACCACCAGGCCACCACTGCCCTTCAGTTAAATTTGAAGTGTAGATAATACTGAGTTTAACCTTGTTTAAATAATTGAAAGAAAAAACAATAAAATATGTTTACCATAAAGTGTGAATCATGTGCATAAGCAATGTATAAGGATATAAGACATCCCGCATAACTCTCTTCTTACTGTTCACTCTGTTAGGTGACATCTAGCCGTGCAGCACAGCTGGTGGGCAATGACCCCTGCTCACATGCCCAGTCCCGAGACGCACTGGCACAGAGCCATGGAAGTGCTTTCCATTTGCCTGATACTCAGCCTTCAGTCTATTACTCATGTGCCACCCTGCCAGCCCAACGTGTGAGCTCTCCACTCTCGGCACAGGCTTTGGGCTCACCCTCCAAACTCCAGAGGCTTGGCTCTGTCTCAGATATGCCCAGCTATGCCACTTTGCAGCGGGTATCCTCACCCAAGCAATCACCCAGTCGCTTAGCCAAATCCTACAGCACCAGCTCACCTATTAACATAGCAGCTGGAGGGGTGGCATCCGCTTCACCTGGCCAGAGCAGTGTCACTGGCTCCTCCCCTCTCCACCAGCTTGGCTCAGTTGTGGGCAGCTACGCAACACTTTCACCTGCCAAACGTTTGCAGCACTCATCCGAACAGTACAAGATCTCACATGAGCTCTATGCCAACGCAACCCTACAGAGGCCTGGCAGTCTTGCAGGTGTGTAATATATTACTACTAATACTGTGTCAAACTGCACATACACCAAGAAACTAATCTATTTTACAGCATATTCTACACATATATGTACATGTATGTGTATAATTTATTTACAGGGATCCCTCGCAACTTCGCCCTAAACAAACACAACAAAAAACCTCTCATCAAAACTACTAACATTGTTGTGTGAGGTGTGCATCTGAGTGCGTGCTCGCGCATCTGTGCGCACGCATCTGTATGTGTGTATTTATTTTATTTACATCTTATGCATTATTTTTTTAATGTTTAATTGTTATTATGAGCATTTATAGCATTGAATAGGTATTTATTAATATCATATACACATACTTGTACGGTTACATCAGAGGGGGGGGGTTGATCCTACTTCACGGAATTCAGCAGTCATCGTGTGTGTGTGTGTGTGTGTGTGTGTGTGTGTGTGTATATATATATATATATATATATATATATATATATATATATATATATATATAATATGCGAAGTAGGATCACCCACCCCCGTCTGATGTATATCAATAAATACATATTCAATGCTATAAATGCTTATAATTTTATGGTTTAATTGTTATTATAATATACAAAATATATAAAAATTATAATAATGCTTAGAATGACAAACATTTAAAAATTCACAAGATGTAAATTAAATATAAATACACACATACAGACAAGCACGCAGATGCATGTGCATGCACTCAGTTGCACACCTCACAACAATGTAACTAGGTTTGATGGGAGGTTTTGGGTTGTTTTTTGTTTTGTGTTGGCTTAGGGTTTTTTTTTTTTTTTTTTTGTTTTTTTTGCATAGTTCATGTTTTTGTGGCATTTTTACCTTAACTTTTTTCTCTATTCTTCCTTAATTTCCTTGTTTTTTAATTTGATGAATATTAAAAAGAAAAAACACCATGCACTGAAGCCACATGAATTGAAGCGCAAAGTAGCGAGGGGTGTGTGTGTGTGTGTGTGTGTGTGTGTGTGTGTGTGTGTGTTTATATACATACATACAATGGTACCTCATTTTACGAAATTAATCCGTTCCAGCACCTTTTTTGTAACCTGCATTTTTCGTAAATTGAACCGCATTTTACATGTAAAACTCATGATTCGTTCCAAGGCTCCCAATACTACCCCATAAGCCCTTTAAAAATGATAAAAGCATACCTTTTAAGACCTCCTTCTGCTTCAATATTGTATCGATGGTAGACAGGTTTGGCCATATTCCTTTACGATATCACTCGAGCCCGTT
>CM045745.1:900000-905000 GCA_024760905.1 Plotosus lineatus | reverse complement strand
GAAAAAAACGGACGAACGTAAGTTGGGTAGCGTGTGTGTATATATAGTATGTGTTTATGTATGTATTTGTGTATAATATATACATGCCCACACACGTGTGTGTGTGTGTGTGTGTGTGTGTGTGTGTGTGTGTGTGTGTGTGTGTGTGTGTGTGTGTGTATTTCACAAGCACTGTGTCATGCACTAAATACCTATGGATAACTTACTCTTTAACATACACTGGATTGGGTTACAATATCAGACCGTGAAGTAAATATTTATGCAGGTAAAAATGATACCGGGAAATAAAATTTGCACTTATATTAACAGATAGTGAATCTTGTGTTGATGCCAGGATGATGCATGCTAGTTTATATGGTTGTCCGTTGTCAGGCTCCAGGGGCTCTTACAGCAGTCAGCACAGCCACCTGGGCACTGAGCTGCGGCCCCTGCAATCTCCTGAGCACCACATCGATCCGATTTACGAGGACCGGGTTTATCAGAAAGCACCAATAAGGAACTTCACCCAGGGTCAGGGTAAGACAGCACACGACAATCTACCTCTTCTCAGTTTTGCTTACTTTTATGCAAACCATTTTTAAATTCCATGTAGGGTTTCAGTTTTTATTAAAAAAAAGAAAGAAAAGAAAAATCCCATTCACACCACAGGTAGTGACAGGTAGTGTTTGAAGCTTGAAGCTGCCTGAGCAACAACTACAAACAGATTGCATTACTTGAACATCAACATACTGTATTATGCAAGATGTTCTCAGTCACAGTTTACATGTATTTTTTAAAGAAGCTGTTAAGCTGTTACATACGAATGTACCGCCTGTAAGTACTTCTCATTACTGTCATTTTGTTTTTGGACTTATTTCTGTTGCAAACAAGCAACCATCACCTTGTGGTGAGATAATGGTAATGTTTCTACCAACAATGAAAACCTTTATTTGTGGGGACTGGGGCTTCTATTGCTTGTTAAACGGTCTCTTTTTTTTTTTTTTTTTTTTTTTTTTTTTTTGGTGACGCAAGTTTTAAAACAGCAATCTGAACTTTCTGATTCATTGTTTTTAAATTATTTTTACCCATTAAAAATTCTTCCTGTGCGTTTTGCTTAATTTTTCACTCCCTGGCTGTCATCTAAGTTAAATAGCTTCCTGTTAAATTTTTTATGCCATTCAAAAGAGTGTAACATAATGAGGCTGAATATACTACACTGCCTTCATGCACAGTGTGTGGCCTTTGAAGATACTATTCGAGTTTAAGCATGAATGAACATAATGTTAGCATCATGTAAAAAAAATTTAAATCTGTGCAAATGCTTCACGAGCATAAATCATTAGTAGGTTTTAGTTGTACAATACGCCTCCGTTTTTCGCAGTGGTTCGATTTCAGCCCTTCTCATGGATCATGAAAATCTGCGAGTTATTGACACGGTATTAAAACCCTATGTATGATATTACATATGCTAAAATATGCTTGTTAAACATATTATATTGCCAGTCTTACTGCATTATTACTGTGTTATTGAGTAAAATGTAGTAATTATGAAATAAAACTTAATTTTGTACTGTGATATTTATGAATAAATAAAGCGCTTATTCTCCTTACCAGAAGCTAGAGAAGATGCAGGGCATTTGAGTGACATCAGGGGGCTTAAATAATTATTAAAAACACTAAAAACGTGAATTCACAATTCAAGCAATCACATTGATGATATGTGGGCAAAGGAGGAAAAAAAGAGGTGTATACATCATCTGCAGCCAATCAGCAGGAGGGAGAAACAAAACCTCTCAGCCATTGGCTAAATTTAAATCACGGCCAGTTACTTCCGGGTTTGTCGCCAATCCACGAGTCTGCGGGGGCATGAGCACTGAACCGCGAATATTCAAGGGTTTACTGTATTTTTATGTTCTGATCAATCGAAACTGGATGTCTTCAGCACATGTTCATGCAGTTCCATTTCATTTTCCAAACTGATTCATCTATGTTGGGGTCGCAGGCAGAGTGGAGCCCATCCAAGCCATCTCTGGGTGACTGTGCATATCATGCTAATGTGTGGCTGAAATAAAGGATGGAGGCAAGGGTGCAAAGCTGAGAAGAGTTTTATCTGATCTGCCAGACATATCCATAAGACATGGGCTTCACACCTTAGAACAGCAATTCATGTCATCTCCATAACGGCCCTTTGTGGGTGCAGGTTTTCACTGCAACCAAGCAGTAACCACACCTTCCGCATCTTTCAAGCACTGATTAGGGAAAAAAAAAAACAAGACTAGATTGCACATTAGTGTATCAAATTTGAAGCTAGGTAATAGTTTTCTTGGTGATATATATGTGTGTGTGTGTGTGTGCGTGTGTGTATATATACATATGTGTGTGAGTACACACACACACACACATGTATATGTATATGTGTGTATATATATATATATATATATATATATATATATATATATATATACTTGTCCTCAAAAAATTAGCATACTGTGATAAAGTTCATTATTTTCTGTAATGTACTCATAAAAAATTCAACTTTCATATATTTTAGATTCATTGCACACCAACTGAAATATTTCAGGTCTTTTATTGTTTTAATACTGATGTTGGCATACAGCTCATGAAAACCCAAAATTCCTATCTCAAAAAATTAGCATATCATGTTCAGATAGTCTAAACGAGCTATTAACCTAATCATCTGAATCAACCAATTAGCTAATGTGATCAGGGAGACAGGTAGGAGAATACTTGGTGTGTCATCTGGAAGGAAAGTAGATAAAGAGACTTGGTGGTGGAATGATGAAGTGCAGGAGTGTGTACAAAGGAAGAGGTTAGCTCAGAAGAAGTGGGACATTGAGAAAACCGAAGAGAGTAAACAGGAGTACAGGGAGACACAGCGTAAGGCCAAGGTAGCAGTGTCAAAGGCCAAACAGAGCACGTTTGATGACTTGTATGCTCGGTTGGAAAGTAAAGAGGGAGAAAATGATTTATACAGGTTGGCACAGCAGAGAAATAGAAATGGGAAGGACGTGCAGCAAGTTAGATTGATAAAGGACAGAGAGGGAAATGTATTGACTGATGACAGAAGTGTGCTGGGAAGATGGAAAGAGTACTTTGAAGAGCTGATGAATGAGGAAATTGAGAGAGAAAAAAAGAGTAGAAGAGGTGACTGTTGAGGACCAGGAAGTAGCAAAGATTAGTAAGGGTTAAGTGAGGAGGGCATTGAAGAGGATGAAGAATGGAAAGGCAGTTGGCCCTGATGACATACCGGTGGAGGTATGGAAATGTCTAGGAGAGGTAGCAGTAGATTTTCTGACAAAAACATTTAACAAGGTCTTAGAGAGTGAGAGGATGCCAGAGGAATGGAGGAGAAGTGTGCTGGTGCCCATTTTTAAGAACAAGGGAGACGTGCAGAGTTGCGGAAACTTACAGAGGGATAAAGTTGATGAGACATAGGAGGAAGTTATGGGAAAGAATAGTGGAAGCTAGACTAAGGGCAGAGGTCAGCATTTGTGAACAACAGTTTGGTTTCATGCCAAGAAACAGCACCACAGATGCAGTGTTTGCCTTGAGGATGTTAATGGAGAAATACAGAGAAGGTCAGAGGGAGCTGCATTGTGCCTTTGTGGATCTGGAGAAAGCATATGACAGGTTGCCAAGAGAAGAACTGTGGTATTGCATGAGGAAGTCTGGAGTGGCAGACAAGTATGTCAGAGTGGTGCAGGACATGTATGAGAGATGTAAGACAGTGGTGAGGTGTGCTGTCGGTGTGACACAAGAGTTCAAGGTGGAGGTGGGACTGCATCAAGGGTCAGCTCTCAGCCCCTTCTTGTTTGCTATGGTGTTGGACAGGCTGACAGACGAGGTTAGACAAGATTCCCCATGGACTATGGTGTTTGCAGATGACATTGTGATCTGTAGTGAGAGCAGAGAACAAGTGCAGGAAAATCTAGAGAGGTGGAGGTATGCCCTGGAAAGGAGAGGAATGAAGATTAGCCTCAGTAAGACAGAATACATGTGCATGAATGACAAGGACCCAAGAGGAACAGTGAGATTACAGGAAGCAGAGATAAGAAAGGTGGAGGATTTTAAGTACTTGGGCTCAACAATCCAGAGCAAAGGAGAGTGTGGAAAAGAGGTCAAGAAGCGTGTGCAGGCAGGTTGGAATGGTTGGAGAAAAGTGTCCGGTGTGTTGTGTGATAGGAGGGTATCGGCAAGAATGAAAGGAAAAGTATACAAGACGGTGTTGAGGCCAACGATGTTGTATGGTTTAGAAACAGTGGCCCTGGGGAAAAGACAGGAGGCAGAGCTGGAGGTAGCAGAGATGAAAATGTTGAGGTTCTCTTTGGGAGTAACGAGGATGGATAGGATTAGGAATGAGCACATCAGAGGGACAACACATGTAAGACGTTTTGGAGACAAAGTCAGAGAGGCTAGATTGAGATGGTTTGGACATGTACAGAGGAGGGCTAGTGAGTATATTGGTAATAGGATGCTGAGGCTGGAACTCCCAGGCAGAAGGCCTAGAGGAAGACCAAAGAGACGATTCATGGATGTGGTGAAGGAGGACATGAAGGTCGTTGGTGTAAGGGAAGAAGATGCAAAGGATTGGGTGAGATGGAGGCAGATGATTCGCTATGGCGACCCCTGAAGGGAAAAGATCTGAATCAACCAATTAACTCTAAAAACCTGCAAAAGATTCCTGAGGCTTTTAAAAACTCCCAGCCTGGTTCATTACTCAAAACCGCAATCATGGGTAACATTGCCGACCTGACTGCTGTCCAGAAGGCCATCATTGACACCCTCAAGCAAGAGGGTAAGACACAGAAAGAAATCTCTGAGCGAATAGTCTGTTCCCAGAGTGCTGTATCAAGGCACCTCAGTGGGACGTCTGTGGGCTACAGGTGCCGCATTCCCCAGGTCAAGCAACTTTTGAACCAGAAACAGCGGCAGAAGCGCCTGACCTGGGCCACAGAGAAGCAGCACTGGACTGTTGCTCAGTGGTCCAAAGTACTTTTTTC
>CM045745.1:815000-895000 GCA_024760905.1 Plotosus lineatus | reverse complement strand
GATATATCTTTCTATAGATTTTATTCCATTTCTATTACTACTTGTTCTTCAATTTCATTTCACTTTTGACCTCGGACAGCTCTGGTCGCATCTCCGGATGTTTATAAGTTGTGGAGCGTCTGTGTGTATGTGTGTGTGTGTGTGTGTGTGTGTGTGTGTGTGTGTGTGTATATATATATATATATATATATATATATATATATATATATATAAAATGTATGTCTGTCTTCCTTTCGGCGTTTTCCCTTTTACTCAGGAGTCGCCACAAGCGAATCATCTGATTCGCACGTTTGATTTGGCAGAGGTTTTTACATCGGATGCCGTTCCTGTCACAACCCTTTTTAGCAAGGGACAGAAACACGCTGACGACTTTGCAGCCTACTCTTTATGAAAGTCAGCAATGGTTCTTTTATATGCCTCTCACCACAGACAGTGAAAAACATGACCCGCATTTGATAACCCACTTATACTGGGGGGGCAGTGACAACCTTGTGGAGAGTGGGACTCAACCTTTGGATCAGCGATCCAGTGCCCTATACCACTAGACTACCACTGCCCCATATTGTGATAAAGTTCATTATTTTCTGTAATGTACTGATAAAAATTAAACTTTCATATATTTTAGATTCATTGCACACCAACTGAAATATTTCAGGTCTTTTATTGTTTTGATACTGATGATTTTGGCATACAGCTCATGAAAACCCAAAATTACTATCTCAAAAAAAATTAGCATATCATGTTCAGGTAGTCTAAACGAGCTATTAATCTAATCATCTGAATAAACCAATTAACATTAAACACCTGCAAAAGATTCCTGAGGCTTTTAAAAACTCCCAGCCTGGTTCATTCCTCAAAACCGCAATCATGGGTAAGACTGCCGACCTGACTGCTGTCCAGAAGGCCATCATTGACACCCTCAAGCAAGAGGGTAAGACACAGAAAGAAATCTCTGAGCGAATAGGCTGTTCCCAGAGTGCTGTATCAAGGCACCTCAGTGGGACGTCTGTGGGAAGGAAAAAGTGTGGCAGAAAACGCTGCACAACCAGAAGAGGTGACCGGACCCTGAGGAAGATTGTGGAGAAGGGCCAATTCCAGACCTTGGGGACCTGTGCCGCATTCCCCAGGTCAAGCCACTTTTGAACCAGAAACCGCGGCAGAAGCGCCTGACCTGGGCCACAGAGAGGCAGCAATGGACTGTTGCTCAGTGGTCCAAAGTACTTTTTTCGGATGAAAGCAAATTTTGCATGTCATTCGGAAATCATGGTGCCCGTGTCTGGATGAAGACTGGGGAGAAGGAAATGCCAAAATGCCTGAAGTCCAGTGTCAAGTACCCACAGTCAGTGATGGTCTGGGGTGCCATGTCAGCTGCTGGTGTTGGTCCACTGTGTTTTATCAAGGGCAGGGTCAATGCAGCTAGCTATCAGGAGATTTTGGAGCACTTCATGCTTCCATCTGCTGAAAAGCTTTATGGAGATGAAGACTTCATTTTTCAGCACGACCTGGCACCTGCTCACAGTGCCAAAACCACTGCTAAATGGTTTACTGACCATGGTATTACTGTGCTCAATTGGCCTGCCAACTCTCCTGACCTGAAACCCATAGAGAATCTGTGGGATATTGTGAAGAGAAAGTTGAGACATCAGACCCAACACTGTGGATGAGCTTAAGGCCGCTATCGAAGCATCCTGGGCCTCCATAACACCTCAGCCCTGCCGCAGGCTGATTGCCTCCATGCCACGCCGCATTGAAGCAGTCATTTCTGCAAAAGGATTCCTGACCAAGTATTGAGTGCAGAACTGAACATAATTATTTGCAGGTTGACTTTTTTTTGTATTAAAAACCCTTTTTTTATTGGTCGGATGAAATATGCTAATTTTTTGAGATGGGAATTTTTGTTTTTTCTTTCCTTTTTTTCCAAAATTATCAATATTAAAACAATAAAAGGCTTGAACTACTTCAGTTGTGTGCAATGAATCTAAAATATATGAAAGTCTAATGTTTATCAGTACATTACAGAAAATAATTAACTTTATCACAATATGCTAATTTGTTGAGAAGGACTAGTGTGTATATATACGTATGTACGTCTATACAGAAAGCAGTGGTGGCCTGGTGGGTAAAGGGCACTCAATCGCTGATGCTAAGGTTGGGGGTTTGAGTCACACTCTCCACATGGTTGTCACTGCATCAATTTCCTCTGAACAACATCAGGGCAGTCAAGAGGGGGATCTTGACGTTTGGGCAGTCCAGGATCTCCATAGATTAGCCCAGGCATTTTGCCATGGAGAGGACACTCCATCTTTGTGTCACACACGAAGGCACACCACGGGAGACAGCAGTTACGGGTTATAAGTCCAAACTTGTTTGGCGAAAAGTAGGGTGCCACGGGTTGTCTCCGACGGTGGGAGGAGCCTTTGTGTTCCACTGATTAACTACCGCCCGCCTTAAGCTGGGCAGCCCTCAGTCAGTTAGATGTTAATCCGCCACAATCTGCCTGCTTCTTGGGGTGCAAGGAGTTTATGGTGTAAGCCAGACAAGCAGCACCTGGGACGAAGAAAGAAAAATCAAAGTTGCCAGCACTTCGCACAACAAGCTGGAATGTACGAACGATGATGCCAGGCTTATCAAGTGATCTACAACAGATCAGCAATATACGCAAAATCGCAATAATTGACTTGAAATTGATGAGGCTTAATGTTGACACCACAGCCTAGCAAAAGACAAGACTGGCTGATGACGGGTCAATTAAAGAGAACTATTCTTTCTTCTGGAAGGGAAAGGGACAGCATGAGCATCGTGACCATGGCGTGAGCTTTGCAGTTAGAACATCACTACTTCCCATGATTAAACCACCAACAGGAGGCACAGCACGTTTACTGTAAACCTCATTACATGCTATGCCCCTATCTTCATCTCCAGCCCTAATCAGAAGGATGCTTTCTATGATGATTCTTTGGTTGGGCAAATATCACATACTGAAGATCTTTATCTGCTTGGTGACTTCAACGCTAGAGTCAGCACCTTGCATGACGACTGGCCCATGTGTATCGGTCACCATGGAGTAGGTAAACCAAATGAAAATGGGCAGAGACTACTGGAACTCTGCTGCAACAGACAGCTTTGCATCACAAATACCTACTTCCCAAACAAAGCTAATCAGAATCTTATGGATGCACCCATGCTCCTGTCACTGGCAACAGCTTGACCTAGTAATCATCAAAAGGGCCAAATTACAAAGTGTGCACAACACAAGACGTTATCACTGTGATCACATGGACTACTCCATTGTCATTAGTAAAATTGTACTTAATCCGAGGGCACTTCACCATGTGAAGCCCAAGGGCTTGCCAAAGATACAAACTGCCCATACAACAGACTTGGAGAAAACCAACACTTTCCTCTTCTCAGGCAGTGCACTTCCCGGTGCTGATGATGACTCCTCGGCAGAAGCTAGATGGTCCTTTCTTGGCGCTAAAATCCATTCCTGTGCCATAGATGCTTATGGTAAGAGAATAAAAACAAATGAAGACTGGTTTGAGGCAAATCTTCAAACGCTTGAGCCTCTTATTGAAGCTAAAATTCAAGCTCTGATCACATGGAAGCAACATCCAACACATGGAAACCTCAACCTCCTACGTAAAGCCAGAGCTAGAAGTCAGGAAATGGCCAGGAGATGTGCAAACAGCTGCTGGCTGGAGCTTTGCTACAAAGTGGATCTAGCATCTTTGATTGGCAAAATTAGAGCCATGTATAAAGGTATTAAACAAGCTACATACCCAGCCACAAAGAAAACAGCTCCCCTCAAGTCCAAAGAAGGGCATATAATCTTGGACTGCAGCAAACTGATGGAAAGGTGGGTGGAGCACTACCTCGATCTCTACTCAGCTCCAAACACAGTCTCTGAGGAAGCCTTGAATAGTATCCCTGAACTCCCAATCATGAGTGACCTCGATGCTGAGCCCACCATGATAGACCTTGATAAGGTCAAACATGTATTAGCCAGTGGCAAAGCACCAGGAAATGATGCCATTCCTCCAGAGATAATCAAATTAGGGAAGTCAGGCCTCCTTCCACACATCCATGAGCTACTGTATCTGTGATCTTGTCAGCTGCAGTGGCCTTTTCAGTCTTCTTCAATGGATGGGCTGCCCACCTAAGCTATTGATTCTTATCAAGTCCTTTCACACAGATATGAAAGGAACAGTCAGTTTTGACGGTGCTACATCTGAACCCTTCAGTATTTTCAGTGGGGTCAAACAAGGATGTGTGCTCGCCCCTACACTCTTTGGCATCTCGCTCCTTCTGTACCATGCCTTTGACTCTTCCTCCGATGGTGTCTGCATCCACAGCAGATACGATGGAAAGCTTTTCAACCTAGCCCGACTCGGGGCTAAATCCAAAGTCACGTGTCTTCATCAGAGAAATGCTGTTTGCTGATGATGCTGCCCTAGCAAGTCATACTCAAGATGGTGTGCAAAGCCTTATGGACCGCTTCCCTCATGCTTGCAGAGAGTTTGCTCTTACAATCAGCATAAAAAAAGACAGAGATCATGGCTCAGGACCCTCCAATTCTACCCTCAATCTCTATCAATGACTCACAGTTGGCTAACGTTAACAGCTTCCATTACTTGGGCTCTATTATCTCAGACAACCTGTCACCGGATGCAGAGATCAATACTAGTATCGGAAAAGCCAGAGCAATGATGTCCAAACTTAATATAAGTGTCTGGGGGAACCTGACCGTTACCACGAAGCTGAAAGTGTATCAGTCATGTGTTCTCGGCACTCTCCTCTATGGCAGCGAAACATGGTCAACCTACGCAACACAAGAGGCAAAGCTAAATGCGTACCACATGAGGTGCCTACGTCGGATACTAGGCATCACACGGAAAGACCAGATCACTAACCGTGACGCCCTCAGCAAAGCCAAGTCCCTCTCAATGCACCGATGCTGGCTAGGACATGTTAGGTGTATGGACAAAGGTCGTCTCCCAAAAGACCTGATGTATGGGTGACTAGTGGTCGGTATTCGCCCAGTTGGCCGTCCACAGCTGAGTTACTCTGATGTCTGTAAAAGAGACCTCAAGTTAACCGGTATAGCCCTACATGGAGATGAACTGTCACCGAGGGCATCAAAAGAGCTGAGGAGGAATGTTCGGTGGCCAGTATAGAATTCATCTGCAGATACTGCAGCAGGGACAGTCATTCCAGGATTGGGCTTTTTAGCCATTGTAGAGGCTGTCTCATCACAGCGCAACCCATAGTCGTCTTAAACGAACGGAAACCAATGTATATATGTGTGTGTGTGTGTGTGTATGTGTGTATATATAATGTATGTATATATACTGGTCCTTCTCAAAAAATTAGCATATTGTGATAATTGTGATTCATTATTTTCTGTAATGCACTGATAAAAATTAAACTTTAATATTTTTTAGATTCATTGCACACCAACTGAAATATTTCAGGTCTTTCATTGTTTTAATACTGATGATTTTGGCATACAGCTCATGAAAACCCAAAATTCCTATCTCAAAAAATTAGCATATCATGAAAAGGTACTCTAAACGAGCTATTAACCTAATCATCTGAATCAACCAATTAACTTTAAACACCTGTAAAAGATTCCTGAGGCTTTTAAAAACTCCCAGCCTGGTTTATTACTCAAAACCGCAATCATGGGTAAGACTGCCGACGTGACTGCTGTCCAGAAGGCCATCATTGACAACCTCAAGCAAGAGGGTAAGACAGAAAGAAATCTCTGAGCGAATAGGCTGTTCCCAGAGTGCTCTATCAAGCCACCTCAGTGGGACGTCTGTGGGAAGGAAAAAGTGAAAGAAGGGCCGATTCCAGACCTTGGGAGACTTGTGGAAGCAGTGGACTGAGTCTGGAGTAGAAACATCCAGAGCCACCGTGCACAGGCGTGTGCAGGAAATGGGCTACAGGTGCTGCATTCCCCAGGTCAAGCCACTTTTGAACCAGAAATGGCGGCAGAAGAAAGTACTTTTTCGGATGAAAGCAAATTTTGCATGTCATTCGGAAATCAAGGTGCCAGAGTCTGGAGGAAGACTGGGGAGAAGGAAATCAGCACGACCTGGCACCTGCTCACAGTGCCAAAACCACTGCTAAATGGTTTACTGACCATGGTATTACTGTGCTCAATTGGCCTGCCAACTGTCCTGACCTAAACCCCATAGAGAATCTGTGAGATATTGTGAAGAGAAAGTTGAGAGACACCAGACCCAACACTGTGGATGAGCTTAAGGCCGCTATCGAAGCATCCTGGGCCTCCGTAACACCTCAACAGTGCCACAGGCTGATTGCCTCCATGCCACGCCGCATTGAAGCAGTCATTTCTGCAAAAGGATTCCCGACCAACTATTGAGTGCATAACTCAACATAATTATTTGTTATGCAACAATTTTTTTTTTTTTTGGTCGGATGAAATATGCAAATTTTTTGAGATAGGGATTTTTGGTTTTTCTTTACTCTTTTGCCAAAATTATCAATATTAAAACAATAAAAGGCTTGAACTACTTCAGTTGTGTATAATGAATCTAAAATATATGAAAGTCTAATGTTTATCAGTACTTCTTCTTCTTCTTCTTTTACTTTTGGCTGCTCCCTTCAGGGGTCGCCACAGCAAATCATCCGCCTACACCTCACCCTGTCCTCCGCATCTTCTTTTCTGACTCCAACGACCTTCATGTGTTCCTTCACCACATCCATGAATCTCTTCTTCGGTCTTCCTCGAGGCCTTCTGCCTGGTGGTTCCAACCTCAGCATCCTACTGCCAATATACTCACTATCCCTCCTCTGTACATGTCCAAACCATCTCAATCTAGCCTCTCTGACTTTGTCTCCAAAACATCTTACGTGGGCTGTCCCTCTGATATACTCATTTCTGATCCTATCCACATTACAGAAAATAATGAACTTTATCACAATATGCTAATTTTTTGAGAAGGACCAGTATATACACACACATACATACATACATACATATATAGAATAGGCCCTCGTTATTTGTGGGGGTTTGATTCCAGCCCCTCCCACGAATGAAAATAATTTGCAAGTTCTGTACCTGGAAGTAAAACCCCATGTATCGTATTACATGTGTGAATGATCAAACAGAAGTAAAAATACTATGTATCTATTACATGCGCCAAAATATACTTCTTGAACACGACCAGGGGTCGGCAACCCTTGGCGCCGGAGCCGCATGCAGCTCTTTCACCTTTCTGGTGCGGCTCCGTGGCTTTTCAAAATATGTTGTACTTTACGGAAGACATCTTGGTGAGATCACATTACTGTTTAAGACTTAAAGCAAGGTGATCTCACCAAGATGGCTCCACTTCAGAATTGAAACAGTAATGTCCAATCTAGGTTTTTTCTTTTCTTTTGATGATCAGGGATTGGTGGAAACAGGTGGAAGGTGTGGCTATTGTTTGGTTGAAGTGAAAACCTGCACCCACACCGGCCCTTTGCGGATAAGATTGCTCACCCCTGGGTTAGAGAGATAACCCAGCTTTTACCTGAATGATCTGGGTAATGGACATGTTGGTGCAGGAAACAGAGGGGATGAGGAAGTGATGGGTAGGTTTGGTATCCAGGACAGGAACGCAGAAGGACAGATGTTGGTAGATTTTGCAAAAAGGATGGAAATGGCTTGGTGAATACTTTCTTCCAGAAGAGAGAGGAGCATAGGGTGACTTATAAAAGTGGAGGTAGGAGCACACAGGTAGACTACATCTTGTGCAGGCGATGTAATTTGAAGGAAGTGAATGACTGCAAAGTAGTAGCGGGTGAGAGTGTTGCCAAACAGCATAGGATGGTGGTGTGCAGGATGATGCTGATGGTGAGGAAGGTGAAGAAGGCAAAGGCAGAGCAGAAGACAAGGTGGTGGAAGCTGAAAAAGGAAGAGAGTCGGGTTGTCTTCAAGGCGGAGTTGAAACAGGCTTTGGGTGGTCAGGAAGTGCTTCCAAATGACTGGACAACTACAGCTAATGTGATCAGGGATACAGGTCGGAGAATACGTGGTGTGTCATCTGGAAGGAAAGTAGATAAGGAGACTTGTTGGTGAAATGAGGCAGTGCAGGAGTGTGTACAAAGGAAGAGGTTAGCTAAGAAGAAGTGGGACATTGAGAGGACCAAAGAGAGCAAACAGGAGTACAGGGAGACACAGCGTAAGGCAAAGGTAGCAGTGTCAAAGGCAAAACAGAGGGCGTATGATGACTTGTAAGCTCGGTTGGAAAGTAAGGAGGGAGAAAATGATTTATACAGGTTGGCACAGCAGAGAAATTGAGATGGGAAGGACATGCAGCAAGTTAGATTGATAAAGGACAGAGAGGGAAATGTATTGACTGATGACAGAAGTGTGCTGGGAAGGTGGAAAGAGTACTTTGAAGAGCTGATGAATCAGGAAAATGAGAGAGAAAAGAGTAGAAGAAGTGACTGTTGAGGACCAGGAAGTAGCAAAGATTAGTCAGGGTGAAGTGAGGAGGGCATTGAAGAGGATGACGAATGGAAAGGCAGTTGGTCCTGATGACAGACCGGTGGAGGTATGGAAGTGTCTTGGAGAGGTAGCAGTAGATTTCCTGACAAGAACATTCAACACGATCTTAGAGAATGAGAGGATGCCAGAGGAATGGAGGAGAAGTGTGCTGGTGCCCATTTTTAAGAACAAGGGAGACGTGCAGAGTTGTGGCAACTACAGAGGGATCAAGTTGATGAGCCATACGATGAAGTTATGGGAAAGAATAGTGGAAGCTAGACTAAGGGCAGAGGTAAGCATTTGTGAACAACAGTTTGGTTTCATGCCAAGAAAGAGCACCACAGATGCAGTTTGCCTTGAGGATGTTAATAAAGAAATACAGAGAAGGTCAGAAGGAGCTGCATTGTGTCTTTGTGGATCTGGAGAAAGCATATGACAGGGTGCCGAGAGAGGAACTGTGGTATTGCATGAGGAAGTCTGGAGTGGCAGAGAAGTATGTTAGAGTGGTGCAGGACATGTATAAGAGATGTAAGACAGTGGTGAGGTGTGCTGTCGGTGTGACAGAAGAGTTCATGGTGGAGGTGGGACTGCATCAAGGGTCAGCTCTGAGCCCCTTCTTGTTTGCTATGGTGATGGACAGGCTGACAGACGAGGTGAGACAAGAATCTCCATGGACTATGATGTTTGCAGACGACATTGTGATCTGTAGTGAGAGCAGAGAACGAGTGCAGGAAAATCCAGAGAGGTGGAGGTATGCCCTGGAAAGGAGGGGAATGAAGGTTAGCCTCAGTAAAACAGAATATATGTGTGTGAAAGACAATGACCTAAGAGGAACGGTGAGGTTACAGGAAGCAGAGATAAAGAAGGTGGAGGATTTTAAGTACTTCGGCTCAACAGTCCAGAGCAATGGAGAGTGTGGAAAAGAGGTGAAGAAGCGTGTGCAGGCAGGTTGGAATGGTTGGAGAAAAGTATCTGGTGTGATGTGCGATAAGAGGGTATCGGCAAGAATGAAAGGAAAAGTGTACAAGACGGTGTTGAGGCCAGCGATGTTGTATGGTTTAGAAACAGTGGCCCTGGGGAAAAGACAGGAGGCAGAGCTGGAGGTAGCAGAGATGAAAATGTTGAGGTTCTCTTTGGGAGTAACGAGGATGGATAGAATAAGGAATGAGCACATCAGAGGGACAGCACATGTAAGACGTTTTGGAGACGAAGTCAGAGAGGCTAGATTGAGATGTTTTGGACACATACAGAGGAGGGATAGTGAGTATATTGGTAGTAGGATGCTGAGGTTGGAACTACCAGGCAGGAAGGTCAAAAGAGACGATTCATGGACGTGGTGAAGGAGGACATGAAGACAGTTGGTGTAAAAGAAGATGCAGAGGATGATTCGCTGTGGCGTCCTCTGAAGGGAACAGCCGAAAGGAAAAGAAGTAGTAGTAGTCGTACTGGTTACTAGTTAGTTAACTTAGTAAGTTGGTTAACTAGTTAATCAACTAGTTAGTACCAGTAACTACTACTTAGTAACTTCCCAGTAACTTATTATTATTACTATTATTATTATGGATGCTTGTATAGCACATATTTCGTACACGCGTATGCTCAATGCGCTCGTCGTCACCGTATGCCGCCGGTTATTTATTATTTAGTGCCAAGCAGGAAGCAACAGCTCCCAAATTGTAACGTCTTATGGAATGACGCGGCCAGATTCGAACTCCGACCTTCCGGAGGATAAAGCGGAGCTAACTGCTAATCTACCAATTCAGCTAAATCCCCGGTATTATGACGGTACTATGGTACTACGGTACTACTTGGCCATACTATGACGTACTGGTACTGTATTGTGTTTTCCTGGAAAAATGAAATGGAAATTATAGAAGTGTTGGAACAACCAAGATATGGAAGATAAGGATAAGGGACAGTGGCAGGTGGATGAAACCTGAAAACTTGTAGGTTTATTTACCAATATAAGGAAACAAAGCTGGCTCAGTAACTTCATCATCACAGCTTGGTCTGGAGATTACAGTAAGAATGTTGGGCTAATCGAAATGAATGTCAAAGGCACGTGTGTATTCGTCTGTGTATAAACCGAGTGTATGGCGGATTCGGCACCACTGACGTCACTGACCTTGTTTTGATCACGTGACTCGTAGAAAATGGCGGATACTACGAAGCTGCGTGATAGGAGTAATAAAAGTCAAATTTTCTATGCCTGCCGGGCAAATTTTAAGGAGAATTTGTTGTGGTAAGCAATTAAAGACATATTCTTCATGTTAGATGTGCTTTTATTTTCTGTGGCTTTAAGCGAAGTATCCCTTTAATTTGACCACACAATTAATTCACATGGAGCGCTGTCAGTGTAACTCACTTTACATTCAGATTTATTTATTTATTTTATGAATGATGCAAGTCATAGAAATATAAATAATATGCAAGTTATTTAAGTCTAGTATTGTGTCTCAATTTATATAGCCCTGTTAATGTGTGTATTTCAATGTAATACATTGTACGTTGTACTTACTTGAGTAGTGCATGAAGTTTGAGAAGGTGGTGCAGGTTTTTGTTTTTGGGGGGAATTTTTTTCCCCCACTTTTTTTCACCCTCAATTTAAGCATATACAGTTCCCACATGTCAAATGTTGTCTACTTATCATAAATGACCACAACCAGCCAGGAATTGATGCTGCCACCCGCATCTTTACAAAATGTTGTGCATGCGTATTTGAGAATGGCCTAACACACTCAGAAGGAGAGCGCTATCCATCCCTTTGTATGACTGAGCTCACAGACATCCATGATGATCGCTGTGAATGACAGTAAGGTGAGCATATACCATCCCTCCCTCCAGTGAGAGCTCAGCCAATTAGCTCTCATGGACTCCTGGTGGTGCATGACCGCAGCATGAACCTGGATTCTTCGATCTCCAGGTTGATTGCACCTTGATGTGGCACTCATTAGAGAAAATAGGTTTAGTCAATGCTGCTTCTTCTTCTTAACTTATCCCTTAACATCCAGGGATGTCGTTGGGGCGCCCTCATGGAGAGACTTGGGCTGATTTTTGGCCTGGCGACGCCCATCCCTCTCCAGGTCGTAGAAACACACTGACGGCTTTGCAGCCTACTCTTTACGAAAGTCAGCAATGCTTCTTTTACAAGCCTGCCTTTGATAACCCAGTTAGCTACACTGG
Organism: Plotosus lineatus; assembly: GCA_024760905.1. NCBI lineage: Eukaryota > Metazoa > Chordata > Actinopteri > Siluriformes > Plotosidae > Plotosus > Plotosus lineatus. The sequence goes on along the minus strand of CM045745.1, from coordinate 883,320 downwards.
GGGTTTAGTCAATGCATTTGACTACAATTGCAATGTATTTTGCTAACCTTTTTTAAAATGTGATTAGTGTAAATTCTCCTGTGTTTGTGAAAATGGTGTAGAAAACATGGGACATAAAGTTTGAGAAACTTTTCCACTTCCATAATTGCTCATGGCCACTAAGGGTAAGAATTGTACAGCAATGTACACGCGAAACGTTTTTACCTTTTTGAGTGCGTCATTTGGGTGTTAAGACTGCACTACATGTTGATGCATTTTGCAGTATACAGAAAGCCCCCGTTATTCTTGCGAATTATTGCTGCGGTTTTAAATCTCTGTTTGATATTACATGTGCTAAAATATGCTTCTTAAACATATTCTATAGACAGTCTTACTCATTAATACAGTAATAATGCAGTAAAATGTAGTAATGATTAAGTAAAAACTTTTTAATGTTGTACTGTGACAATATTTATGAATAAATAAAATGCTTGGGCTCCTTACCGTTGTTATCCTTTGGCATTTGAGTGACATCATAGGCTTAAATAATCATTAAAATCACACGAAAAAAATTTGCTTTACAGTTCAAGCAATCACGTTGATAACGTGCATGAAAAAAAGGTGTACAAATCTACAACCAATCAGCAAGAGGAAGAAACAAAAGCTCTCAGTCATCGGCTAAATTTGAATCACGTGCCATTAATGTTATGATGCATATGTTTAATTTGCCAGGGCTGCCGCTCATTCAGTGCTTCTCAAATAGTGAGGAGTGCCCCCCCTTGGGGGGCGTGGTATGATGCTAGGGGGAGCGCGTACGACCCTGGGGAACATGTTTTTTGACTTACTGTACTAGAATTATGTGGGTTTTTTATTATCCAATGTTTTTCTATTTTTAATGTTAATTAAGATGCAATGTTATGCAGAGGTGTATTAATAATTTACTGATGAATTGTACACTCACTCTGCTAAGAGAAATCCCAAGGTTTTGTGCAATTTGACGCTGGCTTTGTCCACCTGCTGACTGACCTACAATAATTGTACAATACTACAATAATAAGTTGTAATATTCAGGTGCTATATTGCATCATAAAATGAAAAATAATTTTAACAAATCTGATCAAGTTTACAGAAAAATTCTGCAAAAGGGTGTCTATTTACTTTTGACTTGTTGGCGTCCGTTTGGAAAATTGTCCCATTAAGATTAAACATTTCGGGGTCAATTCAATGTTCATTCATTCATTCATTCATTTTCTGTAACCGCTTCATCCTAATTAGGGTCGCGGGGAGGCTGGTGCCCATCCCAGCCAACTCAGGGCGAGGGCAGAGTACACCCTGGACAGCTCACCAAGCCATCGCAGGCGGAAACACGCTGACGGCTTTGCAGCCTACTCTTGTCGAAAGTCAGCAATGGTTCTTTTACATGCCTCACACCATAGGCAGTGAGAGACATGGCCGGCCTTTGATAACCCAGTTAGCTGCACTGGGGGGGACAGTGACAACCTTGTGGAGAGTGGGACTCGAACCCCCAACCTTAGGATCAGCGATCCGGCGCCTTTCAGTTCAATGTGGCATCTAGTTTTCCTGTATCATTAGATGCTTAGGTATGCAACACATTTCACTATTTACAGTATATTCAGAACTGCATGCTTTACTATCATGTGATTGTATTGACAGCCACCTTAATTCTACACTCAGTGGCACTTTTATATACTCACTCTATTTATAAAAAATAATTTAGAGACTGCCAAAAAAGGAAAATATTTAACAAATCAATTTATGTGAATTGTTTTTAACTGTTAAAAGTTTGACAGTATTCACTATTTTTGCTCACTAATTTAATTGTATTTTGTAACTATAAACAACCTCCAGTGCAGCTCACTGGGTTATCAAATGCCGGCATGTCTCTCACTGTCTGTGGTGAGAGGCTCATGTAAAAGAACCATTGACTTTCAACAAGAGTAGGCTGAAAAGCCGTCCGCGTGTTTTCGTCCTGCGATGGCCTTGTGAGCCGTCCAGGGTGTACTCTGCCCTCGCCCGCATTCGGCTGGAATGGGCGCTTGCCTCCCCGCAACCCTAATTAGGATTAAGCGGTTACAGAAAATGAATGACTGAATGAACTATAAACAAATTTAAAATTTTAGGTCTGCAACACACATCAAAAGTTAGGATAATCCATGTATTTATTTATTTATTTATTTTTATTTGGGGGGGGGGGTGTTTTTTGTTTTGTTTTTGAGTGTGTTATTACCTTTCCTTTTAAATATACTTTTTAACCATTTGAAAACTGAGGATGCTTATTGTTGAAGGTTTGTCATTGGAATTTATGTCCATTCTTGTTTAATACAAGATTTAAGAAGCTCAAAAGTATGTGTTCATCATTGTTTAGTTGTCCTTTTCATGATGCACCAAAAATGAGAGGGATTTGGTCTGACAGCAGGCCAGTCAAGAACATTCCCTCTGTGTGTAAAATGCCACAGTGTTATATAGTAGCTCTTGCAAAATTAGGCCTAGCATTACTATGCAGAAATAAGCATGCACTTCCCTGGAAGAGATGTTGCCTTGTTGGCAATATGTCTCTCATAAATCCCAGAATATACCTCTTCATCAATTCTTCATTCCCGCACATGCAACTCACCCATGCCATGGGTACTGATGTACCTTGTATTGTCACAGATACTGACTTTTGCACATTTTGCTGATTACAATCTGGATGGTCATTTTCTTTGTTGGCTTAGAGAAGTCAATCTCTTTTTCCTGAATTCAATCAAAAACATTAAGCAGTACGGTGGTGCAGTGGTTAGCATATCTGCCTCTCAGCAAGAAGACTTGGGTTTGATGCCCAGGCTTGGCCATTTCTGTCTTGAGTTTGCATGTTCTCCTTGTGCTTGTGTATGTTTCCTCTGGGTACTCCGGTCCAAAAATTTGCACAGTAGGCTGATTGGTGGTTCCAAATCACCCCTAGTCATAAGAGGGAGTGTGAATGGTTGTATGTGTGTTGGCCCTGCAGTGGTCTGGCAAGCTTCTCAAAGTGAACCCTTTTCTAGTGTACGTCTCCATGTGACCCTAATTGGGATTAAGTGGCTTAGAAAATGAATTAACCGAAAATGTTAAAATAACAAATCAAAGCACATGGTTCTACTGTCATTGGTCCATCTGACATAAGCTCAGGTCCTGAGAATTCAGTACAGTTTCTGCATAGAATTGATCTCTGGATTCCTCCATACTCTAATACAGTTTTAGGTTGCCTTACTAGATGTGTGAAGTGAAATTTTTTTCCAAAGTACAGCTAAGCCCATGTGACTACATTTTGTCATGGCATCATGAGCTTTTCGAGCAGTGTTGCCCAAAATCATGAAGGTCATGCTCTTCCAATATTGGTTTGCATTCATGTCCTTTACACACTGTGATGTGTTTAGAATCCCCATTTTTACAATATTTTGTACTGTACATTTGGAAAAAAAACAGTCCTCTGCAATCTTAGTGAGAAATAGATTCAACTAACAATATTCTCTAAAAATTTGGCATAAAGGGGTGAGCAATGACCGATCCTTGCTTGCAAATACTGAGCATTTGATGGATGCTACTTTTAAACATGTCATGCTACCTCCTCCGATACTAATTCCTTTCGAGTTGTTACTTCACTATTCTCAAAACTTTTCGATCTTTAATTCTGTCCCAGCTTTTGCCGAGTGTGATTGCAGGCATCAAATTCTAACTCCGTTTACATTTACAAAAAATGTATTCTGTGTGTGTGTGTGTGTGTGTGTGTGTGTGTGTGTGTGTGTGTGTGTGTGTGTGTGTGTGTGTGTGTGTGTGTGTGTGTGTGTGTGTGAATAAAATTATACACACACACAAGGTGCCTTTATGTGGTTGCTAACTGGAGAATATTTGTTGGTGCACATTTTGAAAAGTTCCTTAAAAGATCCTAAGGTAGAACCATCCGGTATTAATGAGGAAATGAAATATTCTCAGCAAAGCAGTGACACTGGAATGGTAGTTTGTGTGTGACGCTGATGTATCACATGTAGTCAAGTTAAAGATTTTGGTAAAAGATGTTGCTAGTGATTCGATTTGAAATCATGACACACCTCCATCCAGCATGCCATCAGGGTTCCATGTGATAACACCTAGCACTAAAAATGACCATTCACTGTACTGATCTAATCTGCTTCAATGTGTAATGGCGCTTTTTCAACACGAAACCTGATAGTGCATGCCCAAAGCCAACTGTGCAAGTGTGTAATGTGTTATCCACTATGGGCAAAGAAAAAAGAAAGTTAAAATCAATACATTATTTTATTAAAATGTCAAACCCCTTTGTGCTAGCCACCTACCCTTTCTCTTTTTTTTTTCTCTCTCTCTGCCTGTCTCCTGATAGGTACGACCCTGAATTCCTTGTCTGGAATCAAAATCAAGCCGAACAAAGAATGACAAAGTAATGCAGCTTTTATTTTACATTCTTCTTTTCATCTACTTTCATCTATATTACGCTAACGTTTTATATAACAGAGAGAATGTTCAAGCACACCACTGCATGTGACAAAAAACGATTTACAGTATAACTGAGACGTGGCGTTTTTCGGTGTTTTTATAGCTGCAGTATAGAGTTAAATCCCTCCAGTGTGTCTTCAGAATTTTGTACAGGAGGTGTGTTTATTCCGTCCAATAAGTTTGATTGATGTCCGTGTATCAGAAGCAGTAGACTGAAGTTGGGATTTATGGGTGGTGTCTTGGATAACTTATGGGGTTTTTTTTCTTTTCTTTTTTGCCAAAACGCATCACACTGCAGTTGTCTCATCTTGTTCATACTCATGTTTTCCATTTCGTATACGGCATGATTATCTTCCGCAAACAAAGTTGCAGTGCTTAAGGGTCTGTATGCTCTGTAGTTTGGAAAGCTAATTTTAATAAATCTGCCCAATCTCGCTTTGCAGAAGCATTATAAACAAAAATCCACCTGTTTGTGGGGTGGGTTTCATATATTGGAGTTTGTAATGTCAATCGCTTTACAGGATTTATCATAATTTTAAAGCTCCACTCTGTAGTATTTAGAGCAATTTCTGAATGGGGTCGAATGCAGTACTCATAAGTATATATTCTTTATTGTATAATTACCTGTAAGAACGATCATTGTGGGTTTTGAAAGCCTGGAATGAGCCTTATTTTTATAAATATATATATAATACACATATAGGGATCCCTCGCTGTGGGGCAGTGCTGGTCTAGTGGATAGGGCGCAGGATCGCTGATCCTAAGGTTGGGGGTTCGAGTCCCCACAAGGTTGACACCCCCCCCCCCCCCCAGTGCAGCTAACTGGGTTACCTCGCTACTTCGCACTTCAATTCCTGCGGCTTCAGTGCACCGCATTTTTTATTTATTTATTTTTTATTTATTTATTTTTTTAAATATTCATCGAATTAAAAAATAACGAAATTAAGGAAGAATATGCCACAAAAACCAGGTCAATTATGCAAAAAAAGACCCTAAACAAACAAAAAGCAACCCAAAACCTCCCATCAAAACTAGTTACACTGTTGTGAGGTGCGCATCTGAGTGCGTGAGGTGTATGTGTATTTATACTTGTCCTTCTCGAAAAATTAGCATATTGTGATAAAGTTCATTATTTTCTGTAATGAACTGATAAAAATTAAACTTTCATATATTTTAGATTCATTGCACACCAACTGAAATATTTCAGGTCTTTTATTGTTTTAATACTGATGATTTTGGCATACAGCTCATGAAAACCCAAAATTCCTATCTCAAAAAATTTGCATATTTCATCCAACCAATAATAAAGTGCTTTTAATACAAAAAAAGTCAACCTTCAAATAATGATGTTCAGTTCTGCACTCAATACTTGGTCAGGAATCCTTTTGCAGAAATGACTGCTTCAATGCGGGCGTGGCATAGAGGCAATCAGCCTGTGGCACTGCTGAGGTGTTACGGAGGCCCAGGATGCTTCGATAGCGGCCTTAAGCTCATCCACGGTGTTGGGTCTGGTGTCTCTCAACTTTCTCTTCACAATATCCCACAGATTCTCTATGGGCTTCAGGTCAGGAGAGTTGGCAGGCAAATTGAGCCCAGTAATACCATGGTCAGTAAACCATTTAGCAGTGGTTTTGGCACTGTGAGCAGGTGCAGGTCGTGCTGAAAAATGAAATCTTCATCTCCATAAAGCTTTTCAGCAGATGGAAGCATGAAGTGCTCCAAAATCTCCTGATAGCTAGCTGCATTGACCCCGCCCTTGATAAAACAAGGTCCTCCAGACTCTGGCACCTTGATTTCCGAATGACATGCAAAATTTGCTTTCATCCGAAAAAAGTACTTTGGACCACTGAGCAACAGTCCAGTGCTGCTTCTCTGGAGCCCAGGTCAGGCACTTCTGCCGCTGTTTCTGGTTCAAAAGTGGCTTGACCTGGGGAATGCGGCCTCTGTAGCCCAGTCCACTGTTTCCACAGGTCCCCCAAGGTCTGGAATCGGCCCTTCTCCACAATCTTCCTCAGGGTCCGGTCACCTCTTCTGGTTGTGCAGCGTTTTCTGCCACACTTTTTCCTTCCCACAGACGTCCCACTGAGGTGGCTTGATCGAGCACTCTAGGAACAGCCTATTCACTCAGATATTTCTTTCTGTGTCTTACCCTCTTGCTTGAGGGTGTCAATGATGGCCTTCTGGACAGCAGTCAGGTCGGCAGTCTCACCCATGATTGTGGTTTTGAGTAATGAACCAGGCTGGGAGTTTTTAAAAGCCTCAGGAATCTTTTGCAGGTGTTTAGAGTTAATTGGTTGATTCAGATGATTAGGTTAATAGCTCGTTTACACTACCTGAACATCATATGCTCATTTTTTGAGATAGGAATTTTGGGTTTTCATGAGTTGTATGAGATATATATATATATATATATATATATATATATACACACACACACACACACACACACACACACACACACACACACACACACACACACACACACGCACATATACAATATTCCACGTAATGTCTTTCTGATTATGATTGTGAAGTGGTACACTGAGCTGCTATGCATGATAGCTCACACAGCAAGCCTAGGAGGGACTTATGCTAGAGAGTAGAAGAATATGCATGTATAAAATATTTTCTTTTTTTAACAAATATCACTCTTAGAAAGCTGTAAAATGTGCAGCTGTGTGTTTTGTGGAAAAATATCCTTACTTTGCCTATCATTGTATATGGGTCATGGTTCAGAGCAGTGGAATCCATTCCCTTAAACGTAACGACCACATGGAAGCCCTGCGGAAGCACTACATTTTCAGAGCTGCTATGTGGCCCTGTTCACACATCTACTACACTACACAGTGTGAGCTTCTCAGTCTCTTAAAGAGGGGTCACGAGTGGGTCAGACTTTCATCAGATCCTTCGTCACTTTTTCTCATGGACATTGTCATTGTCACTCCTGAGAGTACAGTATGTTGGCATCCATTTGAGTTGAAGGTTTGATTTGTAGATCAGTGCAGCTAATTGGGTTATAAGGCCGGCCATGTCTCCCACTGTCTATGGTGAGAGGCATGTAAAAGAACCATTGCTGACTTTCGACAAGAGTAGGCTGCAAAGCCGTCAGCGTGTTTCCGCCCTCCAATGGCCTGACGAGCTGTCCAGGGTGTACTCTGCCCTCGCCCAAAGTTGGCTGGGATGTGCACCAGCCTTCCCGCGACCCAAATTAGGATAAAGCGGGTACAGAAACTGAACTGAACTTACTTACACAAAAGAAAGAACTCTTTGCTTTGCTGGGATTCACATCAGTGCAGGCTGTGTTCTAAACGAGTTCAACGGCACCCTTGTGCACTTGAAAGACCGGAAGTCCATATAACTCACAGCAAGTACACTACTTTCGCAAGTACACTACTTTCGGTGTTGAGCGCTTCACATATTGTAAGCGTTGATTGACCGTTTTAAGCTACATGTAAAGTAACTCGGTATAAATAAGTGACTTATTTGAAATATTATTTGATATATTTGATATTATTTTACAATGTTATGTTTATAATAATTGATTTAGGGGTGTTTTATGAGATACGGTAATGGTATTTATGGATGTATAGTACAGTATGAGCGTCACACGCCACTGTAACAACTTGCGTTCACTTTCAACTTGCGTTCGGCCGTCCGGAACCAATTAAAAACGTGAGTCGGGGAGCGTCTGTATTAAAATATATGGATCGATATCTGTCAGTTGTAATATGCAGAAGGCAGTACTGAAATGATATTTGTTGAATCCTGTAATATATGCATTTACCGGACACAGAATTCTGAAGCCCTTAGGATGGTGGTGTAGTTAACTGGCACTGGAATCACCAGAGAAGAGCAGCCACATGCTCATTAGCGTTCTTGTTTCAACACTGTGCTCACTTCAGCAGCTAAACCACAAGGCACAGTTCAGCAATTACATGGACTGATAAGCTCTCTCGTGTTTACCATGTTAAGTGTATTCGGCGTGTCGCTCAGCATGACAGATCACCCCAAGCTATTTGTACATTTGTACGACATACAGATATTTTGTTTCCGTCAATCCGCCCTGAAGTGCGTAGTAAATTCTCGGTGCATGCACTCATGGCTAAGAGTGAAATGACAAACCAGATGTCAGCACTATTTACTGAGAGCGAGAAAAGAGCAAAAATTTACAAATCATTGCCTCAGTGGTTCAGCTGTCTATGTGCCTTTTTATATCCAGGAAAGGCATGTCTGAGTGAGATGATTCATCAAAACATTTTTTTTTTTTGTCTTTTCTTTACTCATCTTGATGTCTTTTTTTTTTTTTTTTTAATAAACGTTTTCCATCATCAAGGCTTCATCACAGCTTTTGCTCTCCTCATGAGTCCTTTCAGCCGGGTTGCCTCTGCTATACATAGACAGTGTCCTTTTGCAAAATATCGCTCCATTAGTTCCATTTCTAATCTGCATATTCAGTCAGGCATCTTTCAAGCATGCATAATGTATAATGCTTTTATTTGTGGTGGTGGGGTGGGGTTCCTTTTCTTTCTTTTTCTCATGTAGCACAACAGTCAGTGGGCTGTAAGAAGCTCAGATGCACCCTGCCAGAGCCCCAGGAGACCGTTTAGGATGATGCAGTTTGGCAGTGGGTATTGTGGTGTTAATGATTTGGCCATGGGAGTTTGATAGGCTCACCTGACTGAATCAGGACAAAGGCCTGAAACAAAGAGCCTCTACAAACAGGAGAGTTAGTTTCGGCCAAAAGACGCTCCAAATGGTGCATTAGTACATGCTGAGGAATATCAGCCTTCAGGTCTGCCCGAACCTACTGTTGCACGGGTCCTCCCTCCTTTCCTCCCTCCCTCAATCTCTTGTTCTTTCTCTCTGTATTGTCTCTTTCTGTATCTAATCAGCTGCTTTAATAAGAAGCTTTGCTTAATCCAAAGTATGCTGATAACAAGACGTCATTGTAATTTGGTTCTAACTTGGCCAAGGCCAGAATAATTGTAGGCTCAATCTGGGAGGCTGAAAGGATGTGACGCACATCTTCTGGTAATGTAAACGGTCTGCTAACCTTATCTTTGGAAAGGTGAGGTAATGGTAGCTTCTACCCTCACACAGTGCACTTACATATATGACTGCAAGAGAATGAAATCAGCAAGCCTGTAATGAAAAAGTGCCCAGGCCTCTGCAGCATGAAGACGCCGTTTCTCAGCCAAAGTGGTCTCTGGCCTCCAAAGAGGAATGCCATCAAGGTGGGTTTGTGTTTCCACATGTCATTTGATTAATCATGCATGGCTCATCTGTGCTGCCCAGCCAGTAGCTAAGCCTGGACTGGTGCTCGTGGAGCAGTAGCTTCAGGTTTTAATTGGTGAAATAAAGAGATTGTGCTAAAGACACGGAGGGTGAAAGTACAAGAGAGAAATTCAGAGCAGTCTTGCATAATCTTTCTGCTCATGTTATGTGTGTGTATCTTTATTTGGCTCCTCTGCTTGAGAATGACTCAGCAGTCTGGTATATATTAGACAATGAATGCAACTATACTTTCTCTATTTTGTCTTGAACAAGTCATAGTTTAAATATTTTAACAAAAATCGTTATTGTATCGTTATAGTACAGTACTCTCGTTCGTACTCTTGTACTTGAATATCAGGAAAGGTGTGGCTTCATTTCTTTTCCAATCAAGTCGTGCTGATATTCAACAACATCTGTATGAGCTTTTATTCATTCGTTTTCTGAAACGTTTAATCCTGTTTAGGGTGGCCACGAGGCTAGCGCCCATCTCAGCCAAGTCTGGGCAAGGGCAAAGTACAGCCAGGACAACTAGTCAGGCCATCGCAGGGTAGAAACACACTGACCACTACGCAACCTACCCTTTACGAAAGTCGGCAATGGTTCTTCTACATGTCTCTCACCATAGACAGTGAGAGACATGGCTGGCCTTTGATAACCCAGGGGGGGGGGGGGGGTGTTAGTGAGGCAGTGACAACCCATTGTGAGTGGAGCTTGAACCCCCAATTTTGGGATCAATAATCCAGCACACTAACCCCTGGGCCACCAGGTCTCATAAATAATTTTTGATGTAGGTTCATTTTCTTGGTGTACACAACACACCAAGGAAATGGGCCTGATACAGTATTGATAGTTGTACCTACAATGTCCTTCATCTGAGATACAGTGGACATAAATTCAGTTTTTTGGGGATTTGTAGTGCTGAGAATTGTACTGTTTTCCGGCAGTAGTTTGAGGATTTCCCCCTGTTGAACTCAAAGAACTTAAGTTGAGCTTACAGATGTTTTTAACGTAGATATGATAGTTATTTGTCAAGTGATTATCACAGGAATATCATACACAGATTTTTTTTTTTGTCATTCAACACTTTCGTATGAACGTCATACAAGTTGATTTACACATCTGACCTATTTTCCCCATGACAGATGTACAACGTATAATTTCTACATAAGGCTCAGCATCCAGAGCAATGGAGAGTGTGGAAGAGAGGTGAAGAAGCGTGTGCAGGCAGGTTGGAATGGTTGGAGAAAAGTGTCCGGTGTGATGTGTGATAGGAGGGTATCGGCAAGAATGAAAGGAAAACTGTACAAGACGGTGTTGAGGCCAGCGATGTTGTATGGGTTAGAAACAGTGGCCCTGAGGAAAAGACAGGAGGCAGAGCTGGAGGTAGCAGAGATGAAAATGTTGAGGTTCTCTTTGGGAGTAACGAGGATGGATAGGATCAGGAATGAGCACATCAGAGGGACAGCACATGTAAGATGTTTTGGAGACAAAGTCAGAAAGGCTAGATTGAGATGGTTTGGACATGTACAGAGGAGGGACAGTGAGTCCATTGAATGTAGGATGTTGAAGTTGGAAGTACCAGGCAGAAGGCCTAGAGGAAGACCAAAGAGAATATTCATAGATGGGGTGAAGGAGGACATGAAGTTACTTGGTGTAAGAGAAGATGCAGAGGGTAGGGTGACATGGAGGCAGACGATTCGCTGTGGAGACCTTTGAAGGGAACAGCTGAAAGGAAAAGAAGAATTTATAGTTCTAACCTACATCAGTCCCTTCTGCCATAGTGCCGATAAATCCGTACAACAAATTGGCTTGATTGTGAATGGAGCTGTAGCTAACTTAAACAAATTAGAGAATATAATCTCATTAACGGGATCTGATGAGTTCAATATCTCTTTAAAATGATCATGACGTCAGTGGTCCTTGCTTTGTGTATCGCATGAGTATAATTATCATGAAGACGAAAGTGAATGTGAATTCCCCTCTGTGATTAATAAAGTAGCTATCTGTTTATCTATCTAAAAGAAGGATTACTAGTTTCTAACCAAGAAAAGGTCAGCAGTAATAAGGGAGCCATTGTGAAAGGTCTTAGGTCTTCCATAATATATAATATTACTACTGATGTAAAAGTCACAGTGAAGTGATGGTGCTGGCTGAAGCACAAGTGTTCCTGATAATGTCGTGTTATGAAAGTTATATGGAGTATTTAGGATAGGGGGCAGTGGTGGTCTAGTGGTATAGGGCGCTGGATCGCTGATCCTGAGGTTGGGGGTTCAAGCCTCACTCACCACAGGTTGTCACTGTCCCCCGAGTGCAGCTAACTGGGTTATCAAAGGCAGGCTGTGTCTCTCACTGTCTATGGTGAGAAATTGATGGAAAAGAACCATTGCTGACTTTTCGTAAAGAGTAGGCTGCAAAGCAGTCAGCGTGTTTCTGTCCCTTGCTAAAGGGTTGTGTCAGAAAGGGCATGCGAGGTAAAAACCTATGAACCAAATCAAACGTGCGACTCGTTTGTTGTGGCGACCCCTGAGAAAGGTTTTGTTCTCTATTTTTTATTTTTTTTACTCACAATAGTCAGTTGACGTATTCGATATAATTAAGTAACACTACCCTATGCCGCTCTATGAATGCCTGATCCTGTCTGTTCTCAGAAGTTAAGCAGGGTTGGACCTGGTCAGTACTTATTTGACAGAACGCCTGGGAATACCAGGTGCTGCTCAAGTGACGCAGAGGAAAGGCAGACCACCCTGTTCAACCATGAGCACCTGGTGCTCAAATGGCAGCTGAAACCTGGAACAGCTATGGCACATGAAGAAGGGTTTTAGCTACTAGTCATTTGCTGATCAGAATTTCCATGGTTTCAAACCCGAGCACCGGCATGCTGCTGGTGTTGGCAATGTACGTATGCCTCGTATCCAAATTCCGCTTCAGTCGCACAGTCGCTTCAGTCGCACAGTCGATTCCAGTGCCAGTTAACTACAAAGTGCATCATCCATAGTGTTGGAAAACTTTCTTGAAATCTTATAACTGACAAAAAAAAAACAAATTACTCAGGGAGGACAAACAGAATGTGATGTTACACACTTTGATGTATTTTTATCAAGAATACAGAATAGATTTCTTATTTCCACATTAGACAAAACTTGTATAAATTACTATTAGAGCGCATAACTACAACCACTCTGCACTTACTGAATATATAAAGAAAGCACTCTGGTTTGTGTGCCAAACTGCAGCTTAAAAATGTCAGGAGATGTCGTCAAAAACCATGCACTGCATCTCAGCAGTTAACTCCAGGCAATGGTTCGATGCACTGAAATCTGCATCCTGCAAGAAATGTATACCCTCCGCTGCAAATGAACTTGAAGGAATGTTGGAAAATACCTTGCACCAATATATGTTCTATTTCTACACAGTTTAAATGTTGGCAAATATTTTTGCTTCATTCAAAAAATGTAAAGTTAATCTGTGCTCAAGATGTTTTCTCATGCTGAGATTTTTATTGATAGGTTTCTTTAATTTTGCCTTTAGAATGCCAGACCACATGCAGCTATACTAGATTATAGACTAGAATTTTGACCATATGCTGAGATTTCAATTGTGGATATGCTGTGCAAAATGTAGCAAAAATGGTCTATTTTCTCTTGTATAGCCCATGCAATTTCAGGTATTTATTGTAAGAGCCACTTCTGCATAAAGGATCTCTCTATTGATGGATGCTTGAAGCTGATGTCATAAGTGTAGTGTGGCTCCTTTAAGGGCTGAATCAGCTTTGGCACTGGACGAAAGTAATAAGTCCTGCCTGTGTTTCCAGACACCCTTTCGTCCTCTTGCTTCAGAGTCTTCTTCTCCTTTTGGCTTTTCCCTTCAGGGATCGCCACAGCGAATCATCTGCCTCCATCTCACCCTATCCTTTGCATTTTCTTCTCTTACACCAACTACATCCATGTCCTCCTTCACTATATCCATGAATCATCTCTTTTGGTTTTCTTCTAGGCCTTCTGCCTGGTAGTTCCAACCTCAGCATCCTACTACCAATCTACTCACTATCCCTCCTCTGTACATGTCCAAACCATCTCAATCTAGCTTCTGACTTTGTCTCCAAAACATCTAACATGTGCTGTCCCTCTGATGTGCTCATTCCTGATTCTATCCGTGCATTCCTGATCAACAAGAAATCACTGTTCACTGCTTTTTTACTAGCTAATTTCTGCATCTCATTTGTCGTCTTCTTCTTCTTTTCCTTTCGGCTGTGCCCTTCAGGGGTCGCCACAGAAAATGATATGCCTCCATCTCACCCTATCCTCTGCATCTTTTACTCTTACTCCAACCTTCATGTCCTACTTCACCACATCCATAAATGTTATCTTTGGACTTCCTCTGGGCCTTCTGCCTGGTACTTCCAACCTCAGCATCCTATTACCAATATATTCACTATCCCTCCTCTGGACATGTCCAAACCATCTCAATCTAGCCTCTCTGACTTTGTCGCCAAAACCTCTAACGTGTGCTGTCCCGCCAATGTACTCATTCCTGATCCGATCCATCCTCGTTACTCCTAAAGAGAACCTCAACATTTTCATCTCTGCTACCTCCAGCTCTGCCTCCTGTCTTTTCCCCAGGGCCACTGTTTCTAACTGTTTCTAAACTATACAACATCACTGGCCTCATCACCGTCTTGTACACTTTTCCCTTCATTCTTGCCAATACTCTCCTATCACACATCACACCTGACACTTTTCTCCATCCATTCCAACGTTCCTGCACACACTTCACCTTTTTTCCACACTCACCATTGCTCTGGATTGTTGAGCCTAAGTACTTAAAATCCTCCACCTTCTTTATCTCTGCCCCCTGTAACCACACCGTTCCTCTTGGGTCCTTCTCGTTCACGCACATGTATTCTGACTTTCTTGAGGTTAACCTTCATTCCCCTTCTTTCCAGGGCATACCTCCACCTCTCTAGATTTTCCTGCACTTGTTCTCTGCTCTCACTACAGATCACAATGTCATCTGCAAACATCATAGTCCATGGAGATTCTTGCCTAACCTCGTCTGTCAGCCTGTCCATCACCATAGCAAACAAGAAGGGGCTCAGAGCTGACCCGTGATGCAGTCCCATCTCCACCTTGAACTCTTCTGTCACACCGACAGCACACCTCACTATTGTCTTACATCTCTCATACATGTCCTACACCACTCTAACATACTTCTCTGCCACTGCAGACTTCCTCATGCAATACCACAGTTCTACTCTCGGCACCCTGTTATATGCTTTCTCCAGATCCACAAAGGCACAATGCAGCTCCCTCTGCACTTCTCTATTAACATCCTCAAAGCAAACACTGCATCTGTGGTGCTGTTTCTTGGCATGAAAGCAAACTGTTGTTCACAAATGCTGACCTGCCCTTAGTCTAGCTTCCACTATTCTTTCCCATAACGTCATCGTATGGCTCATCTTTATCCCTCTACTTGCCACAACTCTGCATACCTCCCTTGTTTTTAAAAATGGGCACCAGCACACTTCTCCTCCATTCCTCCAGCATCTGCTCACTTTCTAAGACCTTGTTGAATATTCTTGTCAGAAAATCTACTGATACCTCCCCTAGACACTTCCATTCCTCCACCGGTATGTCATCAGGACCAACTGCCTTTCCACTCATCCTCTTCAATGCCCTCCTCACTTCACCCTTACTAATCGTTGCTACTTCCTGGTCCTCAACAGTCACCCCTTATACTCTTTTTTTCTCTCATTTTCCTCTGTTTGGCCTTTTGACACCGCTAGCTTTGCCTTATGCTGTGTCTCCCTGTACTCCTGTTTACTCTCTTCGGTCCTCTCAATGTCCCACTTCTTCTTTGCTAACCTCTTCCTTTTTACACACTCCTGCACTTCCTCATTCCACCACTAAGTCTCCTTGTCTACTTTCCTTCCAGAGGACACACCAAGTACTCTCCTACCTGTCTCCCTGATCACATTGGCTGTGGTTATCCAGTCATCTGGAAGCACTTCCTGTCTACCCAAAGCCTGTTTCAACTCCTCCTTGAAGACAACACGACTCTCTTCCTTTTTCAGCTTCCACCATTTTGTCTTCTGCTCTGCCTTTGCCTTCTTCACCTTCCTCACCATCAGCGTCATCCTGCACACCACCATCTTATGTTGTTTGGCAACACCCTCACCCACTACTACTTTGCAGTCACTGACTTCCTTCAAATTACATCGCCTACACAAGATGTCGTCGACGTGTGTGCTCCTACCTCCGATTTTATAAGTCACCCTATGCTCCTCTCTCTTCTAGAAGAAAGTATTTACCACAGCCATTTCCATCCTTTTTGCAAAATCTACCAACATCTGTCCTTCTGCGTTCCTGTCCTGGATACCAAACCTGCCCATCACTTCCTCGTACCCTCTGTTGCCTGCACCAACATGTCCATTGAAGTCTGCCCCAATGACCACTGTTTCACTTCTGGGGGTACTCTACATCACTTCGTCTAACTCACTCCAGAATCTCTCCTTCTCTTCTAGCTCACCTCCTGCCTGTGGGGCATAAGCACTACAACATTGAACATCACACCTTCAATTTCTAACTTGAGACTCATCACTCTGTCTGACACTCTTTTCACTTCTAGAACATTCCTGACAAAACCCTCCTTCAAGATGACTCCTACTCCATGTCTCTTCCCATCCACACCATAATAAAACTGCTTAAACCCTTCTCCTTGCTACCTTTCCACCTGGTCTTCTGAACACACACAGTATGTCCACCTTCCTCCTATGCATCATGTCAGCCAGCTCTCTACCTTCTCCTGTCATAGTTCCAACATTCAAAGTCCCCACTCTCAGTCCTAGACTCATGCTTTTCCTCTTCTCTCTCTGCCTACGGACACACTTCCCACCTCTCCTTCTTCGACCAACAGTAGTCCAATTTCCATCAGCACCCTGTTGGTTAACAGCACTGATGGCGGTCGTTGTTAACCCGGGCCTCGACCGATCCAGTATGAATTTCGTTTTGATCATTTGCATGAGAATTTTGGCATAATTTTTACGCCGGATACCCTTCCCGTCGCAACCCTCTGCATTTATCTGGGCTTGGGACCAGCGTGAGGGTGAACACTGGCTTGTGCCCCCCTCACGGCTGCATTCTGCATCTCATTTGTAATACCACTATTGATTTAATGATCCGCTTGACGATTTCATGTTCCGTGCTTCCGTTATTGCTTTTTTTTTGTTGTTTTGCTGGCTGAAGGTTTATCTGCCCACCTGAGTTATTGTGTGCTTTTTATTCTGTGCAAGTCTGAGTGGTGGTATTTGAGCCTCAATTTTGGGGGGGTTGGTTTTGTTAGTAATAAATAAGTGCATCTGCATTATTATTGACTTGGCAGTTTTATTGGGTGTTTTATTGGGTATTTGCACAGATATGAGACAAGCATCACTGTCATGTTCCATACCTATGAATATGCTGTGAAATAACCTTTTGACTAGATTCTCCCCAGATTTTTTGTCGTCATAGTTTCAAGTAGGTTGCATAGCCATCAGTGCATTTCTAGCACTGCGATGGTCCGGGGAGCTGTCTAGGATGTGCTCATCCCTCGCTCAGTACCAGCTGAGATGGGTGCTAGCCTCCCTGTGACCCTAATTGGGATTAACTGGTTCAGAAAATGGATGGAGAGTTTAAAGTTTCAAGTTTTATTCAAATAAATTTAATAAAGAAGCTACACTAGCTTCAGTAAAATGATTGATTTCATAGCTAATTCCGACCTGTCAAGGAGCACTTCCCTATCACACAACTCCTACCAAACAAGGAAGGTGATGCAAGCACTTCTTTCTTCCTCAAACTTCTGCAAACGCATATTCATTCATTCACTTATTTGCAGAACCACTTTATATTATTAGGGTTTCGGGAAGGGGACCTATTTCCGCTGTTTTTGGGAGAAGGTGTGGTACATCCTGAACAGTCGGCCAATCACAGGGCCACACACACTACCGTTTGTAAAATGCCTAATGTGCTTGCTCTTGGATTACAGGAGGAAATTGGAATACCATATGGAATGCCACATTAGCAAGGGGAGAAATATGCAAACTCCACATAGAAACACATTTGCTAAGCCTGGGACTTGAACCCAGGACCATTTTGCCACCCCAAATGTATATTCAGAGGAAGCATAACACACTCAGGGTTAAACACTACTCCTCCCGTCATATGCAAGTGCTCACAGACACCCATGATTGGTTCGTCTTGAGTGACATGGAGGAGATCATATTCCCTCCCTCCCTCCCTCCCTCATGGGCTCCCAGTTGTGGATGAATGAACGCATGCACCAAACTAGGATCAAACCGGTCAGCTTGCCATTGACAATGAATGCACCAATTATTATTTAAAAATTATTTTATATATGCATCAAAATTATATTTTATAACTAATGGTTGGGTTGAAATAATCTCTTTGATCCTTGCATCACTTCTCTCACTTGGGGTCCTGGTTGTTTATCACATTGTGTGACCCTGCGTGTAACACTGCAGGGTCTCAACCCTGATTTACATCTCTCTTTATAACCCAGGAGTAGGGTATAGTATAGAGTGCAGAGAGAGAGAGAGAGAAGTTAATCCCATGTGTATTTTTTGGCATATTGCCAGTTGATAATTTGTCTTTTAGAACTGCATTTGAGGGCTCAGAGTTATTTTGTTGAATGACAAAGAAGTAGGTACTACAAGAACTGTCCCAGGCCTCGTGGTAGCTGTTGTTCTATTTTGGAGTTCTCCTGCAACCATAAGTTTCATTCTTTTGCCTTCTGTTGAACCTTTTCTGTTAGTATTGTCTAGATCAGGGATCACCAACGTGGTGCCCATGAGCACCAGGTATCCCGCAAGGACACTATAAGTTGCCCGTGGACCTGTTCACTGCTATTTTTAGGACAGGCCCACGGCTCCATAGTGCCACTCTCCATTGAGCTGCATCTAATTTTTTTTTTTATATATTTTAAATCAAATCAATATATTCACATAGATGAATATCATTAATTATTAATAATAACATATAATTAAAGGTAAATGGAGCAAATTTATAATTTCAGAGGTGTGTATCAACCTGGTAGCCCTTTTGCATTAATTGGTACCCAAGAAGTAGCTCTCAGTTTCAAAAAGGTTGGTGACTCCTGGTCTAGAGTGTACTGCACTCTCTCGCTGACCTGATATGTCACGAGTGTTAACTTGAAAACAGACTTTTTTTTCCCCTGTTTAAGACAGACAGGATGAGAGCAAATGAAAAACCAAGAGCGGAAAGACACACTGTCCTGTTTGTGTCCAGTATTCATGTCACTTTCAGCAGATGTCAGAATAGCACACTGCCCTCGTCTTTGTAGCTTGCGGCCTGTTCCTGTTCTAGTGGTACAGTATAAACGGCATTCTGTGCAACATCGTTTGTAAATCTGTGCATAAAGCAGCAGCAGTCAGAAGCTCCGCCACCTCCGGAGGGCTGTGGGACTGAATAAAGCCATGCGATGTCGTTGAGCGATCCTACAGGATAGAGCAATCCCTAGTGATGGAGGTTGTCATTGTTGGGAAAATGTTATACATTGAATATATTTCTCTTCAGATTCAGTCAGACAAAAACAATGAATGGGATGTTCGGCATTTTTTCAGTCATGTTTTTGTTTCAGTCGTTGATTGTGTTACCCAACCCCATTCTACTCACAGCTTAATTGGTTTTATTTTTCATTTTGCTTAAAATCCTTCCCATATCAGTTCATTTAGCATTTCTTTTTTTTTTTAAAGAGCTTTGCAGTACACTAAATAAACAGGCGGGTACAGGCACCCAGCTCGCAGCGAGTGGTACCTAGACGACCAGAAGAAAGGAAAAGGTTGTTCTGTTGTGGATCCTTTAAAAGAGAGATGTGCTGTTGCTTTCAGTTTTGGTAACTTCTGTTCTCTTAATATCAACGTTGTGCTTTAATGATGTGGGATTCCGCCACGTGGTGTGTGTGTGTGTGTGTGTGTGTGTGTGTGTGTGTGTGTGTGTGTGTGTGTGTGTGTGTGTGTGTGTGTGTGTGTTCCTGTCCAGAGAGTTTGGTTGGAGAGATCCTGAGCTGCCTGAAGTGATCCAAATGCTGCAACACCAGTTCCCATCTGTGCAGTCGAATGCTGCAGCCTACCTGCAGCATCTATGCTTTGGAGACAATAAGATCAAATCAGAGGTAAGGCTCACGCCCACATACGCCAGACGGCATGATATATTTTCCTCTTCCGTTCGGAAATTTCTGAACAATAATGCACGACTGTATAACTCTGTGTTCAATTCAAATATTATCTGATATGGAAACTGCTACTCGTGTGTCTGCTTGTGGATAGCCATGCCCTTTGTTTTTATATGGGTTATATTTATTCAAATTGCCAGTCGATAAGGTATTCTGGAGCTCCATACACAGGCCATTTGACCAGGTCCCCTTCCCTATAGTAGGTCATTTTTGTAGATATACATTCCTGATTGATGCCCATACATTTATACATAGCGTCTCCATTCAACTGTGGGACGTAATCAGTATTGGAAATAATATTTGGGTGGTGGATTGTTCTCAAAACAGCAGATTCACTGTTATGGTTTGGGTCTGTCAGCTATAGTAATCTGTTAAAAAAAAAAAAAAAAAAAAAAAAGTCCCGACACACTTCTAGTGGAATGGTGGGAGGATAAAAGAGCAGTCCCACAGACGAACAGAAACAGATTGAATTAGATGAATAACTGCCCAGGTAGAACATCAGTAGAATAAGTAGTTTGTTTTGTTGTGCTGTTTGTTAAAGATACGAAGACAGGGGGGCATCCAGTTACTGGTAGACCTTTTAGATCACAGGATGAGTGATGTGCACCGCAGCGCTTGTGGTGCTCTGAGGAATTTGGTGTATGGAAAAGCCAACGACGATAACAAGATTGCACTGAAGAACTGCGGGGGCATTCCCGCCTTGGTGCGCCTCCTTCGCAAAACCACAGATGTGGAGATCAGAGAACTGCTCACAGGTATCTCTTGCAATCTCGCATCCCTAAATGTGTCAGTCTTTCATTTCAAGATGTATTTTACCTCTTGTTGTTCTTTATGATCCAGTACCATTTCAGAAGGAAAACCTGATTTGTTCATTAGGTGTCATTTAAATTTTGTTCTGTTTGTCACTGAATGCAGCAACTTTTAGATGCATAGTTATGGCAATTACTGATATGTAATTAATGCATGCACTCTGTCACAGAGTGTGGGATTTTTATTTTTTATTTTTTTAGTGGGTGGAGGAGTTTTGGCGCTTTTCTTTGAGCTTTGTTTAAGGTTATTAGAGAAGGCGAGTCTTCAGGAGCCCGACTTTTAGGACAAGAGAGAACATGGGTTTATTTTTTCCCCATTCATTAATTTTATAAGCCACTTAATCCTAATTAAGGTCGTGGGAGGCTGGTGCCCATCTCAACTGGCTCTGGTCAAGGGCGGGGTATACCCTGGGCAGCTCGCCAGGCCATTGCAGAGCGGTTTGTTTTTATATTGTCCACATTTGATGAATGTCAAACACAAAACTTAAGCAATGCTTGCATAACACAACATCCCTCACAAGGTATTAACACAGACAATAATCAACACGTCCATCAACATGATAATCGAGTTCAGAGCAACAGTGAACGCACATAAAATCGATAGCAGCAAAATGCATCTCAGCCAAAGGGCCAAGTTTCATTAAAACCCTGCACTGTGTAATCACTGCCTCCAAACTATCTTCATGTACAGTTTGAACTGATTGATCTGAGCCTTCTACAGCAGGCATTTTACTGAAGCTTTTCACGCAGTCACTCCCTTACTCATTTGCCAAGCCGCTTAATCCTACAAGGGTCATGCAGAGGCTGAGGCCTCTCTCAGCCGACACTGAGGGAAGGCAGGAACAGCTTTTCAGACCATTGGACACCCATTCATCAATACACGCAACAACCCACACATAAAGGCAATTTGGAACAATGGGGGCAGCCTAGGGGAGCAGCCATAGCCTAACGCTTCGAAAACTGGCTTTGGGAACAAAAGGTTGTTGGTTTGATTCCCAAACCAGCAGGATAAACTTGTGGGGAGAATGAGCTGCACCTCCCCTCCTCTACATTCATGATTAAAGTGCCCTTGAACAAGACACTTACCTAACCCTCAACTTGTGTGTGTGTGTGTGTGTGTGTGTGTACGTGTGTGTGTGTGTGTCTGTGTGTGTGTCTGTGTGTGTGTACGTGTGTACTTTGGATGGGTTAAATGCAGATGTCAAAGTTTCCCTTGCAGAATTAATACAGTATGTATTGTGGTTTTCTGTGGTAGGAAACCCACACAATCACAGTAGAACCTGCAAACTCCACACACAACCCCCATGAGATTTGGGACTCAAGCCTAAAACCTTCTTGCTATGAGGAAGATGTGCTAACCGCTACACTACTGTACCACCTTCAAACAGTCATTCAGTCATTTTCTGAACCACTTAATCCTAATCAGGGTTGTAGGGAGGCTCGTGCCCATTCTCAGCCAACTCTGGACAAGGGCAGAGTACACCCTGGACGGCTCGCCAGGCTAGTGCTGATGGCTGATGGCATGCTGATGGCTGTGCAGCTCCTCTTGATGAAAGTCAGCAATGGTTCTTTTACCGAACCTGTCATCATAGACAGTGAGAGACATGGGTGATGTTTGAT
Organism: Plotosus lineatus; assembly: GCA_024760905.1. Classification (NCBI taxonomy): domain Eukaryota; kingdom Metazoa; phylum Chordata; class Actinopteri; order Siluriformes; family Plotosidae; genus Plotosus; species Plotosus lineatus. The sequence continues at coordinate 860,902 of CM045745.1, read as the reverse complement.
AACCCGATTAGCTGAACTGGGGGGGGGGGGGGGGGGGGGGGGGGACAGTGATGACACATTGAGGCTTGAACCCCCAACCTTAGGATCAGTTATCCAGCACCTCACTTTACCTTCAGGCCACCACGGCCCCCTTCAAGTAGTCAGTGCATTGATGTTTTTTTAGATAAAGTGAGTTAATTTTGTTTCCAGTTCCTCCTGAAAGTACTGGAATGGCACTGACGGGGTGGGGTTTTTTTTTCAATACTCTGAAGACATCTGGGTTTGAGTTCAAAAGGAGATAAATGATAAGAATTTTATCTTTTAATTCTTGACACGTATATTTAAATGTGTAATATCCCCATTTCACTGGAGCGCAACAGATTCGCGGAAGCAAAACCGTAGTCATCCTCCAATGTGCCTCAGTCAGTCCGTCATCTTCCGTGTCCTTCCGTACGATTCCGTAGATATTCCTCCTCTTCCGTCAGACCAAAATTTTCCGCGAATGTGCTTTTGAACATGTTCAAAAGCACGTTCACGGAAAAAAATTCCGAGAGTGTACCCATTGGTTCCGTGATCTTTCATACCGCAAGTGTTCCTTAACTTATCCGCAAGTCTTCCCTTCTCTTCCGTATGGTCAAAAGCAGTGAAGAGAGCTGCTCTACACACCACCAGCACCATCAGAAGCAGAATCAGACTGAGCGCTTGCTGGGTGCTTTGCCCCTCACTTTGGCTGTGGGTGCGGCGCACTCTCTACTCCGTCCGCACACACGTGATCATTGGCATGAGGAGAATGATCAAGACCCGATCGAAGTTCATCTCTGGCACACCATGAGTATTTCACCTTCTTCTGATTCACTGATCCACCGTGTTTGTGGTTTGCTTGAGATGTCGATCGAGTCTGATCCTCCTCATGCCGGTGATCACGTGAGCGCGGACAGAGTAGAGAGCGCGCAGCACGCGCTGCCTTATAAATGATCAAATACAAAAGGGCTTCAGAGATCAGTGCGTCTTAAACACGTGCTCAAGTGCACGCTGTCATCCAGCACGGACTCGATCAGAGGGATTGGGGAGTCGGAATAAAGCCCGGATGATGCTCTGAAACGCACCACACACCAACCTGAAGGGAGAAGAACAGAAATCTTCACCACATCTCAAGCTAACGCCTTGAAATGAAGCACTGGGGCTTTTTTATTTATTTATTTATTTTACCTGGCCATCAAATAGACTAAGTTATTGTATATTGCAGGGCGTATGCACGTGCATAGACTCGCACGCTGCAGTGTTTGGTATGTGACGGGAAGCGCGTTCCAAGTTTTGACAATCAGCTGGTTGCCAGCTCTGCTTGGCTTCATGCAAGTCTTTCCAAATCTTCATTTAGTGATTGTAGCCGACTCCATCTTTTTTCCCCCCTTTTCACCATCTTCTTGGTTGAAAGGGTTTGCTCTGCACAAATGAGCTGATCAAAAACGAGGGAAATTTACTTCTTTACCCCAAAACAACTCGTGCAGGCCGTTGCATATAATCCAATTAAAATTAGAGTTTTCAAGGTATCAGACCGTCCCGCACCTGCAGTACAGAAAGGATTGGCTCGCCGCGCGCCACAGCAACAAGTGGAAAATAGCTGTATAGATTAAAATGCGTGAGAATTATTTATCTGTTTTTGTTCTATTTGATGGCTTTTTCTGTATTTTTATTGAAATGACAACTGCATTATTATTAGTTATTCTGTTAAGAAAAGTCATCCGATTTATCTGAGAGCCAGATGCAGTCATCAAAAGACCCACATCACTCTTAATCACTGTGGCATGGACTTGTGTGCATGGTTTTTAGTCTGGAAGGATTTATTGAGTTGCAAGTAAAAGTAGCATATAGACATTATTGATATTAAACATATTAACGTATGTTACATTTTAAATTTATTGTGCATTATAAGCATATTGTAAAATGCAGTGGTGGTCTAGTGGCATAGTGGCGCTGGATCGCTGATCCAAAAGTTGTGGGTTCGAGTCCCACTCTCCACAAGGTTGTCACTGCCCCCCTCCCCCAGTGCAGCTAACTGGGTTATCAAAGGCGGGCCATGTCTGTCACTGTCTATGGTGAGAGGTTGATGTGAAAGAACCATTGCTGACTTTTGTAAAGAGTAGCTGCAAAGTCATCAGCGTGTTTCTGTCCCTTGCTAAAAGGGTTGTGACAGGAAAGGCATCCGACGTAAAAACCTCTGCCAAATCAAACGTGTGAATCAGATAATTCGCTGTGGCGACTCCCGAGTAAAAGGGAAAAAGCCGAAAGGAAGACAGACAGACATAAGCATATTGTAAAACAGGGGTCGGGAACCTTTTTTACTAAGAGAGCCAAAAAAAGACGTATTTTAAAATCTAATCCTCTGAGAGCTATATACAGTGTGTGTGTGTGTGTGTGTGTGTGTGTGTGTGTGTGTGTGTGTGTGTGTGTGTGTGTGTGTGTATATATGTATAATATATATTGCGAGAGAGATTAATACTGAATACGACTAAATTGAAAAAGAAGACCAACAATTTGAGAGTATAATAAGGGTCAATATGGCACGACTCTCACGCTGCAGTGTTTATGGGACAGGAAGCGTGTCCCAAGTTTTGGCATTCAGCTGGTCTGCAGGTTGAAGCTTTTCCATGTCTGTCTATTTGTGTTTGTTTGCCAGCTGTGCTTGGCTTCGTGGAAATGAGCCGATTAAAAACGAGGGAAATTTATCTCTTTACCCAAACAACACGCGCAATCTGTGGCTGTTGTTAGAATCCAATAAAATTAGAGTTTCAAGGTATTGGACCTGTCCGCATACTGGCGTACAGAAAGGATTGGCTCTCTGCTGCGCCACAGTGACGTGGCATTGAAAGTAAATGGATAGATTTAAATACGTGAGATTTATTCATCTGTTTGTGTTTTATTTGATGGCTTTTTTGTATTTTTATTTAAATTTGCGGCACGGTGGCGTAGTGGTTAGCACGTCCGCCTCACAGCAAGAAGGCCCGGGTTCGAATCCCGGCCTGGGCGTTTCTGTGTGGAGTTTGCATGTTCTCCCCGTGCTTGTGCGGGTTTCCTCCGGGTGCTCCGGTTTCCCCCGCAATCCAAAGACGTGCACTGTAGGTTAATTGGCCGTTCTAAATTGACCGTAGTTTCTCTCCTGCAGCGGCACTGGAACCCAGTCGTATCGGCACTTGCCTTTCCATTGGATCCTTCCGGTGGCGCCGAGACAGGGGGGGACTTGCTGCTCGGGTAACAGCCTGTCCCTCATTACTCCCTACCCAGGCTCTGTGCACTGGGGAGTATCACCAGTCGGGATACTGGCCAGAGCGCAGCCATAGTCCTTCGGGACTGACGGAGGCCTACGCAAAACGCAAATATTTAAATTACAGTGAAATTATGTATTTATTGTGTTGTTAAGAAAGGCCACCTGATTTATCTGAGAGCCAGATACAGTCATCAAAAGAGCCACATCTGGCTCACATGCCATAGGTTCCTGACCCCTGTTGTAACATATAAACTTAGTATTGTAAATTATAAACATCTAGTAAACATATTGTAAGTTATAAACTTATTGTAAATTACAAACATATATTAAATTTTACATTTATTTTACATTATATACATATTATTAAGTTATAAACATGACTGAGAAAATGAGCTTTGTTGGTGTAATCAGCGTGTGTATAGGTGGAATCAGAAGCAAATCCTTTGATCTTTTTTGATTTTCCACATTGAAATGTGGTTACACCGGCTATTCCTCAGTCTTCCCTTGTTAAACGTGAACGTTCCGCCTGTTCCGCGATCATTCCGTGAGTCTTCTTTCTAAAAAGGAGTAGTGCCGTGGTCGTTCCTCGAGTGTTCCGTGCTTTCCGTGAACGTTCTGTGAATTATCTGAAGGTCTTCCTTTGCTGTCCGCACTGGTTCCGAAGGTGATCTGAGCACTTTTACACATGTATTGCGACATTTTACTGCGGTCTTTCTGTGTCCTTTCTGCACATTCTGTGGTCGTTCCGAAGGTGCAATTTTCCGTAGGTTTTTGAAGCATTTTCCGTGTAAAAATGCTCCTCCATAGAGTGCGTTCCGTGCCTTTCTGCCATGATCCTTGCATTCCGCCCTCCAGTGAAATGGTGGTATTACGCAGCGTAGGACATGGTTCGTTAGTGCTAGACCGCCAGTACAATAAATAAACAAGTGTTCACACAAGCTGAAGTAAAGAGACCTTATGGAGTTGTGTGTCCTTTGCTTGAAATGATTGCTTTTAGCTGGTGACTCACTAACTATGAAAATGTTGGAGTTGGAGATGCTGAGGCAGTAGTGGCTTTGTGGTTAATGTGTTGGCTTACTGCTCCAAAGGTCAGAGGTTCGAGCCCCACTATCACGGAGTTGTCCCCCAGTGCAGCTAATTGAGTTATCGAAGGCCAGTCGTGTCTCTCACTGTCTGTGGTGAGAGGCATGTAAGAGATCCATTGCTAACTTTTGAAGAGTAAGCTATTGAATTTCCATCAGCGTGTTTCTGCCATATGTTTTAGAATCAAAATATTTTTTCTCCTGAATATACCTGAAAGGCTGTTGGCTGGATGTAAATAAAACAATTAGTGTACTCACTTTTTTGTGACGCTTCTAAGGGAACCTTTTGAGTTTCTGTTTGCTTCGGCGGATTCAGTCTCTACTTTAGGAGATGAACACATGTTCAGGTGGGTTAAGATCTGGTGAATGACTTGGCCAGTCTTCTACTCTTGTTCTCAGATGAGTTCTTTTATTGTGTTTTCAGTGAGGTTTGAATCTTGCTGCACAACTACTATTTTTTTTTTTTTTTTTTTTTTGTATGTGAAGTATTATTGCTGTAGACATCTGAATTATTTCCGTTCCATCAATATGATCTACATCAATAAAGATTAATGAGATCATTCATTTTCTGAACCGCTTAATTTAAGGTTGCAGGAGGCTGGCATCCATCTCAGCCAAATAGGGCTGAGGGTAGAGTACACCCTGGACAGCTCGCCAGGAAATTGCAGGGCAGAAACACGCTATACAGCTGCTCTTGACAAAAGTCTGCAATGGTTCTTTTACAGCCTCTCGCCACAGACGGTGAGAGACATGGCCACCTTTGATGACTCAGTTGGTTTGCCTGGGGGAACAGCAGTGACAATTGTTGACAGTGGGGCTTGAACCCCCAACCTCGGGCTTGGTAATCCAGCACTTTTCCACCGGGCCACCACTCCCCATCAGAGCATCCATGCAAGCCCAATCCATAACACTACCTCCACCATGCTTGACCATTAAACTTGAATGCTTTGGGTCATGAGCAGATCCCTTCATTCCCCAAACTTGAGGCTTTCCCCTCATGTTGGTATTGATTAATCCTGGGTGCAGAACTTTGGTGGGTGTTCTCTGTATTAGTTGTATATTCCAGTTTGAGCACCTTATTCTTACTGATGATGATTCATCTGTAACTTTTGATATGTCAGCTACGGATCTGGTTTTGGAGGGTTTTTTTTTTTTTTTTGAACGACCGCTTGTGATGAGGACACACCTGGGCAACAAGAAACACCTGTCGGTGGTTATCAAAACAATTCCATCACTTGAAATTTGGGTAGGTTTAAATAAAAGGCACCATGCTCTACATTCTGATCTATTTCTAATCTTTTGAACTCAAATCCCTGAGATATTCAGTGTACAGAATAGTCCTTGTCGTTCCAATAGTTTTGGAAGGGGCTGTCTGTTGTTTGTGCTGTAGTGCTGAGGTGGAGGCCGGTCTATACCAAAGATATGTTTAACTTATGGGTATTTCGGGGCATGGTTACTATGTGCAGGTGTGTTGTGGAACTTGTCCTCGTGTGATGCGTTGAAGATGCCTATAATCCAGGATGCTCTGGCTGTGCTCACCAACACCGTGATCATTCCTCACTCTGGCTGGGACTCACCACACCAGGACGAGCGCAAACTGCACCTGCACTCTTCACAAGTTCTCCGCAACGCCACTGGATGCCTCAGGTAGCATGTTGAATATACACACAAACATATACACAGCCGTTTGATAGTATAGTTGTAAAACAGATTGAATCATAACTGGGAGTGGTGCAAAATTATTTTACAACACTGTCCTTGAATCTGATGTTCAGTAATTTTCTACAGCAGTAATTCTGGCTGTAATTCAAATCACAAGTCTACATTAATTTGCTTATTGGAATACATTATTGATTCGATAATAACCACTCGTTCAGATGTCACGTGGCTCTTTTACCGTCTGTATGAGAATATTGATTTAACTTGGAGAATAAAATGCTGCTGTGGCAACAGAAAGGATCACGAGCAACACTTTGGACACCAACAACCAAAGCATTTTTTCACATTTCTTGCTTCTCTACATGACTAATATATTCTGAGAACCAGCGGAAGATTTATGTGGGTAGCGTGTAATTAGAAATCTTGTTATGCAACACTATTACTGCGTCGCCATTGGCTTATCGGCTTAGCCATTGTTGTTTTATTAGATGTTGATCTTGGGCGTGTGTGAGCGCTGTGAGAAGCGAGCCCCTTTTTGAAGGCTAGTGTTTAAGGGATGGTGTGCATGACTCTGAAAGGAATTTTTACATCCTGTCTATCGAGTTCTCTTCCTGTTCGATAGTGGCTCTAATTTGCTAATGAGTTTGGTTATCTTTAGGGAACACTATGGCTAAATGTGATTGGGAGGTGTTACTATGAGACAAACGATTCTGATTGTCCGCTTGGTTATTTGGTGGAATATGTGATCAATACTTTAGATTAGATCAGATTAGATAAGAATAGTCGGTACCATCATGATTGCTCCTCCACACCAGTTGTAAATCTTTTGCAGGTATGGAACAGGTATATTACACCTTTACAAAAGAAATGATGCTGTAAATGGACCGTTTGATTCTACACGAAAAGGAACACACAGTGCGACATCACTCAACCACCATAAATAGCTCCCTGCATCTGCCACCTTGCACTTCTCTGCACTTGGCTTTAAAGTGCTGTAATTGGTGAATGAATAATCAGACTCATTTAATACAATTCAGCACAGTGGTGTAGTGGTTAACACGTTTTTCTCACAGCACGAAGGTCAAAGGTTCAAGTCCCCTCCTTGTGTGAAGTATGCATGTTGTCCATGTGCTTGTGAGTTTCCTCTGGGTATCCTACACTCCTACAGTGCCAAGACATTCGCATTAGGCTAATTGACCGTTTTAAATTGTTCCTCTCTGTGTGTGTGTGTGTGTGTGTGTGTGTGTGTGTGTGTGTGTGTGTGTGTGTGTGTGTGTGTGTTGGCTTTGTGATGGACTAGAAAACTGTTCAGGATGTACCCTGGTTTCACCCAGTCTCAACTGAGACCGGTTCCAGCCTCTCCATGACCCTTGTAGGATTTAAGCAGCTCAGCAAATGAGTGAGAGCTGTAATACGTTGTTATGAAGACTTTTGTTTATTATATGCTATGTGGATCAGAGAAGCTAATGACTGCGCAGTCCTACTGCATGACTTTTCTGAGTTCTGTTGAAAATCATCAGCTAAAATAATCACTGTCAACGACGCTTGGTGCCAATCATTAAATGTCATGATCTATAAATCCACAAATCATATGTGTTGATCAATATGCACTGCCCAGACAAAAAGTTGACCCGAGCTGTGTGTGTGTGTTGCCCTCCGAAGGCCAGTCAAACTGTTGGGGGTGTACCCTGCCCTTGCTGGGTGCCAGCTGAGATAGGCTCCAGCCTTTCCTACTCATTTGAAGAATCTCTTAATCCTCCATTAAGCTCACAGAGAGTCTGGAGCCTACCCCAGGTGACAACTGGGCGAAGGCAGAGTACACCCTGACCATCACAGGAGAACACACAGCCATTCACACCTAAGGTTAATTTCGTACAGTTAATTAGTCTAACACATGTCTTTGGTCTGTAGGAGAAACCAGACTGCAACACACACACACAAGCATGGAGAGAACATTCCACACCAAAATGCCCCGAGTCTTCAGCTCGAACCCAAGACTTTCTTGCTGTGGTGCAGACATGCTAAACACTACGTGACCATACCGCCTGACCATAAACAGTTTAATAAAATAGAAATCCTACATTCCTGTAAATATCTTTTTTGTTTGCAGCAGCCTTGAGCAAAATCACCTCAAACTCCACTTTGGGGAAATGAATGTTTTTCCCTCTCGGTTTTTGTTTGCTCAGATCCTGGACAGCACTTCCTCTCAGATCTTGGATAGCTGGAATTGTTCTCTGTTGCAGCACTTTGATTAATTAGGGTCTGGTTTATGTAAATTAAGGTATGATGCATGAGTATAACTGCATGTTATATTTAAAAATATGACTAGTAGGCGGGTCTGGATTCCCTGCAGCTGATCCATTATTTGCGCTCGTATCACAGGTATGATATTGTACTACAGTTTTCAAAAGCAGATGCAGATTCTTTTGTATGGCGTTCAATATGTACAAATGTGCATTTGCTTCTGTGCAGCTTTGATGAATAAGGGCCAGTGTGATTATAGAGCTGGCAATGGGAATCAGGTGGTACTCTGTCAGGCATTTTGCTGTTGATGTATGTGGGCTGCCCTTGTGTATAGGGCCAGTATAGCCTGTCTACAGAGAATAATGAGATCACAGCCAATGTGCTTGCACACTTTGACGATTTTAGTGGGGAGGTATAAAGTATTAGTTTTAGCTGTATGAGCCGTGACCCATATTTTTGATATATCATGTGGAATGCAGTAGACATATGAATGTTTTTTTTTGTTTGTTTGTTTGTTGTTTTTCACGTAGTGTTTTCTCCTAAATCGATGTGTCTTGTAGTGCTCGGTTTACAGATCAGATTTTTTTTTTTTTTAACCTTGTGCTTCCTTCACTCTGTTAACAATTCAAATGCATTGATGACTGTAGCACAGACAGCTCCCTCCTACTTGGGTTTCAGGTAGCTGGACACTGGCGGGGGAAGTGCAGAGTCATGCTAGAAGTGAGCTGGGTGGAGCTCTCCCCTAAGCCCTGTGTGCTAATTAATCTGTTTCATGGATGACCGAGTCTCTGGGAAACCAATTGAATATTTAACGGTTGAGCACTACTGCCACAGCACCTGCAGGAATTGCAGAAATCTTCCAGTGCCTGAGGAATGGCGATGTAGACGTTGATTTGGCACTCGGTAGGCCGCACGTTAATGAGCCTTCCAGGACCATACATGCTCGATGGTAGTCAAATCCTTCGATCGTAGTGCTTCTCTTACCTACAACAGATTCCAGCACAGTTCCTGCTTCCTGTATTTAAATCACACATTATGCTGGTACATTCATCATTCATGATTTCTTGTTACTTGTTGGTGTCTTGAAACACTTGCTTATTGTCAAAAGAAAGAGCGAATCCTTCACTGATGTTGAGGCGTAGCTGCACAAAACGCTGTTCTGTATGCTCGACAGGAACGTGAGCTCAGCAGGAGAGGAGGCACGACGCAGAATGAGAGAGTGCGAGGGGCTGACGGATGCTCTGCTGTACGTCATTCAGACCGCGCTAGGCAACAGTGAGATTGACAGCAAGGTCCGAAGTATTACTATATATATTTTTTTTTTTTTTTTTTTTTTTTTTTTTTTAATGCAAAGCAACTGTTCTCATTAGGTGCTCTTGATACTCAGCTCTTGAAGCAGGTAACATTAGTCGTCAATTCTAAGGAATAGTAAAGTGGAGAAAGTGAGATTAGATCACAGATTTTAAATCGCATAAAGTTAAACAGTGGATTGAGGACTACTAAAGGTTTATATACATGGATGTACATATATTAAAGGATTAATTATAAATCATCCTGAGGGAGACCAGGATACAGATACTTCAGCTTCAGTGTGTTTGCTCTCATTCCCGAAGTGCTGATCACTGAGAGTGTGTGCATTCCTCCCTTACCATTGTACAGTATTAGCATTTACAGTCTAAAGAGACAATACTAACGGCTTAGATTAAGTTAAAGACTCTTCTTTATATAACGCCTCCAGTTTTTGTTTTGTTTTTTGTTTTTTTGCATGTGAAGAGCACTTTCTCCTTCTTTGAGATTACTGTAAAATGCCAGAAGCTGTCAGAGAATTAGAAGACGTAGACTGTCAGATTTAAATCCCCTGAACAAAGCAAGGCCTCCTCCTTTACTTTGTCCTGCCTCAGTGCTCAGCAGAATAGGATTAGCGCTACGCTGGACTCCATCCAGTGGACCAATCTAACAAGAAACTGTTATCAACATTGTTGCGGTAATGCAGAGGTCTTGCAAAGAAAGAAGGCTAACAAAAGCTGAACTTTTAGGGATTCACTGGGCTGATGTACATCAAAATTAATGTACATTTAATTTTTTTTAAGCATCATCATTGTATATCTAGAAGTAGATCCATTACAGACTGTAAGCTCATATTTCCATCTTTCTCCTGGACCCCTTTCTCTCTTGTGCTACTTTTCTAAAAGACTGTAGAGAACTGTGTGTGTATCTTGAGAAACCTGTCCTATCGGCTAGCAGCAGAGACGTCTCATGGGCAGCAGCTGGGCTCGGACGAGCTGGATGGGGTGCTGTGCACTGACGCCAGCGGAAAGGACGCCGAGAGCTCTGGCTGCTGGGGCAAGAAGAAGAAGAAAAAGAAGAGCCATGACCAGGTGGGTAACAGACACGACTAGCACAGCTGCTAGCGATTATCACTACTTAGCGGAGCTGCCATTCAGGCTGCCTGCGTCGCCAATCAACCCTCTTCAAGTAGATAATTACTTACTTTGGAGAGCTGATTTCATTTAGATTCTGAAAACAGTAGCAACACTGGGGCCATTGGCCGCACACCCCCACAGCAATGTGGGCTCCATGGGAAATTCCAAATGTTCCATTATTTCCCAACCTTCTGGTTTTCACATTAAACACAAGTGCATGTGAGGTGACCAGTGTACACGTATCTGTGAAGGTGATGATGGAGCAGCTGTGTCGTAGCACAGCTGGATCACTCAACTTGTTGCTCAATATATCAGCACCTAACTTCAAATGTTTGCATACATTTTAATCAGCCTTCTGTCTACAACTTTCTATTAATAACCTTGAAGTTGCTGTACTTCTCTCGACTATCGCATATAAATTGAACATTTAATGAGGGTGTTTTTTTTTTTTTTGTTTTGTTTTTTTGCTCTTCCTGTGCTCTCAGTGGGATGGCGTCGGTCCTTTTCCAGACTCCGGTGATCCTCCCAAGGGGCTGCAGATGCTCTGGCACCCGTCCATTGTGAAGCCATATCTCACGCTGCTGTCAGAATGCTCCAACCCGGACACACTGGAGGGGGCTGCAGGGGCTCTACAGAATCTGGCAGCAGGAAGCTGGAAGGTAGGCCCCACCCCGAAGCCAGTGAGTAACTCCACCCTCTCAGAAATCCACAACCTAATTGGGTCAGCTTGTACTTCTACTGACACAGACATAGATCGTTTGCACAGCTTGAGCTACGCCTTCACCATGTTCTAACACAAATGCTAGCCCTCTAGACTTCTGGTGTATTTTTATCAGGCGGTTTTACCTGCAGTACGTTCAGCAGTAGTTTCTTTACAGCTGCAATCCTGTTCAATTATATTGATATTACACTTGAAGTTCAAATTTCACTTACTCACAAACACTCACTGTTCATTTTCTGTACACCTGCTCATTCAATTATCCAATCAGCCAATCATGTGACAGGAGCACAATATATAAAACCATACAGATCTATAGAGTTTGCAGAATTGTATGCAGTCCTGGATTGCACAGTGGTGTAGTGGTTAGCACATCTGCCTCACATTAAGAAGGCTCTGGGTTCGGGTCCTGGGCTCAGCCGTTTCTGTGTTTAGTTAGTGTCTTCACTCTTATGTGCTTTTGTGGATCCCCTTCCCCCGTATTCCTGTTACCGTCCTCAGTCATGTATGTGATGTCCTGCGATGCTGAGATGTTCAGCATGTACCCTGCCTTTGCCCAAAGTTAGCGAAGATAGGCTACAACTTCCTTGCAACCCTAATAGAAGGCATAAGTGCTTTGGCAAATGAGTGACTGAGTATATAGTTCCTCCAGGAAGTCATGATGTCCTGATCACATCAGTTGACAGGGGTCCAACCAATACCAAGTGCATTCTGTGCGACCTAGCAATTTTAACCAATCACTGCAACTTTCCACGAATTTGGCCAATCGTTGTATTTTACCACAGGTTCCATCACTTGTAGCATTCCCCTGTGCAAAAGTTGAGCCGCACATTACCACACATCACCATGCGTCACTTCCATGCTTATGCTTTTGAAGACCTCAAGATGCAAACTTTTTCTTTTTTTTTCCCCCTGAGTCACTTTATCTTTTAATAGGGTTGCAAGGATGCTGGAGCTCATCCCAGTAGACTCCGGGTGAAGGTGTGTTACACCCTGAACAGCTTGTCAGACAAACACCGGCAACATGCATTTTATTCGCCCTGAAGATTAATTTGGACCAGCCAATTAGCCTAATTGTGCATTTGTAACTTTGGAATGTAAGGGGGGGAAAAAACTGGGTTTCACAAAGGAAATGCACACAATCGCAGGAGAACACAACTGTCCTCGCCGAGCCCCTCATTACTGTGAGGTGAAAGTGTTAACAGTAAGTTAACCAGATGTGGCAGTTTTCTTACAATTCCACAACTAAACTAATATTTTTTAAACTGCTTTAATATATGCCAGACTTTGGTCGGTCTCTTCTTCTTCTTCTACTTTCGGCTGCTCCCTTCAGGGGTCGCCACAGCAAATCATCCGCCTCCATCTCACCCTGTCCTCTGCATCTTCTTTTCTGACTCCAACGACCTTCATGTCTTCCTTCACCACATCCATAAATCTCTTCTTTGGTCTTCCTCGAGGCCTTCTGCCTGGTAGTTCCAACCTCAGCATCCTACTGCCAATATACTCACTATCCCTCCTCTGTACATGTCCAAACCATCTCAATCTAGCCTCTCTGACTTTGTCTCCAAAATATCTTACATGGGCTGTTCCTCTGATATACTCATTTCTGATCCTATCCATCCTCGTTACTCCCAGAGAGAACCTCAACATTTTCATCTCTGCTACCTCCAGCTCTGCCTCCTGCCTTTTCCTCAGCGCCACTGTTTCTAAGCCATACAACATCGCTGGCCTCACCACCGTCTTGTACACTTTTCCCTTCATTCTTGCTGACACTCTCCTATCGCACATCACACTGGACACTTTTCTCCAACCATTCCAGCCTGCCTGCACACACTTCTTCACCTCTTTTCCACACTCTCCATTGCGCTGGATTGTTGAGCCTAAGTACTTAAAATCCTCCACCTTCGTTATCTCTGCTCCCTGTAACATCACCGTTCCTACTGGGTCCTTTTCATTCACACACATGTATTCTGCTTTTCTGAGGCTAACCTTCATTCCTCTCCTTTCCAGGGAATACCTCCACCTCTCTAGATTTTCCTGCACTTGTTCTCTGCTCTCACTACAGATCACAATGTCATCTGCAAACATCATAGTCCATGGAGATTCTTGTCTCACCTCGTCTGTCAGCCTGTCCATCTCTCATACATGTCCTGCACCACTCTAACATACTTCTCTACCACTCCAGACTTCCTCATGCAATACCACAGTTCTTCTCTTGGCAACCTGTCATATGCTTTTTCCAAATCAACAAAGGCACAATGTAGCTCCCTCTGACCTTCTCTGTACTTCTCTATCAACATCCTCAAAGCAAACATTGCATCTGTGGTGCTCTTTCTTGGCATGAATCCAAACTGTTGTTCACAAATGCTGACCTCTGCCCTTAGTCTAGCTTCCACTATTCTTTCCCATAACTTCATCGTATGGCTCATCAACTTTATCCCTCTGTAGTTGCTGCAACTTTGCACGTCTCCCTTGTTCTTAAAAATGGGCACCAGCACACTTCTCCTCCACTCCTCCGGCATCTGCTCACTCTATAGGACCTTGTTGAATGTTCTTGTCAGAAAATCTACTGCTACCTCTCCTAGACACTTCCATACCTCCACAGGTATGTCACCAGGACCAACTGCCTTTCCATTCTTCATCCTCTTCAATGCCCTTCTCACTTCACCCTTACTGATCTTTGCTACTTCCTGCTCCTCAATGGTCACCTCTTCTACTCTTTTTTTCTCTCTCATTTTCCTCATTCATCAGCTCTTCAAAGTATTCTTTCCATCTTCCCAGCACACATGTCATCAGTCAATACATTTCCCTTTCTGTCCTTTATCAATCTAATTTGCTGCACGTCCTTCCCATCTCTATTTCTCTGATGTGCCAACCTGTATAGATCATTTTCTCCCTCTTTACTGTCCAACCTATCATACAAGTCATCATACGCCCTCTGTTTGGCCTTAGCCACTGCTACTTTCGCCTTACGCTGTGTCTCCCTGTACTCCTGTTTACTCTCTTCGGTCCTCTCTATGTCCCACTTTTTCTTAGCTAACTTTGTACACACTCCTGCACTTCCTCATTCCACCACCAAGTCTCTTTATCTACTTTCCTTCCAGAGGACACACCAAGTACTCTCCTACCTGTGTCCCTGATCACATTTGCTGTGGTTGTCCAGTCATTTGGAAACACTTCCTGGCCACCCAAAGCCTGTTTCAACTCCTCCTTGAAGACAACACGACACTCTTCCTTTTTCAACTTCCACCACTTTGTCTTCTGCTCTGCCTTTGCCTTCTTCACCTTCCTCACCATCAGCGTCATCCTGCACACCACCATCCTATGCTGTTTGGCAACACTCTCACCCACTACTACTTTGCAGTCACCGACTTCCTTCAATCGCCTACACAAGATGTAGTCTACCTGTGTGCTCCTACCTCCGCTTTTATAAGTCACCCTATGCTCCTGTTTCTTCTGGAAGAAAGTATTCACCACAGCCATTTCCATCCTTTTTGTAAAATCGATCAACATCTGTCCTTCTGCGTTCCTGTCCTGGATACCAAACCTGCCCATCACTTCCTCGTCCCTTCTGTTGCCTGCACCAACATGTCCATTGAAGTCTGCACCAATGACCACTCTTTCACCTCTGGGGTTACTCTGCATCACTTCATCTAAGTCACTCCAGAATCTCTCCTACTCTTCTAGCTCACATCCTGCCTGTGGGGCATAAGCACTAACAACATTGAGCATTACACCTTCAATTTCTATCTTGAGACTCATCACTCTGTCTGACACTCTTTTCACTTCTAGAACATTCCTGACAAACCCCTCCTTCAAGATGACTCCTACTCCATTTCTCATCCACACCATGATAAAATAGTTTAAACCCTGCTCCTAAACTTTTAGCTTTGCTACCTTTCCACCTGGTCTCCTGAACACACAGTATGTCCACCTTCCTCCTCTGCATCATGTCAGCCAGCTCTCTACCTTTTCTTTGCATAGTTCCAACATTCAAAGTCCCCATTCTCAGTCCTAGACTCACGCTTTTCCTCTTCTCTCTCTGCCTACGGACATGCCTCCCGCCTCTCCTTCTTCGACGTCTTCGACCAACAGTAGTCCAATTTCCATCAGCACCCTGTTGATTGACAGCACTGATGGCGGTCGTTGTTAACCATTGTTGTTAACCGTTGTTAACCAAGGCGGTCTGTAACCATCACAAAAAAGCCCGGATGGACTGTGTACATATGAAGCTTCAGATCTGTAAGTGGAAAAATATCTAGTTGATGAAAATGATCAGAGATTAATGCTTCCAGGAACTCTAAAGTAACTCAAATATCCACATTTTTACAATCATGTTGAGCAGAAAACCATCTCAGATCACATCAAACTAGATCACATGAGCTATAGCAAGGAACGACCTCGTTCAACCAGGAGGTGACGTTGTTCACAGACTTGGCAGAACTAAACAGATGAGCCTCTGCTCACCATAGTCTCAGATCAAGAATTAAACTCCGTACAATTGTAGCCCTTCCACCTCAAGCATTAATGTACTGTGTATGGGCTGACATACAGTTCTGCTCACCACAGTTGTTAAACACCTCACTTTGTGACTCTCACATTTCTGAGAGCTTGAACCAGCCTGGCCTGACTGACTCCTCAACATGCTGTTTGGCGAAACTGCTGCACACCATACGGGGTTTTTTTTTCTCCCCGTTTTTTGTTTTGTTTTTGTCACAACATTCTGTGTGAACTATTGAGCTCTTGAGATTGTTGTTGAAAATACCAAGAGCTCAAAACAGTTTCTGAAAAAGCGCATCTGACAGCGAAAAGCCACGGCACTAAGATTACTACGATTTCATCCTTTTTCTGATGTAAGCTGTGAACATTAACTGAAGTTCGACATGATTTTCTAGATCACACTGCTGCCACCTGATTGGCTGACTGGATAAATGCATGAAAGTGTAGAGCAGTTGATGCTAATAAAGTGACTCCGTGTGTATATCGTATGCAGCATCAAGAGCTGGTTTCTCACGGGAACAGTTAAATATTATGGTTAAATATTTTACACTGGCATTGTCTGAAACAACACGGTAGTTAAGAGATACCTATATAAAGTATATTTATAACATTACAATCTACACTATATAATGCCTAACCTGTGACACAAACCATGCTAAGTAATCTAAAGCTGACTTCCATGTGATGTGCTACCTTGTTAAAAAAAACAACAACTTTTTTTCCCACCACTGTGTTGTGCAGTGGTCTGTGTACATCCGGGCAGCTGTGAGAAAAGAGAAGGGCCTTCCTATCCTAGTGGAGCTGCTGAGAATCGATAACGACCGCGTGGTGTGTGCTGTGGCCACGGCACTCAGGAACATGGCTTTAGATGTGAGGAACAAAGAGCTCATCGGTACGTTGGGGGAGATGAGTGCTGAGTGCTCTTACGTGAACATGTTGTAGTTGATTGTTACAGGAGTGAATTGCACAACATATAATAACGGTTCTTTATATAACATTCATTGTATTCTCTAATTACTTTTACTCTGAGGATTATAATGTGTGTGTGTGTGTGTGTGTGTGTGTGTGTGTGCATGTTCCCACATAGTAAGTAACCTGTTATTTAATAAATCCAGCAAGCAGTCATGGTTATTTAATAAATGTATGCTAGCATGAGAGCCGTCACGTTATGGGTAGAAATGTTTTAGTAACAGACAATTATCGATCTTTGCAACAGTTTGAGTGCCGAGGTGCGCCTTGGAGTCTCCATGGTAACCAGTCAGTCTGGTCTAAGGCAAAGGCATGTGAGAAATAAAACGTAAGAATTCTGAGCAACCATTTGAAAGCATGCTGCAGTGAAGAAATCTCAGCCTCACTTCATATTTAGTGTTCTGCATTACTTAGGGCTCTGGAATGTGTGTGTGTGTGTGTGTGTGTGTGTGTGTGTGTGTGTGTGTGTGTGTGTGTGTGTGTGTGTAATTATAAAGGAAAAACTCTTGATGACTATAGGAAGCCAGTTGCTGTGTTCCAGAACTTAATAATGTTAACTGAATTACTGGTGCTTGTTTGTCTGCAGTCTGAATTGACCTGTGAGCCCTGCTATGGAAGTGTCAAATTATTCATGCCTGAAATTTTAGAAAAGTGTCTCAGTGCAACATAGATTGTACACTTCCACCCACTCAACCAGTCCCTGTCCCATCTGCCTGTAAATCAAATCTCTCTCTCTCTCTCTCTCTCTCTCTCTCGCTCTCTCTCTATATACCTTCACTTGCTGTCATCCCTCTGCTCCCCTGAAGGCAAGTATGCCATGAGAGACTTGGTCCACCGCCTGCCAGGAGGCAACAATAACAGCAGTGGTGGCGGCGTGGGAAAGAGCATGTCCGACGACACCATCACAGCCATCTGCTGTGCTCTTCACGAGGTCATTACCAAGAACATGGAAAACGCCAAAGCCTTACGTGACGCTGGAGGCATTGAGAAGCTAATTGGCATTGCACGCAGCAAAGGAGATAAGTATGTAGCAGACCTGGTTCTGACAACCTTCTTCACCTTAACAGGCTTCCAGAAGCCCAGAAACTTAGCAAAGCATTTAATCCAGTTATCATACATATCTATACAGAAAACTTTATCAAGTTATTTGCTATAAGTATCTCTTAAAAAGGGCTTTTAAATAAAATATTACTTAAAAGGTTTCTATGGAAAATTCCTTGATTTAACTTGCCTGCAGTGCTTTTCTCAATGCAAGGTGCTCCCGTATCTCCAGCTGGAATCATAATGGAGAAGCACCTAGTAATTCGTTGCCCTCGGGCAGCGATGTTAACATGCGAAACCAATGAGTGTGTGCGCTTCCATCATTTGCTTTAGGAATTCCAATAGATTTTTTTCATGGTAACGAAAATTGCTTTTTTACTGGCCGTGGGCAGAAGTCCAACTAAAGACAGGATTAAAGTCATTTTTCATTCATCTCTGTCAATTTTGCATTGAACTGTGGGTGTTTCCATCCAGTGTATTCTCAACGGCCTATCAGACTAAAACGACAGGTCTTTCTGGCAGGCTTTTTAAACTTTCGCATTAAGTAATTAAAGCTAACATGAACTCCAGGTTTCTTTTTCTTTTTTTTAAACTAATGAAGTCCTCTGCTTTACTGTACTGGCAACCTTCCATAGATATATGCATAACATTTCTTTGATAGTCTCTGACAATTATATTGATAAATCACTGGAAATTTTGTAATTTTATAGATGTATTGAATTGCGCTGTGTCTCTCTCTCTCGCGCTCTCTCTCTCTGGCGCTCTCTCTCTCTCTCTGGCGCTCTCTCTCTATCTGTCTCTCTCTCTCTCTCTCTCTCTCTCTCTCTCTCTCTCTCTCTCTCTCTCTCTCTCTCTCTCTCTCTGGCTCTCATGGTCTCCAAGGGCATCTTATGGGTATTATTTAGATTTGCAGACTTTACTGGTTTTAAGCGTTTGTACTTGAATGTTCCCTTATAGACACTCCCCTAAAGTGGTGAAAGCAGCATCTCAAGTTCTAAATAGCATGTGGCAGTACAGGGATCTGCGCAGCTTGTACAAAAAGGTAGTCAATTCACATGCATTCCTCCTGCACTACATTATTCCACCTTTACTGTACATTTGTAGTATAAACAAAGTATCTTGCATTTGTCATCAAAAATGTTTAGATGAAAGTTTACATTAGAAATTTTTTCATTGTCCACTTGTGTGGAAATTCTTCCTGTACGTACACTTGGAAACTTACAAAAGTTTATACAGGACTGAAGCTCTGGGTGATCCGGCAAAGCAGCACCCGAGGCCAATCTTATGAAATCTGTTTTAAAAGTACAAGTACAGCAGTAGAAACAGTACATGTGCCTGTTTTCTGTGTTTTCATGTTTCAGTGAACATTTTATTCTCAGAGTAGGGCTTTGCGCGTCCTCCACTCAGTAAGAAAGCCCAGGGTTTGAGTCCCGGGCTTGGCGAGGACTTTCCGGCGGCACATGGCGTGTAGTGAGTTGCCTCAAAGCAAGAAGGCCCTGTGCTTAGTCATGTCATTCTCGCATTTTGCTTTGAGTCTGCTGAGATAGGCTCCAACCTCACGGTGATGATAGTAGGATTAAGTGGTTGGTCAAATGAATGAAGGGGAAACATGCAAACTCTACATAGTAATGCCCGAGCTGGGAATCGAACCCTGGCCTTCTCGCTGTGAGGCGGAAGTGCTCACCAGTACTCTACAGCTCCGCCACAAACCAAAAGTGTCGCCTTCTCCAAGTAAACGTGTGAAACTGAGAGTGTCTGTTATTTCGATTCAAGCATTATTCACTCAGGATAAGAATTTTAATCCCAAAATATTGATACCAATCAGATTGCGGGATTCCCTTGTTTTATATTTTCAATAGACACATACAGTAGATTTGCTTTATACATTTTTCGCCATGAAAAAGGACAAGGAATTGTTACCTAAGCGAGTGCTGTCGGTTTCAACTCTTCTGACGGAAGAGGACATTTCCATTGAGTGTTTCATTCTGTCTGAGGTCCTGATTGCAAGTATAAAAATAAATAGTCCATTGTGCTGAGGAGAATACGTTCAAGAAACAGTGAACAATAGGTTTAATGTCTAGAAATAAATGCAATGTAAGGCTTTTCCTGATTGGTAGAGTGAGCACTTCATGGGATGATGAAGAGAACTGATGCTCTATCTGACCAGGGCTCCACACAAATTGAGAGAAAATTGGTTTACAAAGTATTTGCAACCAGCCATTCCAATGTTTCGAGGTAGTTAATAGAAACTCACTAGCTGCCACAATGACACATTTGCCCTCCTTTCAGGATGGTTATTCTCAGTACCACTTTGTGGGCTCATCCTCTACAATAGAGAGAGACCGACAGAGACCTTATTCTTCCTCACGCACTCCATCTATCTCTCCTGTGCGGACTTCACCCAATAACCGTTCAGGTGAGTGGACTTATTTTGGGAATACCAGACCCTGTAGTATTCAGAAATAAATATAAATAAGTAAAGCTGCATGTTAAGGTAGAATGTGCAGAATAGAACTCGTATTATCCACTACTGTATTTTGAACATGGGGATAAGTTATGGTCCCCACATAGTCATCATTCGTTTTTGGTAGAGGAGGTCTTGCAGGAAAAAGTTCTTCATGAAAATGAGTAAATGGACAAATGTTTCCCAAGTGACCATAAATTATTTTTAAAAATTATAACGGACATAATCTAAAATTCTTGAAGCAAAATTGATTTCATCTCAAGCAAATGTTAGACCAGTCCTCATTCACCGAGAAATTTATTTAGACTTTCATATTTTTCCATTAGGCCCATTTTGCTGGCATGTATAAATGGAGCTGTAACACTGGACTGGAGAGTTACAGTTAATCAAAACATTCTTATACCTTTAGTGTATATACTCGGATAAATCAAGTTGTAAATGTAGTTGTGTATTTTAATGTTTTTTTCTTGGAACCTCATTTCTCATAACGTATTTTCTTTACTGCTTTCTGTCAGAACTAAATTACTGTACAAACAAAAACCTGAGGCAAAGCATAAATATATAGTGATGCACCACTTTGGCTCTATTGTTGTTATTCTGTATTTTTCCTCATATGTTCAGAACTAGCTACAGCAGTCTTTAAAGATAATAACCAAATCGAGTTGTATTTCATCTCAGCAGGTCTGGGATCATACATAAGCAGTCAGTCTTGCAGCTCAATGTTGCAGCATGTTTAAGAATTTGATAGTCAAGAGAGTAAACGGAGTGCGAGAGCATGGTTACCTCCCATGGATGCCCGGTACCGGATGGCTGTGGCATCTTGTCAGTTTGCCGTACAGGAGACAACTTACTGTTTTTTTTCATGGTACAGTTGGCCTCTACGTACGAAATTGATCCGTTCCAGCACCTTTTTCGTAACGCAGGAGTTTTATAAGTAGGGGCGAATTTACATGTAAAACGCCTGATTCATTCCAAGGCTCCCAAGACTACCCCATAAACCAGGGGTGTCACACTCGTGCCACAAAGGGCCATGTGGCTGCAGGTTTTTGTTTCAACCAAGCAGCAGCACACCTGACTTGGCTCATTTAATCAACTGATCTAGGTCTTCAGGCAGCTGATTGGTCAATCTGTGTGCTCTGTACAGAGACTGACCAATCAACTGGCTGAACACTCAGCTCAATTGATTAAATTAGCCAAGTCAGGTGTGCTGCTGCTTGGTTGAAACAAAAACCTGCATTCTCTGCTCTCACTACAGATCACAATGTCATCTGCAAACATCATAGTCCATGGAGATTCTTGTCTAACCTCGTCTGTCAGCCTGTCCATCACCATAGGAAGCTCCTTCCGACCTTCTCTATTAACATCCTCAAAGCAAACACTGCATCTGTCGTGCTCTTTCTTCACACTTCTTCACCTCTTTTCCACACTCTCCATTGCGCTGGATTGTTGAGCCTAAGTACTTAAAATCCTCCACCTTCGTTATCTCTGCTCCCTGTAACATCACCGTTCCTACTGGGTCCTTCTCATTCACACACATGTATTCTGCTTTTCTGAGGCTAACCTTCATTCCTCTCCTTTCCAGGGCATACCTCCACCTCTCTAGATTTTCCTGCACTTGTTCTCTGCTCTCACTACAGATCACAATGTCATCTGCAAACATCATAGTCCATGGAGATTCTTGTCTCACCTCGTCTGTCAGCCTGTCCATCTCTCATACATGTCCTGCACCACTCTAACATACTTCTCTACCACTCCAGACTTCCTCATGCAATACCACAGTTCTTCTCTTGGCAACCTGTCATATGCTTTTTCCAAATCAACAAAGGCACAATGTAGCTCCCTCTGACCTTCTCTGTACTTCTCTATCAACATCCTCAAAGCAAACATTGCATCTGTGGTGCTCTTTCTTGGCATGAAACCAAACTGTTGTTCACAAATGCTGACCTCTGCCCTTAGTCTAGCTTCCACTATTCTTTCCCATAACTTCATTGTATGGCTCATCAACTTTATCCCTCTGTAGTTGCCACAACTCTGTACATCTCCCTTGTTCTTAAAAATGGGCACAAGCACACTTCTCCTCCATTCCTCCGGCATCTGCTCACTTTCTAAGACCTTGTTGAATATTCTCGTCAGAAAATCTACTGCTACCTCCCCTAGACACTTCCATACCTCAACTGGTATGTCATCAGGGCCAACTGCCTTTCTACTCTTCATCCTCTTCAATGCCCTCCTCACTTCTCCCTTACTAATCTTTGCAACTTCCTGGTCCTCAACGGTCACCCCTTCTACTCTTTTTTTTTTTTTTTTTTTTTTTTTTTCTCTCTCTCTCATTTTCCTCATTCAAAGTACTCTTTCCATCTTCCCAGCACACTTCTGTCATCAGTCAATACATTTCCCTCTCTGTCCTTTATCACTCTAACTTGCTGCACGTCTTTCCTATCTCTATTTCTCTGCTGTGCTAACCTGTATAAATCATTTTCTCCCTCCTTACTGTCCAACCTATTATACAAGACATCATACGCCCTCTGTTTGGCCTTTGACACCGCTACCTTCGCCTTACGCTGTGTCTCCCTGTACTCCTGTTTACTTTCTTCGGTCCTCTCTGTGTCCCACTTCTTCTTGGCTAACCTCTTATTTTGTACACACTCCTGCACTTCCTCATTCCACCACCACGTTTCCTTATCTACTTTCCTTCCAGAGGACACACCAAGTACTCTCCTACCGGTCTCCCTGATCACATTGGCTGTGGTTGTCCAGTCATCTGGAAGCACTTCCTGACCACTCAAAGCCTGTTTCAACTCCTCCTTGAAGACAACCCGACACTCTTCCTTTTTCAACTTCCACCACTTTGTCTTCTGCTCTGCCTTTGCCTTTTTCACCTTTCTCACCATCAGAGTCATCCTGCACACCACCATCCTATGCTGTTTGGCAACAATCTCACCCACTACTACTTTGCAGTCACTGACTTCCTTCAAATTACATCTCTTACACAAGATGTAGTCTACCTGTGTGCTCTTACCTCTGCTCCACCCTATGCTCCTGTTTCTTCTTGAAGAAAGTATTCACCACAGCCATTTCCATCCTTTTTGCAAAATCGATCAACATCTGTCCTTCTGTGTTCCTGTCCTGGATACCAAACCTGCCCATCACTTCCACGTCCCCTCTTTTGCCTGCACCAACATGTCCATTGAAGTCTGCCCCAATGACCACTCTTTCACCTCTGGGGGTACGCTGCATCACTTCATCTAAGTCACTCCAGAATCTCTCCTTCTCTTCTAGCTTACATCCTGCCTGTGGGGCATAAGCACTAACAACATTGATCATCACGCCTTCAATTTCTAACTTGAGATTCATCACTCTGTCTGACACTCTTTTCACTTCTAGAACATTCCTGACAAACTCCTCCTTCAAGATGACTCCTACTCCATTTCTCATCCACACCATGATAAAATAGTTTAAACCCTGCTCCTAAACTTTTAGCTTTGCTACCTTTCCACCTGGTCTCCTGAACACACAGTATGTCCACCTTCCTTCTCTGCATCATGTCAGCCAGCTCTCTACCTTTTCTTTGCATAGTTCCAACATTCAAAGTCCCTACTCTCAGTCCTAGGCTCACACCTTTCCTCTTCTCTCTCTGCCTACGGACACGCCTCCCGCCTCTCCTTCTTCGACCAACAGTAGTCCAATTTCCATCAGCACCCTGTTGGTTGACGGCACTGATGGCGGTCATTGTTAACCCGGGCCTCGACCGATCCAGTATGAGTTTTGTTTTGACCATTTGCATTTTTAATGTGGCAGAAGTTTTACGCTGGATGCCCTTCCTGTCCGCAATCCGCATTTATCCGGGCTTGGGACCGGCATAAGGGGGAGAGACACTGGTTAGTGCCCCCCCCCGGACTCATGGCTGCATTCATGGAAACCTACTCTAAAGTTACATAATGCCTGTATAACGGATTTAGCCTGTAAATTCATGATATAAAATTCTGGCTCTAACAAAAATTTATGTGAGGAATAGTGTTGTAAAAACTTTGAATTTCCAACAGACAGAGACCACTCTTGAAAATAAATATCTTGAAGACGCTGCTTAAAAAGAGAAAGGAAAATGACTTCATTTGCAACCTCTTGTGAAATCCACACATATGAAAATCCACTAACAAAAAGTAGTTGTCTAACTTCTGATGCCCAATTTACCTTACCATTTTCATCTTGTGACTTTAAAAAAATGCCAGGCGTGGCTTAGAGGAGGGCGTGGCTTAGACTTAGTGTGATAGCACACGCATGAAATTGCTCTGCGTTTAGAAAGCATTTTGGACGGGAAACACGAGTTTCTTTATGTAAACTTCAGGTTCCTGTTCTGCCTAAGGTACTGTCATAACGCCGAAACACCATGAATATACCTTTCGAGCAATGGAGAGCGAAAATTGTAACGTTTTCTCCTCGTGTGAGAGTTAGCACCCTGAGAAACCCCGGTATAAGGACACTGGCAGTAGCCAGAGATGTGGAATTAAACCCGGGTCCGCCTAAATTTCCACATCAGATTCAGACTCTCTAAAAATCTACCCAGGGAGGTGTTCACTGATGATGAACCAACGCTCAAGGACCTCGCTAAAATGCTGTCATCGATTCAAGTACAACTTGCCTCCCTTGACCGGAAGTTGGAGTCGTTTACGGCTGACTATGAAAGATTAGTAAGGGTGAAGTGAGGAGGGCATTGAAAAGGATGAAGAATGGAAAGGCAGTTGGTCCTGATGATATACCTGTGGAGGTATGGAAGTGTCTAGGAGAGGTAGCAGTAGATTTTCTGACAAGAACATTCAACAAGGTCCGAGAGAGTGAGCAGATGCCGGAGGAGGGGAGGAGAAGTGTGCTTGTGCCCATTTTTAAGAACAAGGGAGATGTGCGGAGTTGTGGCAACTACAGAGGGATAAAGTTGATGAGCCATACGATGAAGTTATGGGAAAGAATAGTGGAAGCTAGACTAAGGGCAGAGGTCAGCATTTGTGAACAACAGTTTGGTTTCATGCCAAGAAAGAGCACCACAGATGCAGTGTTTGCTTTGAGGATGTTAATAGAGAAGTACAGAGAAGGTCAGAGGGAACTGCATTATGCCTTTCTGGATCTGGAAAAAGCATACAACAGGGTGCCAAGGGAAGAACTGTGGTATTGCATGAGGAAGTCTGGAGTGGCAGAGAAGTATGTTAGAGTGGTGCAGGACATGTATGAGAGATGTAAGACAGTGGTGAGGTGTGCTATAGGCGTGATCGACGAATTCAAGGTGGAGGTGGGACTGCATCAAGAGTCAGCTCTGAGCCCCTTCTTGTTTGCTATGGTGATGGACAGGCTGACAGACAAGGTTAGGCAAGAATCTCTATGGACTACGATGTTTGCAGATGACATTGTGATCTGTAGTGAGAGCAGAGAACAAGTGCAGGAAAATCTAGAGAGGTGGAGGTATGCCCTGGAAAGGAGAGGAATGAAGGTTAGCCTCAAAAAAATCAGAATACATGTGTGTGAATGAGAAGGACCCAGTAGGAACGGTGATGTTATAGGGAGCAAAGATAAAGAAGGTGGAGGATTTTAAGTACTTGGGCTCAACAATCCAGAGCAATGGAGAGTGTGGAAAAGAGGTGAAGAAGCGTGTGCAGGCAGGCTGGAATGGTTGGAGAAAAGTGTCCGGTGTGATGTGCGATAGGGGAGTGTCAGCAAGAATGAAAGGAAAAGTGTACAAGACGGTGGTGAGGCCAGCGATGTTGTATGGCTTAGAAACAGTGGCACTGAGGAAAAAGCAGGAGGCAGAGCTGGAGGTAGCAGAGATGAAAATGTCAAGGTTCTCTTTGGGAGTAACGAGTATGGATAGGATCATAAATGAGTACATTAGAGGGACAGCACATGTAAGATGTTTTGGAGACAAAGTCAGAGAGGCTAGATTGAGATGGTTTGGACATGTACAGAGGAGAGATAGTGAGTATATTGGAAATAGGATGCTGAAGTTGGAACTACCAGGCAGAAGGCCGAGAGGAAGACCAAAGAAGAGATTTATGTATGTGGTGAAGGAGGTCGTTGGAGTCGGAGAGGAAGATGCAGAGGACAGGGTGAGATGGAGGCAGATGATTTGCTGTGGTGACCCCTGAAGGGAGCAGCCAAAAGGAAAAGAAGATGATGATGACGACAAACTGTCGCTGCTCTAAAGTGAGAATAAAACGCTCAGACAACAATTGCAGATCATGGACAGAAAGTTAGATAACATGGAAGCACAGTCAAGACGCAACAACCTCTTGATACACGGACTAGAAGACAAACGAGGTGAAACTTGGGAAGAAACGGAACTTAAGGTTAGAAAATTTCTAAAAGATGAACTTCATATAAATCAGCTGATATTGTTGGTATAGAAAGAGTTCACCGACTTCGTTCGAAGTTTGGAAAGTGACCAGTGATTGTGAGGTTCACGCTGTTTAAAGAAAAGAGTGAAATCCTCTCGACTGCAAAGAAGACCCTGAAAGGTAATACTGTGTTAAGAGTTGCTGAGGACTTTACTGAGAGGGTGAGAAATATCCGTTCGCAGCTATTCCCATTCATGAAATCTGCTAGAGATGATTGAAAGATAGCATACATGAACTATGATAAACTTGTGATTGATGGCTCAGTGTATGTGTATGATGATACCTTGGAGGATATCAAGCAGATAGGACAGTGCAAGAACTGTGAGAACAGAAAAACACCTGTAATAAACTCTACAATATTAACTTGCTTCCTTGCGAGATCGGAGGTCTTCTCCCACGGAGCACTATGTTTTAATATCGTGCCAAAATAATCGCCTCTGTCACTGTATTTCCGCTTTAAGGTCTCCTTCTGGTTCAATATCGTCTTGATTGTAGAGAGGTTTCGGCGATAACGAAATATAACGCTGCATGATCAATCTCAAAACAAGCCAACAGTCAATTCTCCTTCACACGTGTGACAAACAGGAAGTATGGGTACATGAAGTATGGGTAACGTCAGCTGCCTCCTGGCCAATGGGAGGCCAGCGGGGCGGGATGTAGGGAGACAGCCAATGAGAGAGCAACTCGCGCATCGTATGAAATTTTAATTGGCGTGTTTGAATTTTGAATGGCGCATTTGGCGCTTTTCGTAAGAGAAGGTTGTTTTCGTATCCCGGGTATGAAAAATTAGGAAAATGTTTTTCGTAACCCGGAATTTTCGTACCCAGGGGGTTTCGTAAGTAGGGGGCCGACTGTATTTGAAACCTTATCTCAGGAAGACAAAATACTGTCTAGACAAGAACATTTACAGTGAAGTGCGAGTGAACTCAGGGTTGATGCCAGCAGCATACGCGATCTATATATTTTCTCGCCTTTTTTCGTTTATCGGGTTTCCTGTGTTGTGACAATAAAATCGATCTTATGGCTTAATGACATTTGCATGAGTACGGAACTCCGGATCTCTGCTGTAAGTCAAATCATCAATTAAGTCCCACCATAAGGATAATTAGAACATATTTCAAAGAAAATCTGTCAATTTTTCCATCTTCATAAAAATGTAGATTTCTGTATACTCCAGGAAGGCTTTGGTCTATTTAGGTTTTTTGTTCCTGCCCATCAGGAGCTATTGGAATGGGATCCGTCCTTCCATCTGTCCATCACACGTTAGTTTATGGACATATGCCTGCCATGCTCTGAAGCTGGGGCTTTTGAACTTGGTATGCTGGCTCACTACTATGAGTGCTGTGATGAGTTTGTGTATATACTAATGTATATTAGGTTTCCAGACATGTACACAAACTTGCTATGCTCGTTCTATGTCGCCATATTATGAAATGTTCATTTTCGGTGGGAGCATCTAGACCCCTGTGGTCTATTTTACTCTTGGCTACTGAACTCTTGAAAACAACTCCGCCGAAAAAGGCATCATATCGAATGTAAATAAGACAATTCGTTTTCAAAAGTAATACAAAGTAAAGGGCGCAGAATATGAAAGACGTTCCCTTTCTTCTATTAGAGATTACTCTTGCTCTGTTTAAAAAGAAATTCAGAGCAACTTACACATTACATTATTTGGACTGACTGAGATTTTTCCCCACTTTTTTTTTTTTTTTTTTTTTTTTTTTTTTTTTGGAGGGGGGGCAAACAAGTTCAAACACCGATAGGGTTTTGTGGTCAAATTCTGTTTTTCTTTGGGATTTTTCTGTTGGCTCTTTTGACATGTCTGGTTTGAAGTCAGAGAAGGTGTCGGGACAGAACAGATGTCAGAGAAGAAATGTAACTGTGCAGGCACTGTAAAGCTTCACCACATTCTGTTGTAGTGCTTTCTAGTCCTGGGATCTGTTCAAGGACTTGTACTTCTGTCCTTCACAGAACTGCAGCGAAGGTTTCTTCTGTGAACAAAACCTCAGTGAATAATCTGCCACTGCAGCTTTAAATCATCACCAGATGGCTGAGCACCACTTCTTACACCACCTTGCATGATACTATTGGGTCTTATATGCCTGTGGCAAGCTATCAGTGTGTCTAAGGGATAATACACTTTCCACTCAAAGTGCAATAGGCAGACTTTTCTTTTATTGGCGTCCGATACCCTGTACACCACTGTTGAACCAAAAATTACATACGTAAGTTTTTGTACATTTTGTAACTTTCCAACCTGTGTTATGTTGTTACTTTGTGGAAATAATCTGAATACAGGGATCTCTCACTTTCCATGGTTCATTGGGACCAAGATCCCCCTGCGACCACCGAATTCCGCGAAGTAGGATCAACCCCCCCCCCACTTCCACCAACGTATGCTTACATGTGTACTGTATGTGTATGTAATATCGATAAATACATATTCAATGTTATAAATGCTTATGATGATAAACATTTTTAAAAATGTATAACATGTAAATAAAATATAAATACTCACACATACAGACGCAGATGTGCATGCATGCATGCACTCAGATGTGCACTTTATATAAAAATGTAAGTAGTTTTGATGAGATGTTTTGGGTTGTTTTTTGTTTGTTTAGGGTTTTTTTGCATAATTGGCCGTGTTTTTGTGGCATTTTCCTTTACTTTTCCCCCTATTCTTGCTTAATTTCCTTATTTCTTTTAATTCAATGAATATTTTTTAAAAAATGCACTGAAGCCGCGTGAAGTAGCGAGGGATCCTTGTATTTTATTTTCATAAGGATTACAGACGTAATCTGTACTCCTACAACCCCACCCCGCCCTTGAGAATTGCAGTTAATTTAAACCATACTAAGATATACCAAAATCCTGACCTTAAACAACAGTTAATCACATGATACGACTCCATTCATTCATTTTCTGAACTGCTTAATCCTAATCATGGGGAGACTTGTGCCCATCTCAGCCAACCCGAGCGAGAGCACCATGCACCTCGAAGAGCTCGCCAGACCGTTAGAGGGAAGAAACGGGCGGATCTCTATACGCCCTACTCTTGACGAAAGCCAGCAGCCACAGGTTCTTTGGTATGCCTCTCACCATAGACAGTGAGACACATGGCCAGCCTTTAATAACCCAGTTAGCTGCACTGGGAGATGACATCATGTAGATTGTATAAGGGGCGGGACGGTGGCGTAGTGGTTAGCATGTCCGACTCATAGCAAGAAGGCCTGGGTTCGATTCCAGGCCTGGGCGTTTCTGTGTGGAGTTTGCATGTTCTCCCCGGGCTGGCATGGGTTTCATCCGGGTACCCCGGTTTCCTCCCACAGTCCAAAAACATGCACAGTAGTTTAATTGGCTGTTACAAATTGCACGTAGGTGTGAATGAGTCCGTATGTGGCCTTGAAAACCATACGGTAGATCATTGTGATCACATCCATGACAATCCCTGTATGAGTATCATTCAAGCTTCAGGGATTGACGTCCATTCCTTGTGATTGGATGTAGATGTGGAGAGAGATTGTACTAAGTTCATGCTGATTTGAATTATCATTATACGCTATATCCTCCAGTGTAGCTAACTGGGTTATCAAAGGAGCCATGTCTCTCACTGTCTATGGTGTGAGGTTCATGTAAAAGAACCATTGCTGATTTTCGTCAAGAGTAACTGCATAGCCGTCAGCGTGTTTCTAATCGGGCGTCATGTTCCCTGAGGTAGTTCGTTCACAGCAATGTTCCGGCAACTCCTGCAGCAGTACTGGAATCCAGTTGTATCGGCGTCTGCCATTCCATTGGATCCTTCCAGTGGTGTCGAGAGGGGGGACTTGCTGCTTGGCTAACAGCTCCATACTTCCTACCCAGGCTCTGCACACTGGAGAGTAAGTAATACCAGCCAGAGCGCAGCTCCATAATCCTTCGAGACTGACGGAGGCCTTCTACTGCCTACTACTATACTCTTTTGGGTATCCACAAACATTTTACCATATAATTGCGCTCTTATTTTGGGTGTAGTGGCCGGTGCTGGACTCATGATCGATTCCTTCACCTTGTGCCTCTGTCCTTTAAATATAAAGGAGTCCCAGTAAAAATACTTGAAAGATAACCTACGATGGACTCATCCAAGAGATGTTGATCCAATAAATTAGATGCATGCAGTCACATTCAATCCCACACGAGCACCGTGAGGATATGCAAACTCCACACACAAACACCCAAGCCAAGTCTTCTTGCTGTGAAGTTGTTGTAAAATAACTGGGAACACAGAGACTCAAATACGATTGAGCATGACGAAGCCCCCTGAGCACAAAGCAAGCTGCAGAAGATATGATCTATCAAGTTTGAAATGAAAGAACTTCACCCCCAAGGAAACTGAGTGCCAGATCTCACTAATGCTTTGGCTGAATAAGTACAAATCCCCACAAACATTGCTCCTTTTGTGCAGCTGGAGGATTAATAGGGTCCATCCCGGTCCATATCCCGGTCCATCTGGGTTCCAGGCCACACTGTAAAATGTATGTTGATTTCATTCACACGTGGCACGGTGGCGCAGTGGTTAGCATGTCCACCTCACAGCAAGACGGTCCTGAGTTCAATTTCCAGCTTGGGTGGTTCTGTGTGAAGTTTGCATGTTCTCCCCGTTCTTGCATGGCTCGGTAGATTAATTGGCTGTTCCAAATCGCCTGTGAATGTGAGTATGAATCGTTGTGTGGGTGTTGGCCCTGCGATGACATGTCCAGGCTGTATCGTACCCTTGCCCAGATGAGCGCCAGCCTCCCGGTCACCCTAATTTGGATTAAATGGTTAAGAAAATGAATGAAAGAACTAGTCAAAGTATGATATTGAGGGCAAGCCTCGGTGGATAAGCCAAGAGCTGATTAATTCTTAATATCAAATAAAAATATTTTGAATGTATTATAATTATTCTGCTTTTAAGTCCGAAAGAAAGTGTAGTATAGCCGGTGTGAGTCAGTCAAAAGTGCTGCTTGCTGATCCCGCTCACGCCTTTTCTGATTCAATCTGAACAAATTTCACAGATATCTGGACCAAAATGTGGAATACAAGTATTTGACAGTGGGTTTTTTATATATATATATAAATAAGAGATGATGACAGCACTGTTGGGTGGTGGAACTACTCAACACCCTCTTCGTCACTCGCGCTCAGGTATGGCTTACAACAGCAATAAATAGTGGGAAAGCAAAATGACGTTTTGACAGCTCGGGGCCGCAACGGAGCTGTAGATTGTACTCGATAACTAAACAAGATGACAGACAGGTGGAGCCGTAACCCGTTGGCATAACCTATCTGTCTCATCTTATATCTTTAAGGAGGAACATCATAACTTGCAATAACTACTGAACTTGTGTTTGAGGCCTTGAAATACTTCTGCTCCCTTCGCTTATATTTCATGCAGACCACCTTTTTCCCTTCTCCATTATTCAACCCATGTGCAGCCATGTGCTTCCATCTGTTCCATATCAATTGATTCTCTTTTAGTTTATGCAAAGTAACAAACTGAATGCAGAGTATCGATAGAAAGCTCTGCATATCCATTTTAACATTTTAAAATGCATACATTATATATAAGAGGAGAATCAAAGCTCTGCAAAATGATATCAATGGTGGCATAATAGTACCAGAAATAATCCGTTTGTTGGTAATGTGTTTGGTCGGTGGTGAACGCAGTGTGGTATACTCATATTTACATTGGTATTCCACGAGACCGACTTTTTATTTTGTTTTGGATGTGCAATACTATGACTACAGGATATGTACAGCAGCCACCTGATACCTAGTAATGTTAAAGGTTTGTTATTTTCATGTGTATCGTATATGCTGATATATATTTGTGGACAGCACCGTTTAATAGGGGTTAGCACTTCTGTTTCACACCAAAAAGGTAAACGGCTGTGAGGGTGTCCCTGTTTTCTGTTTATACTTGTAAGGGTTTCCTCTGAGTACTCCAATTTCCTCCCAAGGTATAAAAGGCAGTTTAATTGGCTGATCAAGTTGCGTGCGTGCGTGCGTGTGTTTTGGCCCTACAATGGATTGGCGAGCTCTTCACGGTGTTTCCCAGATGAAATGAATTGAATAGTAGGTTTAATCTGTCAGGCTTCATCATGAATGAATAGATGAATGTATAATATGTTTTTTGCCTATTTATTTCAAGTGAGTGCGCCCACCTCACCACGAGAAATGATGAATTTAAAGGAACGGAAGACAGACTACGAGTTAACTGGAACTAATCCCGGTTACCATGGCAGCAAAGGTGAACACACCTCCAGGAAGGACACTATGGCAGGTACGGCTTGGGCAACCCAGAATTATCCCTTCTTTGTATGCTCACAGTAAAACATTCAACTTCTATCGTTCCTGTAAAACGGTGGCAGGCGCACAGACGTTTTCCCTGCTACTTTGATATGTTAATGTGCATGTTCATCTGAACTCTGTGCGATTACTGTCCTTGCTGTGTGCTCATGACCTGAACGTGTTCTCATGTGTGTGCAGCACAAATCTCCAGTGGAACTGCCACATTGTTTCGGGGTGCTTACATGTCGACCAGTGACGACCTCAAACATAACCAGGTAAGCAGTTTTTACGTTTAAAATACACTCACAACTTCACCACCTCATGACTGAAGGTTATGATGCGCAAAATGTTCTGAATCGAATTGTGTGAAACTGCTGTTTAGAATCGACGACTTCTTCTTCTTCTTTCGGCAGTTCCCTTCAGGGGTCGCCACAGCGAATCATCTGCCTCCATCTTCATGAAAGTCATATTAATGATTCGCACGTTTGATTTGGTTCATAGGTTTTTAGGTCGGATGCCCTTCCTGACACAACCCTTTATCAAGGGACAGAAAGACGCTGACGGCTTTGCAGCTCCTCTTTACGAAAGTCAGCAATGGTTCTTTTACGTCAACCTCTCACCATAGACAGTGACAGACATGGCCCGCCTTTGATAACCCAGTTAGTGCGCTGGGGGGTGTGGGGGTGGGACTTGAACCTCCAACCTTCGGATCAGCAATCCAGCACCCTTTACCACCAGCTGCCATGCCCGTGTCTTTAAGAGACATATATAACTAACAATTATTTAATGTTTAACTCACCTACACTGATGTAAATTGTTTTGGTATATACAGTGGGTACCGAAAACCAATGACCCATTTTTAAAGTATTTACTTTTTTGCTTTGCAGGTTGAAATAAAGTTTAGTCCAGCTCTATTTACAGAACTGAAAGTGTGAGTGTGTGTGAGTGAGTGAGTGTGAGTGAGTGAGTGAGTGAGTGAGTGTGTGTGTGTGAGTGAGTGCGCGTGTGAGTGAGTGCGCGTGTGAGTGAGTGCGCGTGTGAGTGAGTGCGCGTGTGAGTGAGTGTGCGTGTGAGTGGTGAGTGTGCGTGTGTGTGTGTGTGTGTGTGTGTGTGTGTGTGTAAATGAGATCTGGTACAACTGGTTGCCATCATGAAATTTTTTTTAATAGTGTCCACCTGTCTGCAGTTCAAATGTCAACATCTCATTATGCTTCTGGAAGGTCACACATTAAATTAGAGAACATAAACACTAGACACACAAAGGATCTGTAGATAGTTAGGGTGGTGGGGGATCAAGCCCTGTTCATCACTCTGATAACTGTCATTGAGGTGAAGCATGGTGGAGGTAGCATCTTATCAGAGGGAGGGGTGCTTATGATTTAAGCAGAGTGTGTAGGCACGATGGCATACCTCAAAGTCATCATTACAAATCCAAAACTGACTTCACTATTTGCTGTAGACATTTCAGATATATGCAAGTGTCCGAATTGTGCTCAGCCCTGAGACTCTGAGAATAAAGTACATGACAATTGCTCGTGTTGTTTATTTTTGTCCTGCTGCTATCAGGTATCCGCGCCAGGTAATGCGTCCGAGGCCTACCCGCCTTTCCAGACTCCTCCAGGGGCTAATTTCGAAGAGAGTTATTATGAAGACCAAGCACACCAACGCCCCCCGGCCCCCGCAGACGGCACCCTGCACCTCGGCCTCAAGTCCACTGGCAACTACGTGGACTTCTACTCGGCCTCTCGGCCTTACAGCGAACTCAACTACGAGACGAGTCACTATCCTGCCTCACCAGACTCCTGGGTGTAGAGGCAGTGGGCAGGGCTGAGGTTCGAGGTTAAAACACACAGACAGAGAAACCAGCCCGCATGTGCATGAACACTACCGGACACACTCACACACCGACACACACCTTGAGTTTGAATGGAAGCTGTTGAGTCACAGCGGTGACTGGAGACACTTTCACAGAGCAAAATAAACTGATGTTCGAGAGAGAGAATGCAGAACATGTGTATTAAAAAGATCTGAGGTGCAAGAATGGTCCAAATATTCGAGAAGCCGTGCAGGAGAACTATAACTGTGATACGGAGGAGATGGGGACATGAAGCACAAGAACATGTCATACGTCAACACAAGCTGAGGAAATAGATCTGACACATTTTTAGGACATCTCTTTGCGTTTGAACCGCTTTTTATGGAGTGCTTTCTTCACAAGGAGATTTTTATCTTTTGGGTTCATTATCTTTATTTTGTAACTCCTCTTTTTAACTTCTTGATTCTAGTGTAAAGTATTTGTTGTATACTTCAGATGTAGATAGAAGTTCCATTGTCTATATTACGGGGAAAAAAAACCTGACATGTCCTCCCTTATGACTCATATTTTATTTTAATCTTATTTTAATTTTATTTGGTATATCTGGGAAAACAGAGCAAAAGATACGACCGCATTGAATTCTATAGGCGAGAGGTCATTTTTGGCACCACAAGTAGTGGGCTTTGATTTCAACATGTTTACTCAAATTTTTAGGAGCAAAAACCCCGATATCACAGAGCATCACCATTCCACATACGGGATGCACCACTGCCTGGCCAGAGTTTACGGATTAGAATTTTTGGCTTTGTTTTGTTCGAGAAATGTTTAGTAGCAGGTCGCACTGAAACGCTGTCATTCCACTATGCTTCCAGTGATCTGTGCTCTGTTTTTGTACAATGTGCCAAATGTGGTTATCCCTGAACTAACAGGTCACCACTATGCTGACGTTTAAGTTTGCATTCATTACCATCACTGATTAGTGTGTAAATGCTTTTTTTTTCTTTTTTTTTTTCTTCCTCCTTTTCTTGTCGACACTTCAGTGGCATATACCACACACTATGACAAGACTTGGTTAACAACTGGAGAGACGTGGTTTTTCAGCACTGCTGTCCCTTCGAAGATGTATAATTCATTTATGCTGTGTTGTAATATAGATGACTGAGTAAAGCAGCTTTTTTTATTTCCAGAGACCAGTGGTTTTTAAGTTCATCGTAGATTAATTTGTCGATAGATTATGAATATATATTATATAAATACAAATATATAAATACATATAAATATATTCTTTTTATGTGCCGATGTGAACGTCACCTAATGCAGCAACTTTGGAACAAAGGGAAAAAAAATACATGTAGGATTTTGTTCACGTTACTTCTGGTCCTAAATTTCCTCCATGCTGTTGCTCTCCTGTTGTCATGTTACTGTGTGAAGCAGGTGAGACCAGGGCTCCAGACACCCAGAGCATTGGTGCGGCTAGGTTTCCAACACAGAAACGGTGCTACACACACACACACACACACACACACACACACACACTTTTCTGCATCCTGGATAATGTGTTTGCAGTTTAATGTCAGTATCTTTTAGAGCCTTTTATGAACGTGTTTCATCCCCAGAGAGAAATTAAAGCCCACTCATGTTTATATATATATAAAAAAAAATAAAAAAAAAAAAAGGGAAAAAAATGAAACGCTGCAAAAATTAGCTGCTAGTCTAGACACGCTCTTACACGGAGTTATGTTGAGTTACAGTTTCTCCTTTTATCTCAGGATATCTTATATTGGTTCTGTATTGGCTTGGACAAAGATCCTTCCCTCAGACTGCAGGCCAGACTGAAAGACACTGAGAGCAGCAGTCATGGGCTCTGATCAAGCTCTCATTTAAGCTGAAGTAGTTGAGGATGAGTTCTGAAGTGTGGCGGTAAGCCCTGGTCTTCCCTCCATATCATTCTGAGCTTAGAGGTGACTGTCAGAGGCAAAGAACCAAATGATAATCCACTGAATTTTGTCTCGCATATCTTTCAGCACTATCAATAGTCAATGTCGGGAGTGAAAAAATAACATGCACAGAGTATTTGTGGAAAAAGTAGACATGTCTGAAGACTTGTATTGGAAATGTAAGTACATTTTTTTTTTCTGTTGCTAGATTGAGTGTGGGAAAGAATTGTGAATCTTTTTATTGCCAGATTGCAACTGCTGTAAGATATAAACTGACTACAAGATCATTTTGTGTGAATCGTTATTGCTAAAAGGTTTGCACTTGAACTCTGTCCAGAAATGGGCCTTTCGTATCTGTAGCACTTCAATAGTTTTGATACTGACGGTCATATTAATCACAGCGATTCACAAAGGTAAAAGCATTTCTACATCTTTTGCATTGGAACATCTGGTGTTGATTGTACCATCGACTTTAGAGTTCTCTGATGAGAAGGTAAACGTGCAGTAGGGATTTGTAATCATGGTATGTTCCCTAATAGATGACCCATATAAACCAAGGGTATCAAACTCTGGCCTGCCGGCCACATTTTGTGTGATCATATTTCATGTTCGTGTAAATAGCTAAGTGGTCACGACTCAAGAAAAAGTGCATTCTAGCTTGTTGCTGTTGAGCCCTTTTTAGAATTGATCATCTTTTCCTTTCACCTTTTTCCCTTTCTCAGGGGTTGCCACAGTGAGTCATCTGATTTGCACGTTTGATTTGGTTCATAGGTTTTTAGGTCGATGCCCTTCCTGACACAACCCTTTAGCAAGGGACGGAAACACGCTGACGGCTTTGCAGCTCCTCTTTACGAAAGTCAACAATGGTTCTTTTACATCAACCTCTCACCATAGACAGTGAGAGACACGGCCAGCCTTTGATAACCCAGTTAGTGCACTGGGGGGACAATGACAACCTTGTGGAGACTGGGACTCAAACCTTGAAACTTAGGATCAGCGATCCAGCGCCCTTTACCACCAGGCCACCACTGCCCATAGAATAGAGGTTCAGTGATTATTCGGCTGTTGATCAAATTTAAATTGGGTGATGTGGCCCTCAGCGAAAGACTTTGACCCTCCGATACACAATATACAGTAACTAAAAGTATATGACCACCTGACCACCATATCCATACGCTCTTCCCCAAACTCTTTCCACAAAGTTAAAATCACACGATTGTTCCAAATGACTTTGTATGTTATAATATTCCCTTCACTGGAACTAAATGGGTCTGAACCCATTCCAGCATGATTGTGCACAAAAGCAAGGTCGCACTCGGTCTTCACTGTCTCCATAAATGCAATGTGCACACAAATTAAACTTGGATCAGAAATTAATATTTGCATAATGTTACGATTTGATAATCCTTAACAAATCATATCTAGAGATGCAGCAAAATAAACATATCTAATGATTCCTCAGTGCCTGGTGCACTGTATTCATATATGGTGTGAACTATTCCAACCAAATAAGGGTTCAGAACAATACGCTGATGAGGTAAATGAGAAATAATGCATGATTATTGCCCTTTCTAATTACCAAGATATTCATCTCTGCTGTTACATTCAATGTGATAAGAATATATCAGAGAGTAAGAATTAAGATATAATTACAGGGCCACCCACAGGGAGAATGAAGATAAGAATAATTCTGGGTTAAATGCTGCCAGCCTGTGGCATATATGTAGCAATGTCTAGGTGTAATACCACCCCCTACTGGACCCACTGCACTCCACGCTTTACTACAAATCTTAAACCCGAATGCCAGCCTGCACCAGTCAAAACGGTCTAATGTTTAATAATGAAAAGCATTTGGAACAACGGTTGCTTTTGTTTTTCAATAAATTAAATTAAGATGATTTAATAATTAATAAAATAATAATAATTTTTTTTTTTTTTTTTTTGCATCAATCTCTAATATTTTCCACTAAAAGGAATAACAGAATAAGAACAATCTAAGGAAAATACGTCCTGTAGTAATGTCATATTTTCTAGAAGATTCAATCTTAAAGCATTAATGCCATTATTATTATTATTATTATTATTATTATTATTATTATTATGCATTCATTCATTGTCTAAGATGTTTAATCCTAATTAGAGTTGTGGACAGGTTGGTGCCCATCTCTGTTGACTCTGGACAGCCAGGCTATCGCTGCACCAACGCTCAGTCATTCACACACACACCTAGGATTGATTTGAAATGGCCAATTTAGGCTACTGTGCATGTTTTTGGACCGTGGGATGAAACCCATACCAGCACGGGGGAAAAATGCAAACTCGCAAATTCTACATAGAAACATTGGGAATCAAACTCAGGCCTTCTTGCTTTGAGGCTTAATTTGCTAATCACCATGCCACCGTGCCTATTGTTATTAATTATTATTATTATATAATACAGTGTGAATATGGTTAAAAAAAAAAAGAATAAAGTTATATAAGTTACAGCTTATTTTTGGGAAGATGCAATTCCAGGTGGCATGTGCCTTGTGGTTAACACATCTGCCTCAGAGCATGAAGGTTTGAGTCCAGGGCTCGGTGAACTCTTTCTGTGTGGAGTTTCTATGGTTTCCCAGTGCTTGCTTGTGAATTATTTATTTATTTATTTATTTATTTATTTATATTTTTTTGCGTGTGTTGGTCCTGCGACACTCTGGCAAGCTGTTCAAGGTGTACTCTGCCATTGTCCAGTGTCCGCTGACGTAGGATATTGACCCTATAAGGATTAAGCAGTTCAGCAAATGAATGAAGATGCAACTCTTCCAGCTGTTGTTTACAGATGATTGATGAGAATTACACAAGAAGATTTGACTGATCACATAAAATGTCCATGTTGGTGTCATCTGTTCTTCACATTAGGAAGTTTCATCTTGTTGTTTTGCTTTTCCCGCTCTCGCTCTCTCTCTCTCTCCTTGTACTTCCACTTGGGCACCTGCAGGGCCTGTGAATCCTTGCTCCTACACCGCTTACCCTCAGGTGTGTATGTTGGTGGTGGAGCCTTGCACAGGCGTACTTTGGGCACCACCAGACCTGGGCACACACTTCTTTTGCGTATCATGTGTAAAGGCAGTAGACTTTTTCTGCGCAGTGTCGTGCTGGATACCAATACTGCATCTGGCAGTGTCGGCACTTGCAACCTAGCACAGTGCTCATGTTTTTTGGGAATCAATGACGTGCAACCATTTTGTAAGAGACACTTATGGTTTTCCAGGCTCTTATGAGCCTTCACCCGCTTGTCCTTGTCCCACAGTATATCTGGAACAGCCGGTCGGTGTTTGCCCACACATGGTGGGCTGCCTGGACATACTGTGCTGCAGGCAGTGGCCACAAGTGGACTTGCTAATGCTGTGGTCAGGCGCACCATATAGTCAAGCACACCGTCTTCCAGAGGCTCCATCCTCATTCTGAGATTGAAGGTGCCACACATGCACTCTGACAGCTGCCTGCAGCATGACTGGGGCTCCTGTGCCTGGTATACCAGCTGAAACAACTTGGGCCACTCCATGCAGAATGAGTCACAGAACTGCTCAGCACATGGCCGGGCCAAAAGCTTTTGCATCGTTCGTGCTGTCTCATAACGGCCAGTCAAAAGTGCCCACTCGAGTGGTGTCTTTTTGCGTCCGTAGTCCTTCACCTCAATATCTGCACCTGCAGGAGACAGAGATCACAAAATATCAAAACACACCATCTGCATTCACCATTTAGTGACCCGGTACTAAGAGAACAGGCGTGGTAAGTGAATTAGAATATCGTGGTGGAGGACATTGAAACTGGTTTTACATTCTTAAGTTTTGTAAACCTAGACACTTAAAATGATTTTTAGATTGATGCAGGTTTTGTTGTAAAACCCAACAACAGAAAATTTTATTTTCAGAAGGGTCCTCACTGGGAAGTAAAATATACTGAGAAGTATATTATCAGTAAGCAATAATAACTGAACACTGTCAATCAAACAAAGTACGAGTGTGAGAATAAAGCATAGTTTGTTAGTCCCGCCTCCAGATCCTGCAACATGTGTTAGAACACAAACATTGATGCACAGAGAATGAATGGATAAAATAATCATAATCCATCCAGCCTGGATCTGCAGCCTCATGCTCAGTACTTTTATAAAATATATTTTAATAACATGTATATTAAAAAATATATATATTTTTTTTTTAAAATATGGGGCAGTGGTGGTCTAGTGGTATAGGGTGCAGGATCGCCGATCTGAAGGTTGGGGGTTCGAGTCCCCATATGGTTGTCACTGTCCCCCTCAGATGATTCGCTGTGGCGACGCCCAAAAAAAGGGAAAAAGCCGAAAGGAAGAAAGAAATATAGTAAACATATAATAATTAAAAATAATAAAATGTATATAAAAAAATAGTATGTGTTTGTGCTGTAAATATGTATCAATATTTGTTTGTGCCTTTGAATAGATAAATAACTTTAGCTCAATTTGTAAATGTATTTAGCACATGTACTTGCAGATGTAGTTTGAAATATATTTGAGAATGTTTTTGGTTGAACTATAACTTTAATAATATTTATAAGAATCCACCCCCGCTGATGCGGCATCATCAATGCAGCGTTAGCCATGAACGCCATCTTGCAAGTTAACCACACTGTTAAAAATTTAACGGAGGCCCTTAGATGTGTTAACTTTAACGTCAATTTAACACTCGGTTAAAGTTAACCCAGTTTTGAACAACAAGATAACGGCAGCGTTAAATTTAACGGTCAGTTAACTCTACTTAACTACGCTACGCTCGGGTGTTAAAACCCAACAGACTTTACCTTGTTTTTTTTTTTACCTCACTGGGAAGCACAAGCCAAAACATTAAAACTACCTGCCTATTACTATGTAGGTCCTACTTGTATTAAAAAAATGGCTCAAACCCATCAAGGCAAGGTCTCCACAAGACCTCCAAAGATATGCTGTGGTATCTGGCACCAAGCAGTTCACAGAACAACCTTTGATTCCTTTAAGTTAGCAAGGTTTAGATTTGTTTGTCATATTGTTTAGACTCCATGGTCTGTTCATCCAGCACATCACACAGATGGAGAATCCAACTTTATTTTTTGCAGTATGTTGGGGTGTATTATCCTGCTGAAAGATAAACATGCTATTAGGGAACATCACTCTCATAAAGGTTATAAAAAGGTCTGTGACAATGTTTAGGTAGGCAGTGAGAGATTTCCTTTCGGCTTTTTCCCTTTTTTTTTTTTTTTTTCCTCCAGGGGTCGCCACAGCAAATGATTCGCACGTTTGATTTGGTTCATAGGTTTTTACGTCGGATGCCCTTACTGACAGAACCCTTTAGCAAGGAATGGAAACACTCTGACGGCTTTGTAGCTCCTCTTTACGAAAGTCAGCAATGGTTCTTTTACATCAACCTCTCACCATAGACAGTGAAAGACTTTGATAACCCAGTTAGTGCACTAGGGGGACAGTGACAACTTTGTGGAGAGTGGGACTCGAACCCCCAACCTTAAGATCAGCGATCCAGCGCCCTATACCACTAGACCGCCACTGCCCCCAGGCAGTACTTATCAAAATAACATTGAGTTGAATTCTAGGATCGAAGGTCTCCCAGCACAACATTGCTGAGAATATCACACTGCTTTTGGTGACTTTACAACGGTACTTGACTTTTTTTGCATCCTATTGCAATCTCTTTCCCATTAAAGTGATAAATGTGCACACAGCTGACCCTGTGATATAGGGAAAAAAGATTCAGACCACTCTTCCATTGCTCCATGGTTTAGTTTTGATGCTTATATGACCATTTGTAAGCACTTTCATTGGGGTCAGGCATGGACTCTGTGACTGGTCTGCAGCTACGCTGCTTCATATATAGCGATGTGCAACAATCATAGCTAACATTACCGGTGTCAGCAATTACTGCTGCTCTGTGGGATCAGAAGACGGGGGTTAGCTTCGACCCTCCCTATGCATACATGGAATACCTTACTAGGTTTATAGAATGGAGATGAATAGACCCAGTCGTTTAGTTATGATAATGTGTCCCATCCCAAAGACACTCCCATACTCACACGTGACCATTTTTCCAGTTCCCGAAGCAATAAACATTAAGAACTGGACGTCTTACTTCCTGCCTCAAACATCCCACTCCTTGACTGATGACACTGTGTTGAGATACTTAACAATCATTTACTAGATGTGAAGTGGATGTTGTTGAATAGTCCATTCAGTCCAGTAAACTAAAAAAATCCTGCTGAAACAATGAGCTGTGTGCATGAGGACCGCTACCTAAGACCTGTCTAACTGTCTCTTTAACTCTCTTCAACATACGAATACATGGCACATGGAAATGAAAAGAAAAAACAACTAATTAGATTTTTATAGTTTATTTTCAAATATTTTAGCCACTGCAGAGGCAGGATAGGTGAAGTCCAGGCCCTCCATGCAAATATAAAGGCTGTGAAGCCAATGACCTGGTTTTGCCTTCTCGGAATTTCGTACATATCACACGGATATGTAAGTAAAGTGTGCTCCCTAAAGGTGTGTTTTTGTGCATATATATATATATATATATATATATACACACACACACACACACACACACACGCACAATGCAGCCAAGAGGTGGGGGGGGGCACTAACCAGTGTCTCTCCCCCTTATGCCGGTCCCAAGCCTGGATAAATGCAGAGGGTTGCGACAGGAAGGGCATCCGGCGTAAAACTTCTGCCACATTTAAAAATGCAAATGATCAAAACAAAATTCATACCGGATCGGTCGAGGCCCGGGTTAACAACGACCACCATCAGTGCCGTCAACCAACAGGGTGCTGATGGAAATTGGACTA
Organism: Plotosus lineatus; assembly: GCA_024760905.1. Classification (NCBI taxonomy): domain Eukaryota; kingdom Metazoa; phylum Chordata; class Actinopteri; order Siluriformes; family Plotosidae; genus Plotosus; species Plotosus lineatus. The sequence goes on along the minus strand of CM045745.1, from coordinate 817,261 downwards.
CTGTTGGTCGAAGACGTCGAAGAAGGAGAGGCGGGAGGCGTGTCCGTAGACAGAGAGAGAGAAGAGGAAATGCTAGGACTGAGAGTAGGGACTTTGAATGTTGGAACTATGCAAGGAAAAGATAGGGAGCTGGCTGACATGATGCAGAGGAGGAAGGTGGACATACTGTGTGTTCAGGAGACCAGGTGGAAAGGTAGCAAGGCTAGAAGCTTAGGAGCAGGGTTTAAGCTGTTTTATAATGGTGTGGATGGGAAGAGAAATGGAGTAGGAGTCATCTTGAAGGAGGGGTTTGTCAGGAATGCTCTAGAAGTGAAAAGAGTGTCAGACAGAGTGATGAGTCTCAAGTTAGAAATTGAAGGCGTGATGGTCAATGTTGTTAGTGCTTATGCCCCACAGGCAGGATGTGAGCTAGAAGAGAAGGAGAGATTCTGGAGTGAGTTAGATGAAGTGATACAGAGTACCCCCAGAGGTGAAAGAGTGGTCATTGGAGCAGACTTCAATGGACATGTTGGTGCAGGCAACAGAGGGGACGAGGAAGCGATGGGCAGGTTTGGTATCCAGGACAGGAACACAGAAGGACAGATGTTGATCGATTTTGCAAAAAGGATGGAAATGGCTGTGGTGAATACTTTCTTCAAGAAGAAACAGGAGCATTGGGTGACTTATGAAAGCGGAGGTAAGAGCACACAGGTCGACTACATCTTGTGTAGGCGATGTAATTTGAAGGAAGTCAGTGACTGCAAAGTAGTAGTGGGTGAGAGTGTTGCCAAACAGCATAGGATGGTGGTGTGCAGGATGACACTGATGGTAAGAAAGGTGAAAAAGGCAGAGCAGAAGACAAAGTGGTGGAAGGTGAGAAAGGAAGAGTGTCGTGTTTTCTTCAAGGAGGAGTTGAAACAGGCTTTGGGTAGTCAGGAAGTGCTTCCAGATGACTAGACAACCACAGCCAATGAGATCAGGGAGACCGGTAGGAGAGTACTTGGTGTGTCCTCTGGAAGGAAAGTAGATAAGGAGACTTGGTGGTGGAATGAGGAAGGGCAGGAGTGTGTACAAAGGAAGAGGTTAGACAAGAAGAAATGGGACATTGAGAGGACCGAAGAGAGTAAACAGGAGTACAGGGAGACACAGCGTAAGGCGAAGGTAGCAGTGTCAAAGGCCAAACAGAGGGCGTATGATGACTTGTATGATAGGTTGAACAGTAAGGAGGGAGAAAATGATTTATACAGGTTGGCACAGCAGAGAAATGGAGATGGGAAAGACGTGCAGCAAGTTAGATTGATAAAGGACAGAAAGGGAAATGTATTGACTGGTGACAGAAGTGTGCTGGGAAGATGGAAAGAGTACTTTGAAGAGCTGATGAATGAGGAAAATGAGAGAGAGAAAAAAAGAGTAGAAGGGGTGACCGTTGAGGACCAGGAAGTAGCAAAGATTAGTAAGGGAGAAGTGAGGAGGGCATTGAAGAGGATGAAGAGTGGAATGGTAGATGGTCCTGATGACATACCAGTTGAGGTATGGAAGTGTCTAGAGGAGGTAGCAGTAGATTTTCTGACAAGAATATTCAACAAGGTCTTAGAAACTGAGCAGATGCCAGAGGAAAGGAGAGAAGTGTGCTTGTGCCCATTTTTAAGAACAAGGGAGATGTACAGAGTTGTGGCAACTACAGAGGGATAAAGTTGATGAGCCATACAATGAAGCTATGGGAAAGAATAGTGGAAGCAAGACTAAGGGCAGAGGTCAGCATTTGTGAACAACAGTTTGGTTTCATGCCAAGAAAGAGCACCACAGATGCAGTGTTTGCTTTGAGGATGTTAATAGAGAAGTACAGAGAAGGTCAGAAGGAGCTGCATTGTGCCTTTGTGGATCTGGAGAAAGCATATGACAGGGTGCCGAGAGAAGAACTGTGGTATTGCATGAGGAAGTCTGGAGTGGCAGAGAAGTATGTTAGAGTGGTGCAGGACATGTATGAGAGCTGTAAGACAGTGGTGAGGTGTGCTGTCAGTGTGACAGAAGACTTCATGGTGGAGGTATGACTGCATCAAGGATCAGCTCCTTGTCATCTGCAAACATCATAGTCCATGTTGATTCTTGGTTAACATGGACTATGATGTTTGCAGATGACATTGTGATCTGTAGTGAGAACAGAGAACAAGTGGAGGAAAATATAGAGAGGTGGAGGTATGCCCTGGAAAGGAGGGGATTGAAGGTTAGTCTCAGTAAGACGGAATACATGTGTGTGAACGACAAGGACCCAAGAGGAACTT